>NQII01000003.1:3921513-4133279 GCA_002778355.1 Clitarchus hookeri
GGGGTGTAGCGAGATACTCAGTATACGTCACTAATCTCATGTGCAAGCCCGCTGCAGTCGCGAACCTGATTTCAGAGGATCCGGAGTCTAATGCCGTGAGCGAAACGACCGTTTTCAACGTACCGTGAATTATAGTAAGACTTTACGTTAGCTCTCAGATACTACAGCCTGCGAACACTATTAACATTAAAAGTAAAATCATCATAAATTACATATAGGCGATAGCCTACATATAACGGAGGCATTGCGGCTGGCGATAAGTCACTCTTCATTAACTCCGCGCCATATAAACTTGAACTGCGGGATACGAACTGTAAAGGGAGAAGTTTTATGTGAAGGAGGTCAAATTTGTTCCGGCAAATTAAGCCGGCCTGCCTACAGTATCGTTGTCCACAAGCGGGACCAGGCCAACACAGAGCAAAGCTTTTCACATAGGGAAAGCTACCCGTTCCTCACTACCATTGTACGGATATATACGATGGTATGAATATTCCCTCAATGTTATGAATATTCCCTAGGACATCTTAAAACTGTAACACCTGTTTTACAGCTGCTTTAAATCAGACACAATTGCGACACGAAATAAATACGTTATGCAGCGATAAACTACACAGCGTAATTAACATTAGTTATACGTATTTTCGCTGTTTTATTATTTTTACGTATCTAAAATTTAAAATGCGCTATTTTTATGATATAACCGTAAAGTTAGTTTGTTGTAAAATAATAACAGATGACATACTATAACCATTACTGATGCGATCCACACCGACGATAACGCGTCAGGTACAATATACGTCTTATTGTTTTAGATATTAATCGCGAAAAGCTAAACTGCGTTCTGCAACGTGTCAACTTATACATTAAAACAACACTGATAGCAAGCAAGCGAAATCATAGCAAACTGTTACTGACATAGTACAACCAAAATACAACGAGCTTATAATGTTGCTGCGATTGCAACATACTAAACTACACTACGGCTGTCCAGTTATTTAATGTGACCAACACATTAGCTATTTTTCATCAGGGAACTGCAATTATTAACTAGTATTCAGATAATATTCATGCTGTATTAGATGCACGTAATTAATTTTTAAAAATGTAACAGGCGTCGATTATTTCACACTATTTAACGCAGCTACATACGACAACTTCCGAGACGATGCTTGCTACAAGAGAAGAAATTCTGGTGCTTGTTACTTGGTCCTGCTTAAAACCCTGAAAGATTATGAATACAAGTGAACCCTTACTCTACCGAAATTAATAATACATTAAAATAACTTTTTAAACTCTGTTCTCCACAATGAAAATTACTTCATGTCAAAGCAAATTCATTTAAATAAGGAAACTCAATAAAATTTGTATTAATAGGCAAAATAATAAGAATTTTAAGTGAACATAAAATGAACTATACGAGACTTCTAGAACCAGTAACAATCCTGACGAAGTTACTATGCTAAGTACAAAAATACTGTAACCTTCTAACAAAGGTTTTGAAATTAAAAAGACATATTTCCGAATTCTTGTTAAAATTTCACTAAAATCAAAACTACTTAAACTATTATAAAAATGAAACTGGTAAAACATTAGAACCCTTTGTAAGAACTAAGTTTTAAATTAGCGATTATACATTTTCATATGTACAGATAGTGGCCAATACATCCAATTCACATTACTTACATATTTTAGATACTATGACAAAACGTTTTGTACTAACATATGAACCAAAACGCAACTCTGTACAAACAAGACTACCAGCTTATGGCATTTCCAGTCTCACCCCCTAGAGAATTATAGGAAATTTGCCTACACCACAAAATCATCTAGTGGTTACTGTGGCCCGAGTTGAAAATTAATAAAGCAGTGCACTCTTCTTAATTCATTGCTCCTTTAAGTCACATCTGCATATTTCCCGACATATTAAAATTGACTTCAGTCACTCCATTGTTTAACCCTTTCAGACCCACTTTAATTTAGGTTTCAGGTGTTGCAAACAAGTAAAAGTGATGCGTAATGTACTTAAGTCGACGCAACACTTGTTTCGTTGTGACAGCCAATGAGCTGTAGTTTATATATCTGGCTACCGTAATCAACTATGATATAGTCCAGTAAGACTGTTTGCGGATCATTTACCCACAGGTAAGATCATAGGTTATAAGATTCGCAGTGTGCAGCACAAACGAAAAATTACCTATACGTGTGTAATGTACATACGTGTACAAACTGTACAATGGGTCTGAATGGGTTAAGAGAGGTGACAAAAACCAATGTAACTAAATATATAAATACTACTTTTTCAAAAAGTAATTGAAACAATAATATATGAGGTGATTGGACTGTGTCCATTACCGAACATGAGACTAAATAAAAAATATAAATCGCACGCGTGCGCACACGCACGCACGCACGCACGCACGCACGCACACACACACACACACAACTCAGCAAGACAAAAAACGAAAAAACCTCTTACAACACCACGGACAGATAATTAGGAAAAGGTGTTTCCTTGTCAATAGAAAACAAATATGTATATAATTAAAACGACAAAAAGAGAGACGAACAACTTATTATTACAAAACAGGACAGACAACAAAAGCAAACTAAAAGAAAAAACAACACTATGACGAAAACGAAAACACCACAAAAATGAACAAAATAGTTCAAAAATAATATCAGTGGACACAGTTAACCAATAAAAACTAAAAACACACACAAAAAAGAAAATACCACAATGAAGCACAGATCAGGAAAAAGTATTCCTTGGCAGATGATAAAAACCACATAATTCAGCGCTACGAACAACACCGGAACCACATAAATAACCACAGAACAGAATAGATAAACCAACAGAGAGGACACAGAACGATTAAAAAATGAAAACACAAAAAATAATTTAAAGTCTCCACGACGTTCCGGAGACGAGAATATATACCCTTCTTCAGGTGAGGCACTGGAAGAACAATCACAGTAGAATCCTTTTCCTAATTATCTGTCCGTGGTGCTGTAAAAACGTTTTATCGTATTTTTTGTCTTGCTGAGTTTTGTGTGTGTGTGCGCGCGATTTACATTTTTTGTTTTGTCTCATGGTCGGCCATGGACACAATCCAATCACACCATCATAACAACATTAACTCACCATTGCCATTAAACTCCAAAGATAAAATAATATACGAGATGTCCGCAACATTTTCGAAAATGCAAAGTTTTATCGAAAGTTCAGTATGATATCAGAAAAAAAAAAAGCCTGTACTAACGAGGCAATATACCAACTAACCACTAACAACATAAATGTTCTCAACACAAAACTGCTGACAATTAGACATTTTTGCGATTAAACCAAAATCGTTATCTCCGTTAATTAGGAGTTCTTTATATAAAAAATAATAATTTTATGGAGTAAAAGAGAGAATAAAAATCTCTCAATTTAATATCTTCTGAAAGGCAGCAACAAGTGTACATCAAAGACAAACATAAATAATGTTCACTCCACACCTATGAAAGTGTAGAGTTTCCCAAAGCTCAATTCTTGTACACGTGTTAAAAATATAAACTATGAACATATGTTTATGTATATANTAAGCACGTGTTTATATGTATACATATTTTTTTCTGACACCGTTACTCTGTGCTAATACTATTCTAAGACAACCCAAAATAAATTGATTGTTTATGCTGTGAACTGAAGTCATAGAAGGGTATAACAAGATTGCAACTGGCATCTCCTACATTCCTAACGCTAAAATAATCAAAATAAATAAAATAATGTCTAATGATTTCTAATGAAGTGAAATACTGGTCAGGTGATGATGCATTTTTGGTATCTCTTGTGCTCTAAATGGGCGCGACATTTACTTTTTGTCTAACCCGCGCAGGCTCAAGAAAGCAATTTTATAAGTGAAGCCCATTAGCTCTCATTATTGTTTTGGTGCCTTCATTGCAACGACTGTACGAAAACTAAAAACTAAAATGACGAAAGTATTTAAAATATAATTAGTATATTTATATTAATTGTGCATGTGTTCACACAAAGCTGTAAGGAATTTGTTGTTATTAATGTAAAATCAATACACGCTACACGCTCACAAATGACTAAATCTTGTTAATATATAAGATAAATTATAAAATTTATACTTATAGGCAAGTTACTTTGTCAACTGTAGGAGTGGCATCTGAAAATAACTCATTAATATACACCTTAATTTTTAAGGTGTAAAAAATATCACGACATAATAATTTCATACTCGCAACAATTTTTTTTTTAAATAGTGGATATTTATTCGTTCACCCCTTGACAGGAAACCTTATTTCGTATGTATATCAAAATGTGCTCTTCTTGCTCTGAAAGCAAGCGATATCGCAGATTGACTCGCACCTAGTTGACAAGATATTGTGTAGCATAGCTCATTGCACGCAGTCTTGATGTCTGTTCTGTAGCCCTAGCACCGCGATGGGCTGTTCAAAGCCCGTCGTTGTTTTTCAGTTGCTTGCGTGTAAAGTTTTCTTACAGATAATGGTACCAAATGATCCTTAAGCTGGCACCAGTAATTACAAAAGGGAAGTGGTCCACAAACAAGTTTAATCTATAATCTTAAGTGTGCATTTTTTTAATACTAGATTATCAAACTGGGACGTTTGCTAAAGAATAAATTTTAAACAAAATTAACAGTTTGACAGTGAGACCGCGCAATGATGCTAAATATACAGTGCGAAAAATTACGGCAGCTGTGTACGAGAAAACTGATTATACGGTTTCAACAAGTTCCAAGTCAAAATAGTTCAAAAGTGTAGGCTTTTTGTAAGAAAACGAATGACGGGAGGAAGTTTGCAATGAAAAGCAATTATATTAAGATTGCGTCGACAGGGAGGTTGTGATGCCAAAAGCTACAGCAACAACAATGCATTTTTTATGTTACACGCAACTGTAAATAAATAAAAATTATTACATATATTTTTAATAGCTGTTGTTAATCAGTAAGTTGAATTGTACGAACATATTTACTACAAACGTAAAAACTTTGCAGTTCGTCTGCTCAAACAGTTTCCAAATGGATATAATAAACTCCCAAATATATCACGCACGTAGTTTGTCGATTTCTTATGCTACTGTATTCAAACTTGACTTTAGGAATAAAATTGTGATTAACACTACAATTCATATTTCACGATACGTGTATTACGACGCGACGAACGCTTAGATGTGGCAACAGGACTTTGTAATGTTCGCCGATATGCTGATACTGAGTAACCAAAAAGTTCTGTGCCAGGTATACACAGAACCTACAGAATGCCTCAGTAATTATGATTTCGTAGCGATCATCAACTAGCTCCACAAATAATAATTCATGCCAAATCTGTGGCAGTAGCGAGCACAGAGGGCACACAGATTTACCTGCTTCATACATATCTACATATCGGGTAAAATCGTTTGAAGCAGGCCAAGTGGTGTGCACAGATGAGCAAATGATGTGTGAATTAATTTCTATGGAGTCAACTGTGGATATGTTTTACATTTTTTGTGAATTTTTCCATCTCGTGTGGTAGTATTTTTAATTTTTTTTTTACTACTTGTACTCCACAATTTCCCTTATTTTCATAGCCCTCATCGTTATTGTGATTCATAATGTGTATTCCGAATAAATCAATGCGCATATGATTCAGCATGATTAGTACTATCGATATACACTATTTTCCATAATAACTGCGTGTCATTATTTTATCCATTACATTAAAAAAAATTGTGAAGGTTTCAAGCAACATTTCCCATTTTAAATAGAGTATGGAGAAAATTTGCAAAACTTGGCATGTGTTATTTAATTACAATTTCAACCAGACACACCTGTGTCTACTATGTGCGAAATATTGAAATGTTAAGAAAGTAACAGTTTTTTTTAAGTTGATTAAATTTATTCCTGTAAGATTTTGTTATGGGATTGCAATTATCTGCAGTTTATTTTCAGGACCATGTGGATGCAACACTTGCCGTTATGTATGCTAGCAATTCATTCCAGTAATTTCTTTAATGTGGGCGCGTGTGTTGCGTACGCGTACATGACTCAATGAAATATTTAGTGAATTATACATTTTAAACACAAAACAATACACCTACACAAATAAAAGAAGTTACATTAAGTACACGTAATTAACGAAAAACGCTTGAAACATTGTTTACATTCATAAACAAACGAACCTGAAAGACAGAAGATTATACAGTACATAATATGTTGTTTATATTTATGTGCATCGCCACATAGACTAAAGATGAGGTAGACCGATTATTAGTATTCTGCACATGTACCCAACATTAACCTATCTCACACTAATACAAGCCACGTGGTCAACACTAATGAATGTGTGTATTTTTTTTTCTCGAAAGACATTACCTATTGTATTAATAACATATTTTCAACAATCTGAAATAAATCTAATAGCGCTAAAAAATTAGTAAGAGTAAGTATAGAAACACCTCAAAGCACCTGTTTACATAAACAGTGTTCTAACATCAACTGCACAACTCGGGTTTGCACTCTCCCCTATTTTCCTTATATGCATCATATATCGATAAACTATTACATGTAGGATCACACCAAAAAGTTACTGGTTGTCAAGCTATTCTTGATCACAAGACAGACTACCAGTACTGAGTGTTTCAGTCTTCGTTTGGTAACCTTTTTAGCAGTAATGTTGGCTACACTCAACTAGTAAAATGTAGGTGTGTGCGTGCTGTGCATTTCCACTGCGCTTTGTTTGCCTATGATGTTTACGTTCTTAACACACGTTTGCCTCATAATTTTACTTTCCGTTGACGTTTATTAAACTGTTTTTTTTTCACCACGTGATGTGTAACTATTACTATTCTCGCAGCGCGAATAATTTAAGACAATAACATCTATGAGTCAAACTCTTACGACTAACAATACAATATATTACTTTTTATTGTTTAGCGATTTATGTGCCTAGCATAAATACATTTCGCATTCCAAACAGTTACACTAGTCTGAAATTTCAATTTTATCATTGCCCTTTTCTTACATTTTTACACATCGAACGCCACTTTTGTATAGTCCCTGTAAAAGTGTAAAATCGGGGTTCTATTATTTATATATGAATAAATAATTCGATCAGTTGTCACCTTCAAAGCTGACAAAACTTCACGAGTTTTGAAATTGAAGCTATGATGCCGTGTGGTTGCAAGTAATGCGACTGCTGGTTATACCGAATTTATGCAGTGTGGGACTGGTGCTGTTAACAATATGCACGACACATAGCTTCACTAGAATAACTTAATTCAACAGATGCACTGTTGTATTTACTGTCACATTAAATTTCAATGCCTATGCACATTTTTTGCGACCAACGTAGCAGATATTTTTTTTTAACAAAATGAATTCATATAACAATGCAAATACAGTGATTTATGATAGTCAATAACTAACCTTTCAGAAATGGAAATAAAATAATGTAAGCAATTACTTAAGAATGCATAAAAATATTGTTGACATTAATCAAGAGGCATTATTCTTGCCAAACATTTACAAAAGCTAAACATGGAATAACGTTGTAACTTTTGACTATTAACTATAAAGAATGTATTATTTGTCATACGAAAAATAACGCCAAATAATAATGATTACACTCGCATCTTGAAAGGATGCCAGCAACAAGTAACTTAAAGCTTTGCGTTCAACACAATTAACCAAACTAGCTCCAATATGATAGTTCAAATGTTGGAATAACTTAGTGAAGCATAAAACTGCGACATGTATGTTACGTTAGGAAGAGTAAAAATTCCGATATTACTGCAAGTTGGGATAAAAAACAACACTGGAACACAGTTCGAATTTAGCCCTACATTACGAAACATCAAGGTTTCAAAAAGTGACATATTAATCATAATTATTATATGGTCCAGTTTTACTTATTATCAATTTTTTCTAAAAACGAGTTACATAGATGGGCGTAAATAAATACGTAATGATAATTTTCCTACTATAGGTCAAACTGGCAACATAATGCACTTTAAAAATGTATACCTACATTTAAGTTGGGTTTCTGTTATCATTTACGTTCATCATTGTTATTTAACTGAATCTGATATCACATTTTGGACTGCCGATTTCCACTTGATTGTTTTTTTTTTCAACTAATTAATGATTTCACTAACATACCAGAGAAAGGTGGGGAAATCTGTTCAGTAAAACACGTAGTCGTAAAAATATGATTACACATACCTCCGGACAGTTTGCAGTTGAAATTTTCAACATTTCGGCAACCTGATCGATGACGTTGCAGTGCTTCGGCTCTCTTCGGAAAATTCACGAATAAATGCTCGCTGCGAAATTCACGATGTCTACTTGGCTGGATATTCTTTCGTTGCTGTTTGCTAAAACTCGCGTCTATATTATAAATATTAAAACAAAAGAACTTTCAAATTCGCAACTTGCCTTGCAGCCACAGTACACACGCAAAGCAAAGCACAAGAAACCAAAACAATTGACCGCTGACCATTACCGGTGCGCCGATCACGTGAAACAATACACTATTATGATTTACAATAAAAACATAATTTGTACGCCAATAATTACTTTGATGAGTACGAAATTAAAAAATAACACCTTAATTATTTATAAATTTAAACAGTTCAATTGCAACACAGCGTTGACTTAGAACTACTTGACACTACGTTGCGAACCTAACTGGGAGTGTGCGTGCATCACAAGCCTGTAAGGTGACACACATGGTTACACATACGCAGTTACGGGCAGTGATTTTTTTTCAAAGGTTGATTTCTAGAGTGCTCACTTTATCGCGAACCGCCTTTCCCACCATAATGAAAACAGATGTGGCCACCCTCTTAATACATACAGCGTTTTTAACGTCAGGATTTATGAACGTTTGATGCTGGTTCATTGAGCAGCATGACCTAATTAACAAAAATGGTCATCTTGATGCAACTGTCCAGGAACCACTGTTATCGTATAAAACGCACATAAAGCTTATGCTGCAGCGATACAGTGCCTAGTACGTAGATAATGAATATCTACTACCTACGTAAGAAAACTTATTTTGATATAATTAAGAGAAAAATGTTTACATCTAATGGTAATGTTTCAGTGTTTTATTTTGGATGCAGAATCAGCTAGTCAAGCAGTGGTGTTGGAGTTACTTCGAAAACTTTACCTGCGTAGAAGCTGATAATTGAATCTTGAGTTTTCCGTTTATTGGTAGGGCCACCTGTTTCACGCGAAAAGATTTACGCAGAGGCTAGACTTGCACACTTGCAGCCATTAGCCGCTTGTCTTTGTGTGAAGAGTCTGTTACATGAGTGAGCCAATCAAAATTAAGATTCTCCATTACTGACTGTCCGTGATTTGTAGGAAGTCATACGTGTAACCATTCAAATGACCCAATCACAAAAGTGGTTTTTAACTATAGTGTTTTGGAACACAACTTGTTCTGAAATCTCATTGCGAAAAACAGTTTCCCCTATTTATTGGCATTAATACAGGTAAATACTTCAAGAATTTATGTTACAAAGACCATTTTTCAAGCAAGCCAAAAAGGCACGTAAAACATTCATTGACGCGTGGCAACTTACACCGCTTTGTGGGCAGACACAAGCATTATAGTAGATTCAATCAAGATGCGTATTGTGAATACACTAGATCAAGGAAAGTAAGGCATACTGATGTTCCCACTGCACAGACGATTGTGCAGAGCATTTCTAACACTTACTGTAAACAGAATGAGCCATAAATGAACACGCTTACAGAACTGAAGCTCCCTGATTGTTTCTGGCGACAGTCAGTGTGCAATTCCATACAGAACTATTGGTATTGCCTACGTGCCTGAACTGTATCGCCACCACCGAAAGTTGTGTGTGCATTTTTCACCACAACGGTGAGTCCTGGACAACTGCAACACGAGGACCGTTTTTGTTAATTAGGTCATACTACTCAATGAACCAGCGTCAAACGTTCAAAAATCTTGATGGCAAAACACATTGCATGCAGTAAGAGAGGTGGCCATCCTTAGTTTCATTATGGTGGGAGGTTATTAAGGAGAGTTTGCTCAGCATTCGGAGAAGAGCAATTTAATTTGTTTCCGGTATTTCGCAAAAAACAAACTCTCGTGATCAAGGGCTCATATCTCCCTTAATATTCAGTTTGGATAGAAAGTGTCCCACGTATTCCCAAATTTAATTTGCATAAGGAATCACCTCACAAAGTTTGTCAGTTGAATTCCCATCCTATATGTTACACAAACACACACACACATACACACACACACGTGGAGAGTGCAAGAGTAGGTGAACGCAGGCTGATCTTAAAGTACAGGTCATGTTAACAATACATAAACGAATAAAAATGTATTATAAATTACAAACATTTTTAAAACTTATTTTCAATGTAATACAATTTACTTGGAATAAAAGTTGTCGTTCATTTAATTTCAACTATTTTGCAAAAATATGTACATATGTGTACACATATTTAAGGAATAACGTTAAGACTTAGGGGGTTAATCCAATATCTGAAACTTATGACGTGTGGCCAGATGTCAATAGGTGTGTCGTGTCTATCCTTAAATTAAATGGCAAAAGGAAGGGATACCTTCAAGAATTGATCGGTATTTTAATATTTTGCTCTTTGTGCGAATATTGTTTCATTATTTGCTAGCCAGTTTTGAGCCCTGTATTTAGCATTCATTATTGAAATTTTTTCTTCGAAAAGGCACATTATATTACACAGATGATTGAATAACATTTAATTTCAATGTAATACCTTTATTTATCATGTGTAATAAATGTAAATTAAACAGTGAACATATTCTGAGAATAACGACAGAAGCGATAGTGATGCAGGAAGACAAAAGATAAGTCTCTAAAATATAATTAAATAGTGTTCTATGCCCTAAGAAAGTCACATTTTCAAAAGTTTATCTCATACCGAAGTAATTGCAAAAATATATAGTCTATTCGGGGTCACACTTTTTGAATCAAACCTTCGGAAAATTGCCATAAGTTTGACAGAATTCGTTGTTTCCTAAGTATATCATGTATCACCAGCGTTAGTTTTAGACTTATGTTAACATAAAAGTAGACTACGTTATTTTTGGTTAAATTGAAATTTTGCTTATATGTTGTCTATATATTATAATATTTAATTTATAATTAATATAAGTGACAAGAGGTAGAACATAGTTGTGTTGGTAATGCCTAGTAGGAAATAGTTCTTGTGCAAAATATTGTTAAACTGAGTGCGCACGAATGCGGTGCACTTTACATACTCGGTTAAGCTTTGCTTGTATGAGGCGGAGGAATATCCTGGAAGTAGAACTTTATCAGCACTTCAGAAAAGTTTGAAGTAACCGCGAATTGACTATACACATGCAATAAGGAGTCCGATTCTCCCCATTAAGCGTTTCTCCGTAACACGTTAGTATTACACGACAGCTGTCATTTTCTATCCTCGCCATGCGAGAAGGGTCGGTGATCGCTACTGGTCCTGGGTCTGCCAGACCGCACGCCTAAGCCCGTTGAGGAAGAGCGGCAAAAGGCGGAAGCCGCCCGCCAATTCAGTCGGTCGCGCATGTGCCGCGAGGCGCGGGCGCATGCACGTGGTGGGCAGACGGCTGGAAGGAGGTCGTCGCGCGTGCCGCCATCCTCCCGACTGGGCGTGGATGGAACGAGTTCTACTAGAAAGTGGTCGGCGAGGTTTCCATTGGACGTGCTCAAACGCGCGCTCGACTCCCCTGGCTGCACCACGAGCACGCCGCTTCGTGAGCGGCTCACGCTCTCCCAACAACGTACGACGGCGACCTGTACCTTATCTACTCCAAGGCTGCGGAAGAGATAAACGCTGCCCGTGGCGAAGTCGAAGCCACTGGCTGGCCAGTCGGCACACGGTACGACTGCAGAAGAAAAAAAGTTGCGGTGGTTGTTAAGGTCAAATGTAGTAATTTGACTTGATATGTTCGTACTTTAATGCTTCTGTCACAATACTATGAGAAGTTTGATTTATTTCTGAGTAAAAACACAAGTATAGACTGTTGGAAAATATCACTTTTCTAAATACATTCTGGTATGAATTCTTTAAGTTAATATGGCGGAAAATAAATAAAACAAATAGTCCTAAGACTCGGCGTTGTGTTGCGAGTGTAATGACTAAATGTATGGTCACCTTAGTATTTACTGTTTTATACGCATTGGAATGCCTATCTGCTTATCAGTGGCACATTTACATTTCTTAAGGCTGTTTCATGGTCTGAAAGCAGTGAGAATTTAGTAAAGGGAATAAACTTCGGCTTTTTGAAGACCATTTTGAAGATATAAAACTTGAAACAAAAACCTAAGTGTGAGAAATGATACTCTCAAACACTGTATCGAGGTAAATATAGAAATTTGTTTTTCAGTACTTTTTTATTTAATTATTACGTTTTCTGATTCTTCCAGGAAACAAACTATACGTTGTTATAAAGAGTTTCGATATCAAAGCAACACGTATTTTTCTGCTCAAAGAAGTCCCTGGGTGGTATATATAAATCTTTAACAGAAAACGCCAAAAAAACCAAATTTCATTAACATGTTTTTTTTCTATACCAAATTCTCACCGCTTTCAAAGCAGGCCACAGCCTTAAAATTACATGGTTTCACTTACAGTAGCGAATGAATAAAGCAATCCGGCCTATGACATTGTCAAATTTAGGTACGATGGAAGTATACAAAATGTGTAAAGAAGTAGATCCTCAGCAGGGTTTAAAACGTGCTCAGTTTTCCGCGAACGCCCTATACCCATTGTTGTGCAAGATGGCGGACGCGGCGTGTCGTGCTGAAGTGTCACCACGTGTAAAAAAAGAATAAAGCTTTTTACAAAACGGAGAGAAAAGAGATGAGTAATAATATTTAATGCTGAGAAACTCCCGGACTCGAGCTTGTTACAGACCGTGGTTGGTCACTTTACATAATGCCTTTTTCAGCAACGAGTAACTATTCTGAGCCTGTTCGATACTCATATTTCTGCCATACGTTGTTCAATTTGCTTCGCTATTGGTGGTACCGTCATTTATTTAAGATTTAAATGTTTTTTGTCTCTTAGTTGCGTATGAAAAATAAACACTTGCTTTTAGGTCAAATAAAAAATAAAACTTACTGCAGTTCGATTTTAAAAAATTTACAGCGGACCCGAAATACAGACTTGAGCAAGTGGTATGTGTCATCGTCACAAATGTTAAAACCCGAACTTTCTGCTTGTATGTTTAATCGGCGGCTATACCACTATATGGCGCTTCAGGTCATGATGTTCCGGGTTTAAATCCTTGTCGAACCGTCGATGCACGAGCTTTTATAACTAAGTTTACGTCAGAACAGTATGTAAGCAGCTTCCTAAGAAGTTTTCCGGCATAAGAGGAGGGTGCTAAGAAAATAATTTTATAAAACTATGTTTGTTCGGGTTTTACAGCGCACGCTTATGAGTGGAAGGGCTCAAAGCAACCGGNGGGGGGGGGGGGCACTTAGCTTTAAAACTTCGTTTCAAGGGACGTCCCGATGCAAATAACTTTCAAACTTCGTTAAGTTACAATTTACGTTGAAGAGATTGGTTCAATCTCTTCGCTTCATGAATATTACGGAAGCCTAGGAACCCTTATCAGGTTTAATCTTCAAACAAATGAGGGAGGGTCGCATATCGTAAAGGAATAATTCCAGAAATGTATAAATTTTTAATTTATACACGTAAAATAATAATCATAGAAAAGCATATATCTGTACCGAGTTATTAGTGCATACGAGTACATTTTATGCATGCTTAATGGAAACAGCTCATAGTGTTTACTAACTGATACTGACTGGTGGTATTAGTCGTTAGCTGTTGTTCCTCGGTTAGTAAATATGTTACAAAAGATTGTGATATCACACTCACGATAGATTTGCCAAAATAGCGTTACATTTTAAACACCTATTAACACATCAGTAATTCTTAAAGCAGTTTCAGAGTTTCCGTTGTAATGTAATCAGTTATCCACGAACTAAGCAAAATACGTTTCTTGTGAAAAGTCGTAAAAACTCTACAAGAGACACATCCGTACCCAAAGGGAAAACCGTGTGGATGACAAATATATTTAATACAATATATATGTTATAGACACACGGTCGTGTAGAAGGGGAGGGGGAATTTATGGACGCCGCAATGACCCCGACACCGTATAAGTGTGGAAACCCAATGCGGCTACCTACATTGCAAACTATGTGGAATGGCATTATACATTTATTCAGTTTTCGTAACTATAAAGGACTTTACTTTGCTTTGAGATTCACATAAGTACGATCCAACAGATCACGACTTTACAAGGTATTTTTAAACTACATGTATATTGCTCACAAAAAGTTCAGCATATATCAGAATCCAGGATGTTATATTGAATAAAAGTAGTTTACATTTCATGTTGTACTCCTAATAGCACATAAAGTGGGGGGGGGGGGGAAATAAACACAATACTAGTCGAAATCATCCCAGTTTGAAACAAACAAAAGGCATAAACTGAAAAACAACGTAAACAAAGGAATCTCATCAGTTTCAAGGTCTTCTCCGATGCATTGACAAACGTCAATAAAGTGTAGGACATCCACGATTCCTGAGGCACGATTTTCTCCGACGAGGTACGCCAACAACAAGATCATTTAGCATTTCCAGAGGTAAATTGTCACATTGCCAAATGCGACTGTTTTTAAGGCCTGAATGGTCCTTGATGGTTGTGCTCGATTTGGAATCACTCGTTTGGGGAAGGACCACACATTGTCTATGCAATTAATGTCAGCCGAATAAGCTGGCCAGTTCACTCGTCGGAACCCACAGGGGAATATGCTTAACTTTTTGTGAACAGTGCAGAAATTCAAATCAGAGCATCTATGGGCTAATATAAACAAGAAATCCTTGTAGCAAAATGTTCGTAAAGTTTATCTAGTATTTTGAAATTGAAATTAGCAAAACAGCGTTGGGAGTACGCAAACTCATGTACCCGCGTGCACAACAAGTTGCATATGACGACGGCGAATGGAAATAGCACACCATTAACTCGAGGTACGTGGGCGCCGCAAGTGGCTGCTTGTTAGTACACGTGTGTCAAACTACATGAACAATGGGGGATTAGCAATTAAGTATAGGCTGCCAGAAGTGATTGCATTTGGAGGGAGACAGTTTCCAAACTACTTGCTGACCGACTGGGTTCGCAAAAACTACGAGTTAAGCTTAGTTCATAATCAATTTTGTTTACGTAAGAAATATCTGCACATAACGTGTATAAAAATGTGTGGTTCATAGCGAATGTAATCGTATTACGTTTTACCAATCACACACGAGTATAAATTAACTTTTAGTAGAGTATCAATTTATTATTAGCAAATAACAACATTACACGTTGAGGATCTTCCTACACTACACGTAGACCATGAACAGTTTCGTAAAATTACTTCCTTTCATTCTGATACGTACACTCAACTCAACGTTGATTACATACTTGCAATGTTTTTCATCGCGAACCGAGCTTTACCCAGAGAGATAGGCCCGACCTCAACGAACACAAGTGCACAAATAACGAAGCTTTTACACGTTGCTGGTGGATCAAAAATTTTGCATTTACACATGCTTGTTCTTTCGGTACGGTTTTTGTTTCTTCTGTAAATAGCCGACCTCCCGTGGCGCAGTCGGTTAGTGCGCCGCCGGTCTGGGGTGAGGGAAGTTCTGAGGTCGAATCCTGGGGAAGGCATAGATGTCAATTTACATTACGTCGTAAGTTAGTTTGTAAGCCGTTCCCTGATAAGCCTACAGGCATAACACCAGGGGACGTTAATGAGCCCTATCCACTTTATTCCTCTCCATTCTGTAAACCGTTACTGATACCTTAGACTGGCGAGAACTGCTATTCCGTCAAAATTCAAGCCCATGCAATTTTTCTACTGATACTGTTATTTTATTCTGCATTTATGGATTTTTTTTAATTGCACTGGGCTGTACATAACCTCAGTTTACTATTAAAAATGCACAACAATGCTTTAGTTCTCGAAAATGTGTCAAAATTACATCGCATATATAATAAAAAATTGCACGTNACCTCAGTTTACTATTAAAAATGCACAACAATGCTTTAGTTCTCGAAAATGTGTCAAAATTACATCGCATATATAACAAAAAATTGCACGTTTTTTTCAAATTTAACCACCACCTAGTATCTCCGTTAACGAACTAAGGCAACAGTATGAAAAAAAATTAATTTATACTTTATAAAACACGCAGAAAGGTCTGTTACACCGGAAGTTTGAGAGCGTTCTTTGAATATTGATCAATATCCCTTTCCAAATGGAAGGGAAGAAAATAAACGTTACTAAAATTACAAAAATACCAAATGTTTTACAGTAAATTTTTCGTTTCGCATAGCTGGTCCTTACTTATACATTATGGTTCGGTCTCTACATTCACGTAATATAAATTCTTCTGTAACGTCAAAATCCATGCCAATCGTTACAAGCTGTCGTTTCGTAAGAACAAGCCTATGAAATAGAGGAAATAAATTAATGCAGCGGTAACAGCTGTTGAGGGATGAGAAGAATCATTTCGATACGAAAAATATTGTTTTACTGAAATGTTTTGCTTGAGTCATGTCACTATTTATTATCAGTACGGTAATTTTACCCCACTTTTATTTGGTTTTCGCCAGGCCAAATAATTATTACAATTTAACATGATTGTGAGCTTTCCCCAATAATTCCTCTTTGAAAACCTAGAGAATTATAGCGAAAATGTATTCCGGAGAAAACGACGATTGGACTAATTTCCAACAACTTTGGGTTTTGGGAACGAACAATGCCTACGCTACACGAAGAGTTATTCGCCATTGTAACTAGAACATTATCGTTTCTGCTGCAATTAGGATATTCATGCCACTTAACCTATTTTTTCAAACATTAAAAAGTATCACAACCACCTGCAACAGTTGGCAACATTACAAACACTTCAACATTACTAGAAACTTATAAAGTTCACTACTTTACTTTCATTTTACATTTAATATATGGGTGTGGTAACAGAGTGGCAAGAACGGTCGAATATAAACTTTTTAATTCGTGTTCTAATCTCGCTCTAAGCCAAAACATTTTACACGTCTTTTAATTTATTTTTTATCCACCGCAAAACACCTACAAAACGCAAAATAATATAATACCTCTTTATAACCTGAAAATACACCCTAGAAGAAAATTTACGGAGAGTTTCAGTGAATTCACGGAAAGTTTTGTGGAATTTACGGAGAATTCATGGTTGAAAAAAAACCAGATCGTGCAATTTTTTTAATATTTCTAGACAAATTTTTACTAGTACTTTTTCCGCAGTTTAGAGGGAATTTTTTCTAACAGTCTGCTGCCGTCTTTCAGATGCATGTTCCTACAGGCCGTCCAACGTGGGTGAAACGCTCGGAATAACAATTTGTAAAGAAAATTATAAGCAAGGGCATAAAGATTCATATTCTCGTCAAAACTTAAGCGTTAACAGTAAAATGTAAACAAACAGCCAAACCAATTAACAGCTAACAATCCTCAGTTAACGAGATGTGAAGTTTCAATTAAATCGTAATTTTTTTATGAGTTCCTGATGTTATTTTGGGTATTTATTCATGTATAAGGGATGTTAACACGTTCCTGTTGAATGTTCATGAATACACAAACTACACTCCATAAATAAAGCCCGATAACTGTTTGGGGCCTATTACTTAATGCAGCCACGTATCAAAGCAAAAGAGAAGTTTTAAGTGCGTCCTCATAAAATTAACCCGCTCGTGCATTATGTACAGGCCTTTACAGTAAGAAAGCCCAAAGTTTAATTTCAAAATGCTAGTCGAATATTGCGAATACGGCGTTTGGTCTTTTGTTTTAATTATTTGGTGATGTATATAAGATTTTAAACGTTAACTATTTCTGTTAGCATAAATAAACAATCAAAACAATTTAACTGAACCTTTAAATCAATATGGCGTTTTTGGACAAGGAAAAATTAACATTAAATAATTGTTTTTAGATTTTTATGTTTTATGCAACAATTAATTATTATTTCCTTTAACAATGAGCAACAGTGACGCGAATTTCAATGTAAAACAGCAATAAGGAAATTCCGATGCAAACTACTACACCGAGCTGAACAACATTTACTTGCATACCATGAAGTGGAGTGGAGAGATTTGGGCGGCTCTGAACAGCGAGGTCGTGAGAGCCGATGTGGAAATGGGATATCCCCGAGAAAACCCGCCGACCGGCGATATCATTCGGCACGATCCCCACTAGAAAAAATCCGGAAACGATCCCACTGGGAATCGAACCCAGTTTGGCTCGGTGGAATGCGAGTAGTCTGACCACTTACTTACCATGAAAGAGGAAACTTCATAACCACAACGTTACAACTGTTTTTCCAGAACTTTTTATATGCAATCTGCTTATTTAGGCTTCAATCGGTATAAGACAACCCCTTATTTTCACTTCAGCGAAAATTTAAAGGTCCACCTAATAAATATATTTGGAAAACTTTGCCACAATCGTAAAAAAGAATTTTCTCTCGTGGCACAAAAACTAAATCTTGCCAAGATTATGAATACAACTGCCGCATTGCATTAAAGATAATTTTTACGCTGCACTCGTTTCTTAAAAATATTAGCCCTACATTATATTTGCAGAAAAAAATTATTATACTTGGGGTTTTTTTTTTGCTGTAAGTTTTCGCTGTGAAAGCATGTGGGAGGAAGTGGATTGNAATTTTTACGCTGCACTCGTTTCTTAAAAATATTAGCCCTACATTATATTTGCAGAAAAAAATTATTATACTTGGGTTTTTTTTTTTTGCTGTAAGTTTTCGCTGTGAAAGCATGTGGGAGGAAGTGGATTGAGAGAGCGGAGGATATAATAAAATTGTAGCTTACACAAGTGAATTTCATGAAATAATGATCAGCCATTTGCAGTACGCTTGTTTCTCAAGCGATCATTTCTACTTTAAACTGTGAATATCGAAACAAATAAAGTATTTGAGCGGCGCCGCTTAACAGTGGAGGTCTTCGGCGTCGATGGTGGTGCAGTAAAGTGGATATGGACGAGCAACGGAAGGCAAAGGTTGGGGGAAACGGCAATATCCAGAGAAAATCCACCAGTCAACGGCAACGTCCACCACGTTTCTCCGCTGGGAATAGAACCCGGTTCGCCTCGGTGGAAGGCGGGTAGAATAACCATTACAACACCGCGGCCCCATTATTATAACGATGCCCTACACTGAGAGAAAAGTTTGTCCCAGCCAACAAATACTTTATATAGGGCCAAATTACTTAGCAGCCCCAACAAAATATTTTGTTGAGTAAACAAAACCTAAAACGCAACAAAATTTATTTTGTTCACCTAACAAAAAACACGCTTGAATAAACAAAACCTCTGTGTCAAGTAAAAAAAAAAAATTACTGTCAACAAAATATTTACTTGGTTCAACTGCATATACTTGTTTGGCCACTCATTTAATTGACTTCTGTTACGAATTGATACCATAGTTATAATACCTTAACGGGGCTATAGGGGCAAAGCATGTTATAAGAGTTATGTAATGAACACTTTATAAAAGGGATTTATTTAACATTAAGGTTGTACAATATTATTTCAATATAAACATTATGAAGTATGCGCGGGAGGAGCTATACAAATATACTGAAGTATTAATTAATATTAAATTATAAATATTTAACCAGCCACATTCTGAGTAAAGTCTAATTGGAGAGTCTCTACCTTATTCATGATTCCGGAGGGTGATTAGAATGGCGGAAAACGACAGCCGGACACACCCATCTCCATCTTCTTGTTCCACTGCCTCGATGACAAAAGACGCCACTTCCAGTGTTACGTTGGCGTATATCGGGCATATTGTTTAATATTCTAGGCCCCGTTTACTGGCCGGCGGAGGGGCTTTCTGCAACTGTCTTTCGCAAGGTGTTATTGCAATCACGATCGCACGCTGATTAAATGTTTGCAGGTGTGATCAGGCAGGCCGTTCAGCTAAGGATTGATCACTTCATAACACTTCGTTCGAAAATACAGCTTAAGTGTGTGTTAATTTTTTTTTCGGCAATTAGCATAGCGACAGTGTTTGTTAGTACATTAATTGATGCTTGATATTGGAATAAAATACTAATACAACAAGTTAAACAGGAAAGAAAGTAAAGCTGTAAGACTTGAAATATTTATTCAAACACGTTGTCCAGTTTTAAAATGTATGTACTTAAATGAAAAACAAATCCCACTTCAACAGTTGTCTCTTTAGCCGAGGTTGCTAGGGCGTAGTGCTCGGGTGCAAACGATGTGGGTTCGAATCTCGGTCGGGTATTCACATTTTTATATTAACCGAAACTGTTTTAACGTACGTAGAGCCAAACAAATCTTTAGTTGCACCAGCCAAATCTTACAAGTTGGGGCAACCAAATTGTTCGGCTCAACAAAACATTTTTCCCAGTGTAAGAATAAGCACCAGGGCGTGAATGAAAGTCGCGATTACGGGACGACGGACGAACCAGTTGCCGCTGCATAATTACAACCGCAAGATTTCCATTTCCGTCTCCGTCGAGAGACTCGCAGCAACTTGCTAATCTCGCGACAAGAATTTTTATCATTTTTTTCTTCGCTTCCAGATAAAAGATTCCGAGTTGCCACGCCAGCCCAAGCCGAATTGTATTACGGAGAACTGGAGGCGGCCAGCGTCGCTGCAGTTTCAGTGCTCACTTTCCACCTAAGATACCACAACACGTTCGATCCGCGTGCGAACTCACCCAACTTGAAAGCACAAAGTTGTAGAGTTAAAGTATTTTGCTTGACAGTCTTTCAACGTAGGCAGTGAGACACACAAATTAACTAGCATCAATTCCTTTCTCCTTATAGCGACGGGTCTTTGTTTCGTCAGTTGGCCTCCACGGCGCGGTTGGTGGCACTCCAGCATACGGTGTCAGCGGTCAATTATTCTAATATGGAGTGAAGCACAGAACTTGTGAATTGACGATATTATATAAACTATATATCGATATAAATCGTCGATATATTTCAAAGACATTTTATTCAAATCAATATCTTTTACCAGGTATCGGAAATAAAGATTCTAAAAATGCTTCTTTAATAATCTATGTTTGAATACAAAACTTGAATTAAAAAATTATTATGTTTACATTGGCAATATACACCAAAAACAGGCGCCACATCTTTCTGCANTACAAAACTTGAATTAAAAAATTATTATGTTTACATTGGCAATATACACCAAAAACAGGCGCCACATCTTTCTGCAATGCCTCGTGTCCTCAATATGTTACATTCCAAGCAATTTTGCATTTGTTAAGTCCTTTATTACATAAAATATCAGATTCCGATGTACCCAAAATTGATATTTTTCTTTCGGTATATCGTNATACAAAACTTGAATTAAAAAATTATTATGTTTACATTGGCAATATACACCAAAAACAGGCGCCACATCTTTCTGCGATGCCTCGTGTCCTCAATATGTTACATTCCAAGCAATTTTGCATTTGTTAAGTCCTTTATTACATAAAATATCAGATTCCGATGTACCCAAAATTGATATTTTTCTTTTGGTATATCATTTCGTGAAACGATTATTTTACAAGTAACCAATATAAATAATATCGATATTTTTTTCCAATATCAACATCCCAAAGCCTGGGGTTGCAAATCATCACTTCTCGCCCAAACACGTAAGGGATGTTACAGAAGTAGGTAAGCAACAAGCGACATTCGATATAATACAAACACGTGGTTTTTATCATCCAGTGGTGTGCGTTGCAAATAAGGAATGGATTACAAGTATACTGAAGGCATAAAACATGTTTACGTAGTAAGCTGCGTTATTAACAGCAGAGAAGAGGGTTTACAAAAATTGCTCGAAAAGGCGCCCAACAACTTCAATGCAGAAATTGCAACTACGAAACTGTTCTCCTGGACCTGTTAAAAAATTTGAGGTATTGCGCGCAAATAATCACATGCTGCTACGACACGTGCGGTCAAATATTCTTCACTAACGACAGGCTTTGTACACCAGGGATTTCATATGTCATTATAAAAAAAGTCTAGCAGAGTAAAGGTCTGGCCGACCAATGATTGGGCCACCTATGCCAATCAACCGGCCTGGAAATGTGGCACTGAGCCTGTTTGCCGCAATCTCTGATTCAGTCGTACGCATTTCGCATGGGACGGATAGACATCGCAGCCGGTACAAGGCCTCCGCTGCCCGTGAGCTGCTGTGGGCTTCGCCGTATACAAGATGCATGTCGAACACCTCTGCTCGCGTAAAACCTGACGTGCTTTCCTGACCAGTTGCAGTAACGTACCCACCTGCCAGCAGCCTAGGCCATTTCCACGCACGCGTTTAATACATAATGAAAGACGCTTGTTGCCTACCTGCCCCTGTTAACATCACTCACATGTTTGGGGATGAAGGGATGGTTAGCGAACCCGGTTTCCTTACATCAATCGCTTCCTTTCGCGCTCCTCTCTTAGCCCTGGGAGTTTGGCACGTGATTTCTAGTCCATAGTATATATGCATACACACACATGTGTGTTGCACCACATAATGCACTTCTGTTTAATCTATGATAGTTAAAAATCACAGTATTATTCTTTTCAATTCTGTATTATATAATATGTATGCATTTGTGTAAATGAACGTATGTGTGTATACACATGCACACCTAAACAGAATAGGGTGGAATTAGATTAACAAACTTCGTGAAGTGATTCTTTATTCAAATTCAAGTTGGAAATATACGAAACTGTATACCTAAACTGAACATTAAGGGAGAGATGAGCACTCGAAAATCGAGACTCTAAGCTGTATTTATGCAAAATATCGGAAACGAAGTGAAATTAAATTACAATTTTCCGAACATTGTTCAGTTATCGGAATCTTCAGCCTACGAGCACACACTCATTAATACGTCCCTATACAATTAAAATAACACGGGTGGCCATCCTCCTTCTGCCGGAATCTTCTTCACTCTTAAGAATTAAGAAAGTTCCATGCTGGTTTACTGAGTAGTATGACCAAATAAACAAAAATGGTTAGTTTGTTGCGACTGCCCAAGACTCATAGTTTTCGTGTAAAACGCACAAACAAATTTCGGCGACTGCGACACAGTTCCAGACGCTTAGGCAATATACGATGAAGAGCCAAAAAAAACTGGTACACCTGCCTAATATCGNAAGGGTTGCACATCTGTCACGTTTAATAATTCTCGTCAGTCGTCGTTTGTCCCGTTCTTTCACGATCTTTTTCCGCCCGCAAGGATTGCGAAGACGTGATGTTTTACCAGATTCCCGATATTCACGGTACACTCGTGAAATGGTCGTACGCGAACATCCAAATATTATCGCTACCTCGGAGATGCTATGTCTAATCTCTCGTGCGCTGACTATAACACTACGTTCAAACTCACTTAAATCTTGATAACCTGCCATTGTAACAGCAGTAACCGATCTAGCTGCCGACCACATCGCGTTACTCTGATTGGTTCCATACTTCTGTTATTTGCATACGCACGCCTATACCAGTTTTTTTTTTTGGCTCTTCGGTGTAGTCTATTCGCGGTTTCTTCACACGTTTTGAATCAAAACTTTGAAAAATCACGCCATGTACGACATGTTTACATTTCATAGTATGATTTGTATCTCAAGAGTTTCATACCTCTGGTTACATAAAAGTATACCATTTTTCTTTAAATTAAAGATTTACCTCTATTTTATTTATAAATTCTATTTCATTTATAGTAAATGAATAAAAAAAATTGAGCAAACATGGGTATTGGTAGCGCCCAGTAAGAAATAGTTCGCATGAAAAATATTGTTAGAACTGANAAAAAAATTGAGCAAACATGGGTATTGGTAGCGCCCAGTAAGAAATAGTTCGCATGAAAAATATTGTTAGAACTGAGTGCGCACGAATTAGGTGTGTTGTCCTTTGGCGTAATTTTCTGACTTGGATCAGCTTAGATTGCACGAGGCGGGGAAATATACTGGAAGTAGAACATTAGCATGGCTTCAGAAAAATGTGAAGTAACCGTGAATGGATTCAAACATTACGTTCTGCAGGAAATCGCACACCGACTGTCGCCAGAAACAAACAAGCAGATTCAGTAATGTAAGTCTTTTAATGTATGGTACGTATTATTTACAGTAAGTGTTAAAAATATCCTCCAACATTGTCTTCGCATCCGTCTCAGCAGCATACCATAGACGCATATAGGTAGTATTACCTATGTGCTAGACACTGTATCGCTACAGCAGAAGCTATGTGTGCGTTTTACACGTTAACGGTGAGTCCTAAACATTAGTTGCAACAAGAAGGCCGTTTTCGTTAATTAGGCCTTACTGCTCAAGAAACCAGGTTCAAAAGTTCATAACTTCTGACAGTAAAAAATATGTCTGCAATAAGAGGGTGGCCAGCCCTGTTATTCTCATTATGGAGGGACGTATTAATGAGATTTTGCTCTTGGGTTGAAGATCCCGACAACATAAAACAATGCTCGGAGAACTGTAACTTAAGTTTCACTTCGTTTCCAATGCTGTGAAAAAAAACATTTTTAAATTTCAATTGTGAAGGACTCATATCTTCCTTAATAGCGAGTTTATGTATNCAATGCTGTGAAAAAAAACATTTTTAAATTTCAATTGTGAAGGACTCATATCTTCCTTAATAGCGAGTTTATGTAGCAAGTGTCATGTATATTTCCCACTTGATTTTGCGTAAGAAATAAGCTCACGAAGTTTGTCGGTCGAATTCCACCCCAACCATACATATATTGTAAACACTAGCAGGGTAAGGAAAATACCAGAGAATACACCTTTTCTTTTATTCCCGGCGGTCAAACCCTCATTTCCTCATGCGAGATGCCATTGGTTGGGGTTTTTATNCAATGCTGTGAAAAAAAACATTTTTAAATTTCAATTGTGAAGGACTCATATCTTCCTTAATAGCGAGTTTATGTATCAAGTGTCATGTATATTTCCCACTTGATTTTGCGTAAGAAATAAGCTCACGAAGTTTGTCGGTCGAATTCCACCCCAACCATACATATATTGTAAACACTAGCAGGGTAAGGAAAATACCAGATAATACACCTTTTCTTTTATTCCCGGCGGTCAAACCCTCATTTCCTCATGCGAGATGCCATTGGTTGGGGTTTTTATNAATACACCTTTTCTTTTATTCCCGGCGGTCAAACCCTCATTTCCTCATGCGAGATGCCATTGGTTGGGGTTTTTATGGTGGTGCTTTCGATTCTTTCGCCATTTAATTCCGTCGCTGCTGCATCCTTACCTAGCTTCATTTCCATCGGTGCCAAAGATCTCGGCTGTTGAGCGCTACCCAGATCTCTCTCGCTCGTCTTTTAGTACAGCCGAAAGTAGGAAAATGCAACACATTCTCAAAGCGCTCAATTTTACAAAATTCCGGGTAAAAAATACCATTAGGTCTACACTCTTCAATCGAACACCTCGGCTTTCGTGCGAAGTTACTGTGTGCAATTCGTTACGGTTACGACGGTAAGCTAGCTAGTCTCCAACCCAAGTTTTCAGCAGATCTGTGCATCATCTTGCGCAGCAANGTTACGGTTACGACGGTAAGCTAGCTAGTCTCCAACCCAAGTTTTCAGCAGATCTGTGCATCATCTTGCGCAGCAAACGGCCGTTAAACACTTCTTGCAAGGTTTACGCAAATTGAAGTCATGTTCCACAACTGTGCACTCGCTATGCCATAAACTTGCACAAGTCTTGGTAGNCAAGGTTTACGCAAATTGAAGTCATGTTCCACAACTGTGCACTCGCTATGCCATAAACTTGCACAAGTCTTGGTAGGCCTCAATGCGAGTATACCAGCTAGTGGGCAGGCTGCCGTAGAGTAATTTCCCACGGCATGGACAGACACGATCCGTTAGTTGTTTCTAGACCAATAATTTAACTATCAGAGAATACATAAAATTTCGTATTCATTACAATTTCACGACTAAAAATAACAANTCTAGACCAATAATTTAACTATCAGAGAATACATAAAATTTCGTATTCATTACAATTTCACGACTAAAAATAACAACTACAAGAATAATTAATTTCCTCCCTAGACTGAGAAAAAGGTCTTGTTGAATCAAACGAAGTTTGTTTGCTCAACCAAATTTATTGTTTGTATAGGGGCAATAAAATATTTTGTTGAAATAAAATTCTTTTTTGTTGTTATTTGGTTGCTACAACTGAAGATTTGTTTGTATCTGCGTTCATTTAACAGTTTCGGGTAGAACAAAANTTTGTTGTTATTTGGTTGCTACAACTGAAGATTTGTTTGTATCTGCGTTCATTTAACAGTTTCGGGTAGAACAAAATTGAAAGACCGACCGAGATTCGAAACTAGCTCGTTTGCGCCCGAGCAATACGCCCTAGCAACCGCAGCTAAAATGATTACTAATAAAATGGGAATGTTTTTAAATACATACATTTCAAATACTGGAAAATGTCGTAAATAAATATTTCAAGTCTCACAGCTTTTTAGTTTCCCATTGAACTTGTTTTATTTGTGTGTTTATGCCATTATTAAGCACCAATAAATGCGATAACGAAGACTGTTACTATCCTTATTGTCACAAAAAAACNGTGTGTTTATGCCATTATTAAGCACCAATAAATGCGATAACGAAGACTGTTACTATCCTTATTGTCACAAAAAAACTCTCGAGCTGTATTTTCAAACGAACTCAATCAAAAGAGTGTCCAGAAAAATGTATATATTATATTAAGNAAAAAAACTCTCGAGCTGTATTTTCAAACGAACTCAATCAAAAGAGTGTCCAGAAAAATGTATATATTATATTAAGTCGATTCAACTAAATATTTATGTTGATAGTATAATTTATTTTGGTCCAACACAGAGGTTTTGTTAATTCAAGCGTACATTCTGTTAGAATTGTCAAAATTAAATTGGTAGCTTTTAAAGTTTTGTTTTCTCAACAAAATATTTTGTTGTGACAGCGAATTATATTTATTTGACCCTATACAAACAAGTTTTTTTTTCAGCTGAAAGAAACTTTTCTCTCAGTGTACATACTTAAGACCTATTCGCATTGAAGTTAACATGGAGCTCGTTGCATTAACTTTGCGTTGTCGTTATGTTAATCTATCGATCGCGCGCAATGTTTTCATAAAATTGAATTAAGAGCGATGCAAAGGTAAATTTAATGTGCGAGAAGTTGATCCAACTTCAACATAACGTAACGGTAACGCAGTTTTGGTCAATCAGATTCAGCGAACGATTCTCTTATTTTATTTTTCTGCATTTATTTTTATTCCTACCAGCTTCCGACTGGATGGTTTATTGTGTATTATGCGACGATTGCGGCAGACATTGAAATTAACAGTTTTGTTTCGGTGTGTTTGAACTATTAACGAATTTGAGATTTCGAAACTTTGCAATCAATGTAAATATATGCGTGCAAATTATCGTCAATTTATGTCAGTGATGAAATTATTGGAACGTAGGGGGAAATGTTTTAATTATGTTAATATGTACATTAAAATGTAAATATACACAGTATACACTAGCATTTTTTCAGATCCCAGATACAGTAAATTTGGTAGGATTGGATTACAACTTATCAAAGACGAACCTTTCTTAACTTTAATGTAAAAAAGGGTAGGATTTTTATAAAAACAAATTGACACTGAGTAACCGCTAAGGTAACATGTCGAGCCTCGTTTTAACTTCAATGTGAATCAGCCTTTAGGATATAATGAAAGATGCACAAGTGGGTATTCTTAATTTACGTTACTGGTAGCTTTTACCGTAACAACAAACACGCTCGTCTTAAGTAAAAAAATATTTACTATTAATAAAATGGTGCTGTACAAGATTCCGTAATATTTATAAACATTTATACTTTAGTTTTCAATGCTTATAGTGCGCAATTATTTATTTATGTAGGACTGTGTTCCACATTCAGTTATTGATATTAAGTCGCCACTGACGCTGTTCACTTTCACTTACTACGAAATACGAACTTTTAAATAGCAAAACGCCGACATTTTTATGTATCGCTAAAACACACGTGCGATCGGTTATATTTTGAACAACGCGTGTACTTTTAGATATTATACCAAGTTTACTGTCACATCAATCGAGATTGGAATTTAGAGCAAGTGCAAAACATTTCAACTTTATTAAATATATAATATTTTAATTTGATTTTAATAGTCACGAGGAACGTTGTATGTTCTTAATGAGCAAAACAATCGGCTCGAGCAAAAAAATTTGTATAAAATATGGTTTGAGATACTGCCCCGGTTCGACGACCAAACCCGACGAGAAATTCTTATCTTGATAGACACAACGCTGTACTTTTTATGTCAGTGAGTGTACTGGCTGTAGTGGACTTCCTCGTAGAAGCTGTTATGTAATGAGGTATCGTGTGGTGTAGGTTTCAGATAGGGAGGGTGGATTGCTCGGCCCCGCGTGCTGCATGCAGACCTCTAATGCGCTACACACTAAACCTTAACCAGTGAAAATATCTCTGTTTCAATAAGTAAAGAACGTCTGACAGACAAAACGGTTACTTTCAAACACTTTGGCAATTCAGTGCAAAACACCCTGTCTCCTTCTCCTACCGAATACGTGACATTTTTCACCAACGTGTAATTAACTTTGCCACTGGTTCCGCGGTGATACAGCGTTCGACTGCTCTATTAGTGATACGTAATATGTTTGTAAATAAATATTTTCATAAACCGATAAAATGTAAATTATATAAGCATGAATTAAAACTATAAAATATACTTTTTAAAATGTGGTTTTTGCCTTTAATAATAAATTTTTACACGGTACCATGAACATTTCATATTTCATTTCGTTTTGACGTACGTAACCATGATGGCGCCGGGTTTTAAAGTTTACGCGGCATGAAAGGTGGAGAAGTGAATACGTAAGGTAAACAAAGTGTTTGTTCTTCTTGAGTATTTGATGTAGCATGGAAATAAGTTATGACATATAGAAATATGTGCGTCACGTGTAAGTGTGGATATTGACTTTGACCAATGCAGGACTCGCAGGAGTCATAGATCTCGCAGAGACGAAAAGAAATGAAGTGCCGAAGGAGCTTGTTCGGTGTTGTCTACTTTATGACTTAAGGTGGGCTTGTCCGCAGCCGCATCAATTCGACGAATATGTCAAGTCGTTTTGGGGATAATGCTGTGAATGAACGCACCAGAAGTTCCGGTCAGGAGATCTGTCGCTTTGGGATGAACCCTGAAGTGGGCGGCCGCAGGTCCTGGATGACGACGCCCTGGAGGCGGTCATAGAGGACAGCAGCCAAACAAGTGGTAAGCTTCGAACGCTTTTAGGTGACTAAGGCGTTAAAGTTGAGCCCCCAAGTGGATACCCCACAACACTGTCAGAAGCCAAAAAGCAACAACGAGTGACAGCCTTTTCTCGTTGCTTTCTCGGAACCGCAGCACACTCATATTCGATGGAGTGCTTACCACTGAACAAAAGTGGGTGCTGTAAGACACTCGCAAGCTTGCCAGACATCGGTTGTCACCACGGGACCCCGTGCCTCACACCGCAAGACCATCGCTACAAGCGGTGCACTACGAGCTGCTACCGACGAGCCAAACCGTCACTGCGGACCTGTAGTCGCAGCAGTTGGAACGTACGCAGCAGGCACTGAGCAGAAGGAGTCCGTACTGGTTAATCGCAATTGTGTACTTGTTCTTCACGACAATGCCAGGCCGCATGTGGCGCGGGTGCGGTACAGTGACTTCACTGGGAGACACTGTGTCATTCATAGTACTCCCCGGATCTTGCGCCAACAGATTATAACCTCTTACATTCCCTGGATAACCACCTTCGTGGGAAATCCTTCGCGAATGAGGCAGACTTGCGGCAGGCACTTACAGTCTGCTTTGTGTAGACCCCCAATTTTGACCGTCAGGGCATTGCGCAGCTAGAGGCACGTTGGCAAAGGGTGCTGGATGCTGATGGCGATTACTTTGAGGACTAACGGTATGTGACATTTGCTGTATACCATTTTGTTTCTATCTAAAACGGCAACAACTTCTTTAATTATTTTGTATTAATATTTATATTTTCCTACTTGAAANCCATTTTGTTTCTATCTAAAACGGCAACAACTTCTTTAATTATTTTGTATTAATATTTATATTTTCCTACTTGAAAATTAACATCGGCTTGGTAATCCCGTTGGTAAGATTTTAGTCTGGCAACAACATATTTCGGGTTAGAATCCCGTTAAGACATTTTTTGCATTTATTACGTATAATTGCACGTGAACAGTGAGTGTCGAAAATATGTTCATTTAGCGTAATTATTTGGCTAAATTCAGTCAAGTACTATTTAATTTTCCACATGCAGTTGGCTGTGACAATCCGTGAAATTGTTTCCCAGACATAGCCAGTTATTTTCCACTGATTCTAGGTTGAGCCACTTTCACCGATTTGTTTTGTTGGGATTGGCTGCGAATCAGCGATTTTTCACTGTTTCTGGTTTGGAATATACACCTTGACGTGAGCGGCATCGATCACATTTCTCTTCGAGAAGCATACAGACTACTTTCGCCGTTTCCTTCTTGTATAGGCTGTTCACTGTTAACTGAGCAATTTTGAAATATCTTCTAAACGTCTTCAGATACACTTTTACGGGGGGTTTACACCCTTCCGGAATATACACAGGCTGCAGGTCATACATACATATATTTTCTACCTATTTTCTAACGGGGAATCACATGCCGAAGTTTGTCGGTATTCCAGACGTATTGTATTGGGTTTACGTTGCGCCGTTGCGCACAAAATATATTTTGGTGTTATCCAACCACTTTTAAACTGAACCGGTGATGCATTTCCGAGTCTTTCTCAAGATACGTTTCGAACCATAATAGACTCGGCCTAGAACAGTTACATTTTTTAGAAAGGTTTATTTCAAGAGTGAGCTCAATTAACCATGAACAGCCTGTAACAATGTTGCACGGTGCTGCACAGCGGTGCTACACTGCGTCTCACTCTTAAGATTGCTGTTTGTAACGTATCAAGTAATATTATATTTATCCACTACTATACATTGACATTTTTTTTTTTTTTACTTAAACAAGTTGACTGCCGATAATCGGTAACCATCCGGCAACAGAGCGCGTCTTAACTACTGACTGCAATCTAAGAGAGAGGTGCACTATACACTCGACGTGGGGTAACTCGTGGCTCAGAGCCTCCCGGGAGTGTAGAGTGTTGTGGGACATCCTGTGCTACTTGGCCGCGTGGGATACGGCCGGTCTAAAATAATACGGATCTGGCAACTGGCTTCTCACGCGGCCAGGAATTCCTCGGCCGCGCTCCTGTGTCCTCTGTTTCCACTGTGTGTCACTCCTGCTGATTATATATCTCTATCTCGTAGTTTATCGCCCCGTCTTGCCTTCTTACTGCCGGTGTGCCTCCACCCCACGCAATCACTCGTGTTGTGCGCGGCGTTGACAAGTTGAAGTGTGTTCAGCACTGCACACCACTCCTTTTCGCGCCACTCGCGTGTGTACTCGGCACGCTGGGCTACCGCCACTTCTTTGTGGTCACTTGCTTTTTTTCCCCACAAAATCTTTATAGCTGGTTAGCACGTTGAGTCAAATCGTAAAAGTTTGGGTTTATTATCAGCATAGGGTCCTACGATACAGGAAGTTTTTTAAAAACCAACTTTGATATTCCGAACATAACTTACCATCATCATATTCCCTCGCTTTGTATCACAAGGGGTTATAATTTCCAAGCGAGAGAAACATGGGGGTTGTAATTATAAGAGAGGACTACTATTCAAAAAGCTGTTTCAGAATATGTCGGAGGNTATAATTTCCAAGCGAGAGAAACATGGGGGTTGTAATTATAAGAGAGGACTACTATTCAAAAAGCTGTTTCAGAATATGTCGGAGGAAGTACACGACTTGAAACTGAAGTACAATATGTGCTGTGATAAATGTTATTTTACAATGGTCAAATTGTAGAGATGTGGCCTTTAGCCACATAACTTAGTTCTAATGGGAAATATTACTTGGTTNGGAAGTACACGACTTGAAACTGAAGTACAATATGTGCTGTGATAAATGTTATTTTACAATGGTCAAATTGTAGAGACGTGGCCTTTAGCCACATAACTTAGTTCTAATGGGAAATATTACTTGGTTTTTTTTCCATGTACTGAATTGCGTTTGTGATCCTAATTACTCTAACCTGTCCTATCAATTGAGCGAATCAGTCAGTCCTGGCGTAATCGGACTTGATTGCATATCAAGTTTTCTATCGTGTTTCCAGGTTCTGAGTAGTGCGGTTCAACAGAATCCAGATACCGACAAAGTATTTGAATAATGGTAATTGAAACATTGTTATACATTTACAAAACATTACATTTAATGTTAGGTGGAGATTTGTTTAACATGTGAGCACACAAACCCTTAGTGTGTGACTATACATGAAGAATACCTATTATTTTAAGGCGTTATGCAATAAGCTTTGCATTATTTTCCTTCGACATCCTTCTTGTTGAAAACAAGTAAGTATTTGAACATACGTAGAGCAGTGAAGAGAAACATGGTTATACGCAGCTCTTTAGCTACCGCGCGCCAGTTGTGTCTGCGGACTTTCAGGAAACAAATTTCTTGCACTGTCAGAAACAACCAGGGTCAAGATGGGATGTAAAAGGAGACTACGCTGATAGAGGAGCATCATTATCAATATGCATAAGCAGGATAAATCCTTGCTGAAATTACTAGTGCGCTCAACAGAAGTCGTACCACCAGGTTCAGCATCATTCAGTGTTTCAAACGGAGGAGTACTGTGGTAAACAAACCTAGAAGTGGTGCGCATTTCAAACTCACCACACGAGATAAGAGGCAAATAATAAAAATGTATAAGCATAATCCAAAAGGGGTTGCATCTGAAATTAGAGGATAACTAGAAGAATATGGGTGCAGAGTGGTCTACATTAGAATGGTAGAACGGGTGGTAAATCATGCTAGTAACAGTTCTTGTGTCACCGGGAGGAAACCTTACATCAGCATTGTAAACAAAAAAACCATCTTGAATTCGCTGTACAATATATAGCAAAGCCGACAGATTTCAGGGGCCGTGTTCTACGGTTGGACGAAAGCAAGTTTTCCTTTATACAAGAATGATGGATGTGTTCAAGTGAGGTGGCTACCAAACAGAATTCTACCCCAAAAATATGGTAGCAACATTAAAACATGGAGGAAGCAGTGTAACTGCATTGGTCTGTATGGCTTATGATGGTGTCAGGCAATTTGTGTGAATACATAGGACTAAGGACAAGTTTGTACAAAATATCGTTCTTCAAGAACATCTGAAGAAGAGAGTAGGTAGAAAATATAAAATTCTGGCACAGGGGTGTCGGGTGTAGGAGGGTAGGAGCCATATGGCATCAGGCAGAAGTCCAGTAGTGGCATCTGGAAGTGGACCAGTAGGCTGTTCTTTGGCCTTGACATTTGAACTTTGACCTTAAAACCTTGACCACAACATTTCCTGTTCCCATGAAGAAACATTCAAAATTCCTTGAGTTTCCCTCCAAAACTGCAAACTTTACCTTGACCTTGACATTCGTGGGGGATCTGGTGCAGAGGCTGCAGGCTTCGGATCATCGGAGCAGTTCACCATATTGGATTTCATCACAGCAGCCATATTGTTTCTATAATTTTCCAGTTCATGCTCTGTCATTCCACCATTTATGCTCTGTCATTCTGCTTCTTATTCTCTGTCATTCCACTCTAGAATGTCCTAGTACATTGCCCAATCATGATACTTCATGCTCTGTCAATCCACCCTTCATGCTTTGTCATTCTGCCTATCATACTATGTAATATCCACTCTAGAATGTTCTAGTTCATTCCCGTCATTATACTTCACACTCTGTCATTCTAAATTGTGCAAATTCCAGCGAGATTGTGCTATTGACGCTCTGTAATTCCATACCAGGACCATCCATCTTGTCAGAAGAACATTCAAGTTCATTGCCTCATCATAACACTTCATGCACTATCTTGTTACAAGCATATATTCTACGAACTATGCCGAGTACGCATATGCTAAGGACACCTATACAAATAGAACACAAATGTATGCTAGTTGTACATATAATAATTGCATTAATGCTTATCGCCCAAAGGTCAATCCCCCTGCCATATTGCCTTTGTCCACCCGCCATGTTGGACTCCCACCATCGATCCCAACATAGGCATCACCCTCCAATTATAAGCATAGAAGGCTGTAATTTCTGTACCATTTAAGATACAACCACCAAATTCATAACATAGGTATCAGTCCCGACATTGAAAATGACTACAGGGTCAAGTATGAACTAAGCCCTCTTATAAGCACATTTAGCTATAATTTTCAAAATGTTTAAGATAGTCACAAAATTCATAACATAGGCATCACCCCCGACGACGAAATGGACCGCATGGTCAAGTAAACCTTCAGCTTTCTTATGAGCATAGTTGGCTGCAATTTCCCACCCACAGAAGCTACAGTTGTCAAACTCATATCATAGGCATCACCTCCGATGACAAACAGGGTGGTTGGGACAAGTACACATTAAGCCGTCTTGTACGGTTACTTGCCAGTTATTTCCCACCCACCGAATCCACGACCACCATATTCGATTTTATAGACATATATATGCAATAAGGATTTTTTCAAAGAAGGCATTTGAAGTACCATATCTCCAGACTTAACTCTTCAAAACTAATTCGTACATACGGTCACAACTGCTGATTGAGTATGTATTTACAAATAAAAGTTATTGTGTATATTGAGGGGGGTACGAACATTAAATCAGATCGGAATATGTGATTACGTGCCTAAAGTTTAGGACAAGCCAGATAATAGGACTGTGAGAAACAGGGTGTATGGAATGACATCATTTAAGATGTTGAAACTTCAGTCAGATTTTGTTACGAGCAATGGGTACATGCAGCAACCTGTATAGTGCTGACCAGTTCTGTACAATCTCAGCAGACCGTCAAGAGGGAGGACTATTTTATTGTGGCAAGCATGACCAGAGCCAGTGGCTTTCTTGTCTACCATCTGGCGACATAAGGCAGCTTCACTAAAACTAATGTGGCAACATGAACATTCATTATTCGACCACGACCATGTTCGGCCCCATTTTGAATTTTCTAAAGCCATATGTGTGCTATTTTTTTTTAAAGTAATTATGCCCAGTATACGTAACCAGCTCGTTTCAAGAATACAGGACATTTGTCGCCTTACTTCAAGTCATGCTATAAGGACAGTATGCTCATGTCAACCCTACCAACTTGACATAGTTAGTCGTCTATCAGCAACTGTTGGAGATAGATAAATGTTTAATGTATACCATGTTAAGCAATACAAAATCCAACAAATGTGATACGGTACATTGTGCATTACGCCCTTCTGCTTTCTATAGTATACAACACCCTGAAGATTCCGCCACAGTCACCAAACCTGAATCCTATCGAAAACGGGTAGAATGAAATGTAGAATAGGGTGAGTAAACATTGTATAAGAAATAAGGAACACACACAAGAGTTTATTAAAACAGAATGGAGAAACATCAACTCTGAGGTGACCAAGAAGCAGATTCATTCAATGCCCGAACGCCTAAAGGCAACAATTCACAGAAAGGGGATGATAACCAAATATCAGCCTTTCTGTTTGAATACTTGTCACGACAAATGGAAAATATGTTCTTTACCTTTCCTAAAGGAATTATGTTATTGTATTTTTCTAATTTAAATGTTTTTCTACAGATGCAAGTGCATTGTCTATTAATGTTTTCGTTTTTTTTTTTACAAATAACTGGTAATTAAATGTTACGTTGTGTAAAAGTATAAATATGCGTTAAGTACCATTAAGCAGGGCGCGCACTTTGCTGGCTCGACTCGGAACTGGTACGCTCGGAACGGAAACGGCCAACGTCCGCGCACTTTACCACATCGCCTTTTTTCAGTTCCTATTCCCTACACGTCAGTCAGTTGATAGCTCAATACACAAGTAGACAGCTATATGAAAAAAAGCAGATCTTCCGACGTGTGTAGTGAGATACAGAAACGATTGCTAAGAGACTATATTCATGATATCTTTGTACTTTCAGTGATACTGGAAGATACAAGTACGCACAGTAACAATGTAGTACTAAAAAATTTTTTGTAGGTCTATTTTTAACAATGAATATGTTTGCAATGCATATTGGTCGTTTCTTATTAAAAATTTTACCACGCAAATAAGGTAAATGCAGGGTGCAGACTCATTGATACCTCCCCCCATAATAAATATAACATGGATAGACACCCATTTTTGCAGGAACCTTTAAACCATCAGAAATTACGAACGTTTGATGCTGGTTTACCGAGAACTATAAACTAATTACAAAAATGGCCCTCTTGTTGCAACTGCTCAGGACCCACCATTTTTATGTAAAACACACACGAAACTTTCGGCGGTACCGACACAGTTTTAGGTGCATTGGCAAAACCAACACTTCTTGCAGGGAATGACATACTGAGTGTCACCAGAAATAAACCGGAAGTTCCAGTACTTTAAGCTTAATGTATGATTTACAGTAACCGGAAAATGCTTCACCATTGTATTAGCAGTGGAATGAGCAGCATACAATACACGCATGTAGGCAGTATTGCCTAAGTGCTAGGCACTGTATCATTGCAACATTATACCGGATGTAATGGAACGAATGATAAACACCAGAGCGGGGTAAATTAGCACAAATGGAGCATACTTCACCAAGGAACAAATTGTATATCGTCCATAGTTAACCTACAATGGCAGTGGTAATGAGCAGGGGCGGGTAAGCAACCACAATAATTAGGGAACAGGCAGTGTAATGAAATTACAATTTATTTACACATTTTGGCAGAAGGCATGGGCCTCACAGTGTCTGTTCAAAGTGTTTGCCATCGTTGACCACACAGACAGTGCAGCGTTGAAGCATGTTGCAACGCAAATTGCAAAGGTTTCCGGCGTGGCATTGATGGTGTCAAATTGCTCTCCGTATCCACGTCATGAGCTCATCCCTCGTGTCATGGTGTGGCATACACCATCGATTTTACGTGGCCTCACAGCCAGAAAGTAGGTGGTGTGACGTCAGGTGGGCGTGGTGGCCATGCTGTGGGGCCTCCCCTACCTACGTAACTACCGGTTCAGGGAGTGCACGTCGAGGTGCCAGCGAACAGCAGAGACAAAATTAGTTGGGGGGGGGAGGAGCCCATCCTGCTGCAACCACAACACCTCACAAGCACCTAAAGATACATGCTCCGAGTACTCCAGTAACAAGTTCTCAGGAACTGGAGATACGTAGCATGATCATACGGTACTGATCGGTGTTATCAGGCGCCCAGACCTGCGCACAGGCTGGTTACAACTCCAAGTACACACAGTTGCATACCTTCCCCTGCACATTGCCACTGCTATTAGCGGATTTACTATGGATGTTAGACAATTTGTTCCTGGATTAAATATACTCTATTAGAACTCATCTACTCCACTCTGGTGTTTATTATCATTTGTTCGAGTACATCCGGTATATAAAGTCTGAAAACCACCGACAAAATCCTCTTGCATATTCCTTATGAAAAGATTAGTAGAAAACACATATGTGACACATTGTCGATGATGCTTTGTAAGGGTGGAGCTCAACGCATGTTTACTGTAAATATTACAGAAATACTTGAAATGGAACTATGCCATCCAGGATAATGACGCTGCAACCTGTAGTTTGAAGTTGATGGTGGGAACTTTGTACAACTCCTTTAAGGATAAATACATTATTTGTGGCGCGTGTTGCTTTGCTTGCATGCAAGGTGCAAAAACGCAATGGGTTTAGAGCGATAAAGCAAGACGATATATATAATTTTTAATTTTACATGTCCATTCATTATCCGTCACTGGAAAACCAATTAACCTTCGACATCACAGACATTTATGTGATAACATGGTTGCAACTCATTTTCTCTATGACATGAATGTATGACAGTGACTGGTTTTGCAGTTGTGCAGATATTAGTTCAACTACACATTATCCTGCATGACATTGTTCCATTTGAAATAAAATTACTGTAATATTTACAACAAGCCAGTGGTTTAGCCCCACCTTTAAAGGGGCGTACCACCTTTACGAGGCATCGTCGGCCATATGTTGTATGTATGCTTTCGACTTATCTTTTCATACGGAATATGCAGGTAAAGTTTGTCGGTGTTTTTCAGAGTCCACCTGTGTGCATATCCCCAACCTTCTATCTCTCTCTCTATCTCTATCTACCTCTATCTATCTCTATCTCTCTCTATCTCTCTCTCTCTCTCTCTCGCAACTCCTGTAAAATAAAACAAAACATCACAACAAGAAAACATTAGGCTTCTGATATACGAAGAGATTAACAGAGAATTCCAGATATCTTATTCATTTTTTTACATCCTAAACCTCCTTCCGATACATTCGTAAGTGAAGTCGTGCACGCGCTACATCAATTTATATGCTCCGATTGGTGCTAAATTTTAAAAGAATTCAGTAAAAGATATTCAGTAATTCTGTCATACAGCCAGGCGCATGTTTCGTTTACTTAAGATATTTATTATGCCGAATAAAAAAATTAATGGACAGAAACCTGAAAATTAATATGTATACATATCTGAATATGTCGGAATTGCATAGGCTGTTAGGTATAATTTATTCTGAAAGTTTCTGCATTATTCTGTGCATTATCACATCTCCTAATGTTACACAACATTAACTTAAACTAATTATATACAACTAATTATTTATATAAATAATTTACGGGGTATTTTCACGCAATAAACTGAAATTATAGTATAATGGATGCAATATAGAAACACAGTGTTTTTATCAGTATTGCACATGGCGATTTACAGCGATGTGATGTTAGCACTGGTCATAACTCGCAATACTTATTTACGCCTATAAGACGTTGAACACATACAGATCTGATATTAGCACTCTCAGCTCCAACGCATACACCAGAACACACGGATTGATACTTCTATGTTTCGCGACTTACAAACGCGTTATTTTTGCCACATTTTATGTTTCCATGAACAACGGGGAGACAAAATAAATGCAAGTAGCAATGCACAACACGTATTACAGGTCTGCAGTCAGTCAATGAGTATTTTTTTACAGACACAGAAGCTCTAATGAATGTATACTTGTCGCCAATAAAACCCACGCGCCAAATTTTTAAGTTCGCAAAGGGCGCAGTAAACACTACATTGGCACTAAATTGTCTTGTTTAGACGACAAATGTTAAACCCGATGCATATCCCCGTGTGGGGTTACAGCCTACTCCGCGTTGCGCATGTGCTCTCAAATGACGCGTCCTCAATAAGAGCGCATCATTATCCCTGATTGGTGAGTTAAGATAGCAGAAAGGAGGGAAGTCACGTAATTGACCCTGGCACTATCTAGAGCCAGCACGACGAATACTGTTGGACAACTAAACTTAACGGCAAGCTGCAGGCAACAAAGCTATTTTCACCACTTACCCAACACACGCCCGGCACAAACATGAAACACAACTACGTTCTTCGTATCGTAGAGCACGTAGCGTAGAGGAACGAGAATACCCGCTCCAATCTCAAGACGACTCACTAAAAGCATGTAGGTCATAAATTAACGCGAAACGCGGGAAAACTACGGTTTTTTTGGGCGCCAATACAGAAAAAGAAAAGGCACACACAATTTTTTTGGCTACATTTGTGAGCAAATATTTTCCCAAAGTGATGCATTACTTTTGCGCTAGCTACTTTTGCTTCAGTGAAATGTATAAATTTAAGGTTTACGGAATAACTCGACATAAATACACACTTGGCAAAAGGCTATAAAAAGCACTGAAGAAAAAAAGGTTTTGTTGAATAAAGCAACGTTTGTTTGGCGCAATTAACTTGGTTGTTTGTATAGGGGCAATAAAATATTTTGTTGAAAAAATAATAATTTTTGTTATTTTTTGCCCCAAACTGTAATATTTGGTTGTTGCGACTTAATATTTGTTAGGCTCTACGTACTTAAAATAAACAGTTTCTGTTGTTATAAAAAAGTGTAAACACTACCAAGATTTGAGCCCAGATCATTTGCGCCCAAGCACTACGTTCTAGCAACTTCAGCTAAACTGACTACTAATGAAGTGGGAATGGTATTAAATACACGCAAATCAAATACTAGACAACGTACGTAAATAAATATTTCTAGTTTTTAGCTTTACTTTTTAGTTTCCTGATGAACTTGTCTTATTAAGGTCTTTATGCCATTATTAAGCATGAATAAATGCACTGACAAACACCGTTACTATACTAATTGTCACTAAAATAACAAACGAAATATTGAGTTGTATTTTAGAACGAAAGCTATTAAATGAGAGGCAAAGCAAACATATACAGTTGATTCAACTAAATATTTTGATTACTGCAATTTTTTTTGGCCCACCACAGGGGTTTACATTATTTAAGCGTGTATTTTGTTAGATGAACAAATTAAATTTTGTTGCTTATCAAGTTTTATTTAATAAACAAAATATTTTGTTGGGGCTACTTATTACGTAAGTTATATATTTGACCCCATACGAACACTACGCAGTTTCTCAGTGTATTGTTACGTTTTTAAACGGCTTGTCTTTGTATTCTATATCTGAGCTTCTTTTAAAAGGAAAATCAATGCATTTTGTTTTATTATAGTTAAGGGTCAGTTTATTAGCAGTAAACCAGTTATTTAGATAGTATTTTCTTTGATTTAGAAACCATTCCAATGAAAAATAAATTAAGTACAATTATTTTGTCACAAAAATAAATATTACCAACGAAAAAAAATGACGGCCGAGAGGGGAATCAAACCTGCGCCTTGAGTGTTTGACGTTCTGTCAACTGCTCTATTTTAAACTGTCTGTCTTTATTTCATGTTATGGATATTCAATACAATATAACGACAAACTGCAGTTCTTTTGTTATGTGGAAATACTTTACGCTCTAGAAATATATGCATATTTAGCACACGCAAACTGCTTTGCAAGGCTTGAGAGCTTTCCAATTTAAATACACTGGTTTCATTTTAAAGTTACCACTGTTCAGAACTATCCGCCATTTTTACAACGCCAAGTCAGTGTAAACTTGTGCTGGTTGTACATTACTTTAATGACGCAGTAACACAAAATATTTTGTTCTTCCTGTTATTTTTAGCGTAATACAGAATTTGGTTATGGCAATATTACTTAAGAGGCTTTACTAACATTAACACTTCAAAAGTATATTTATTGTAGTAATATAAGATTTTGTAATTGGTTAAAATCATTAACTTTGTCATAACATTATTCATTTTACTACAACATAAACGTTTAAAGAAATACCTCAATAGTAATTTTTTGTTGCAAGAACATGAGATTTTTTTCTGTGCAGAAGACACTATTTAAAACATATATGATAACAATTTTAAAATGTTATACATACATACAGTTAATATGACAGTGTCATATTATAAATGCTGATATGTCTTTCAGTAACACACATTTTCATGTATCCATCAGTTGTACAGCAGCGCAATGTTTTATTTAAACTATTTACTATCAGATACGAAAACTAGTATTATCAAATATTTGAATAACTGATGACATACGTCATGGTTCCTCTCATTACACAATATTCGAATTGCTATTTTCTGTAGCAAAACAAAATTTGTGTTGACCGAAGGTGTCCAAAACATGATTACATATGACATAATGGAGTCAAATACCCTAAATGTACTTGTTTTAAAGTATCGGGGGAAACTATTTGTGACAGTGATCTGAGAANCATAATGGAGTCAAATACCCTAAATGTACTTGTTTTAAAGTATCGGGGGAAACTATTTGTGACAGTGATCTGAGACCGAAGCATGCAGCACTTAATTTAAGGCTAACACAATTTATATGTTGATACCAGGTTGATTTGTCATCAATATCTAAACCAAGAAATTTTGTATGGTTTACAGTATTTATATTATCTCCTTTGAACTGAACCATTAATTCAAAAACCTGAGCTTATTTTAAAAGGAAAATCAATGCATTTTGTTATTTAGTTTTCTTCTCAAATAGATGATTTCGAAANAAACCTGAGCTTATTTTAAAAGGAAAATCAATGCATTTTGTTATTTAGTTTTCTTCTCAAATAGATGATTTCGAAACTCCGTACTTATAAAAAGACTTGTATCATCGGCAATTGACACTGTATCAACATTGGACCGTGAATTGCAAGATAGGTCATTTATAAATAAAAGGAATAACAAGAGACCAAGTACTGAACCTTGAGGTACCCCACGTTTAATAACTTTTGTATGAGATTCAATCATGACATTGCCTGTTTGTAATAATTACGTTTTACTGACGTCCAGTTAGGTATGATTTAGTTAAATTATTAGGCCCTACTTGCAATTCCATAATATTTCAATTTTTTTGTAAGTAACTTATGATTCAAGCAATGAAATGCCTTCGATAGGTGGTATTAAACTTCTAGTATACACTCCTTTCTATTTATATCATCTAATATAGTTGACGATAATTTGTAATAGCATAATTAGTTGACTGACATTTACGAAAACAGAACTGAGTGCTTATAAAATGTGATATGATTTTAAATGCTTCTTAGTTACTCTCGAATATACTTTTTTATTTTTTTATTTTTTATTTTTTTATCTTAGCAAACGTTGATAACAGGGATATTGGTCTACAGTTTGTTATATTATCTTTCTCACCTTTCTTGAAGAGTGGCTTCACTAGAGAAGTTTTGAGTATTTGTACAATTAACCTCTTCTCATAACTTATTAAATATGTCACTTGTATTCTGCGCCATTTTTTAAAATACTTCTTATTTCATCATACCCACCGGAATATTTTGTATTGATAAATTTTATTACATATTCAACTTCAGCGGGTGTGGTATAAGTCATATTTAAATAAGAAAAGTTAGTTGGTAGCCAGAAGAAGATAGTCTAAAGCTACCTGCAAGGTCTACTAACTAAAGTGTCAGCTACAGAGACAAGGCGTTTGTTGAATACTTGGGAAACATCGTAATAATTAATCACTTTGTTATTTAACTTTTGTAAGGCTGTTTTTGGACTCTATTTTTTTGCTTAGTTCTTTTCAAATTATATTCCAGAATGATTTGACTTTATTTGTAGCATTTTGTAATTCCCTGGAGTTAGTGCATGTCTTATTTACGTACATAAAACCAGTTCTTTGCAACTAACTTCGAAAGAAAAAATTGCACGAATGTGCTATATTTAAGAGGGAATGTTCCGATACCGCAAATATTTCGCCGTTGTACCAGAGAACGTTTAAAATTAAGTCGATGCTGGTTTGGCAGAATTGCTACCCGCGTGAAATTGAGTGACAGGATAAAATGTGATGACATGACACTTAACAAACGACGGCGGACGGGAAGGCAACAAGCACGGGACACGAGATACGAGCCACGTTTTNCAACAAGCACGGGACACGAGATACGAGCCACGTTTTAGTACTGCCCAATACAAGTTTCACTCCACGGTGCCATGAATAGATCCGGGCACCCCAGCTTTTGTAGGAACCCTAGTTCCAAATATTCCAACATCCTAAAAATACTTGTACCGTTGCGCTTCTAACCTGCATTGATTCTTGAAAAATCCCCATACTAGCGACCGCCAATCTGTTTAAACATTCCGGCTGCATCATCTAATTTTGCGTATTTTGTGATTACTTTATCCTGACGTGTATTATTTTGCTTCTTCCATCCACGCCTCGCCTATGACCATAATATAGATTGTATTTTTTGATACTTCAGATCCATCCGTTAGTATATAAATAAATGTGAGCAAAAAATTATTAGTCACTAAGTTTGTAATAACTTCAGGCTGCTGTAGATGAAATTGCACGAGGACAAGGTACGCCGCAGCGAATGTCTCCTTCGATGTGTGGAAAATGGGAAGGGGTGGGGGCAAAGCTGATGTTCAAAACTGGCAAGAAGGAATGATTGGATTTAGGTATGTCACAGGTCATACAGTGAAATAGGTAACTGAATTTGCTGGTGCATCGCAAAACGCACGATCACGCGGGACTTCCAGCACTAGCAAAAATCTCATTCTACAGGAAAGTCTCGTCAAAATTGCAAGACGCGACTGTTTAAACACTTTGCCACGCCTAATTAATATTTATAGTATGTTCGGAAATGAAACTCCCAAACTGAGGGAGGTGATTCATTATGACAAATAAAGTAGAAAATACATAGGACACCATATACCTAAACATAATATCAAAGCAGATACGAGCCAATGAAAATTGGGTTTTGAAAACGTATTTTTGCCGAATGCCTTATACGTCGCCTACAAAGTCCGCAGCAATAAGGCNAATGAAAATTGGGTTTTGAAAACGTATTTTTGCCGAATGCCTTATACGTCGCCTACAAAGTCCGCAGCAATAAGGCGACTTATGCTTCCCATGTTGCAGAGACACATGCGTAATACTGGCCATCCTCGGTCTGTGCGCACTGTTCGACCTGANGACTTATGCTTCCCATGTTGCAGAGACACATGCGTAATACTGGCCATCCTCGGTCTGTGCGCACTGTTCGACCTGAGGAAATGATAAGTCAGCACATCAACGACATACCCTCCAATAGTAGACGCTTGGTAGCACGACAAATGGGCGTGTCCCATTCAACCGTGTGGGACATACTATGGGTAAATCGCCGCCATCCTTACCGCTGGCAGAAAGTAGAAGGCATTCAGCTAAAATACGTTTTCAAAACCCAATTTTCACACGCTCATATCTCCTTGAATATTCTGTTTAAGTATATGGTGTCCTATATATTTTCGAAAGGAATCACCTCCCGCAGCTTGGGCGTTTGATTTCCGAACACTCTGTGTATTGAATGCAAGCCGATTTGAATGTTGCATTCATGTTGGTACGATGCACATTTAATTTCCCGTCCCTACCGCCAACCAGGCCGCCCCGAACCTAACCTGGATTGACGGGATTGGGACGCATAGAGATTCAATAAGTCAAGTTGAAGGAATATTATCAAAGGAACGAAGTCCTAAGAGATAATTTAGGAGTTTTGGGAGCTATTTCCTGCCCGACACACACGCAGGTCTATAATCAACAGTGTTTTCCCTTAGCACCATCGGCTTCCGAGCTTTGCAGCTTGCCAGTCATCGCTCTTCTTTCTTCCCCTCCCTTCGACATACCGTACTGGCGAACGCTGGACCCTCGTGGAAAAACAAGGTGCGATTGCTAGCGTCAAGTCGCTCGTCTAGCCGCACGATGACAACATGACAGCCACTATAAAGATAATTTGTTTCAGGCCATAGAACAACAGCTCCAAACACGCCTAGGAAAATGCTTACGGGGTCCGCTCTTAAGGTGGCCGCTGAACGGTGTGCAGAGCTCCAGCAGAAAACGTTTTATTAGAAAACCGTCCGACGTGTCAGAGTGAGGTNGTGGCCGCTGAACGGTGTGCAGAGCTCCAGCAGAAAACGTTTTATTAGAAAACCGTCCGACGTGTCAGAGTGAGGTTTTGCTTACGAATAGCATTTAAGAAACGTTACGCGTCTGTATACGTTTTTCAGTTACTCAATTTCTCTCTAAAGCATGTTTTTGGGATAGTAAAAATGGCTCAAAGGGGTGTTTTCACGGTCATTTTTAAGTATGAACATTCCGGTACAAAACATTTAATAAGGAATAGGGACATGCATCAAACCTTTATTTTTATTATTAAGTCATAAAATGGTACGGTCTCCTCTGAAAGTCTCATAGAGGCGCGTTATCGACGGCAAGACTGCACACCAATTCAGTGCTTTGCGCGTAGAGGCGATGAGAGTTAATACGCGTCTCGGTCGCCCCTAGCGCTCCCACGCTTATAGGCCTCAGACTTGCAAAGTTCCATGGTATTTTCGAACTACGTCCACTATACAAGAGAGCGACTAGATTTCCTCAGACGTTTTGTCAATCCTTATACCCGTATAGACGACGGCAAAAAGTACTACGCATTAACACTCCAAGTTATTTTACATGCCGTACATACGAGTCCACGTGCACTGAGGCTACACGTAACATTACTAGAACAGGTACTGCATNGTGGCCGCTGAACGGTGTGCAGAGCTCCAGCAGAAAACGTTTTATTAGAAAACCGTCCGACGTGTCAGAGTGAGGTCTGCTTACGAATAGCATTTAAGAAACGTTATGCGTCTGTATACGTTTTTCAGTTACTCCATTTCTCTCTAAAGCATGTTTTTGGGATAGTAAAAATGGCTCAAAGGGGTGTTTTCACGGTCATTTTTAAGTATGAACATTCCGGTACAAAACATTTAATAAGGAATAGGGGCATGCATCAAACCTTTATTTTTATTATTAAGTCATAAAATGGTACGGTCTCCTCTGAAAGTCTCATAGAGGCGCGTTATCGACGGCAAGACTGCACACCAATTCAGTGCTTTGCGCGTAGAGGCGATGAGAGTTAATACGCGTCTCGGTCGCCCCTAGCGCTCCCACGCTTATAGGCCTCAGACTTGCAAAGTTCCATGGTATTTTCGAACTACGTCCACTATACAAGAGAGCGACTAGATTTCCTCAGACGTTTTGTCAATTCTTATACCCGTATAGACGACGGCAAAAAGTACTACGCATTAACACTCCAGGTTATTTTACATGCCGTACATACGAGTCCACGTGCACTGAGGCTACACGTAACATTACTAGAACAGGTACTGCATTGCTTCTCTGCTGGACAAGCATTAACACGATGGGCGGTGCCTTGTCAGCGCGCGCCGTGAATTGAATGAGGGAGTGGCATGAGAAAAATAGCCGTTCTGCAAATCACCTGAATATAAATGACTTATAAAGAAGCAAGGAGTCCTTGAGGCAAAGTGCAATGTTGCCACGTCTGCTCGTGTGGTCCATTACCGCTCCCCCTCCTCACAGCACTTTCCAGCCGGCGTGCGCGTGCTCNGCAGCACTTTCCAGCCGGCGTGCGCGTGCTCGCATGGACACGGATTCTGGCCGAACGAACGCCACACTTCCGAGGTGTGCGGCCTTGTTGGGACGCCAGCACGCCTGCTACCGGCACACAGGCTNGGCCGAACGAACGCCACACTTCCGAGGTGTGCGGCCTTGTTGGGACGCCAGCACGCCTGCTACCGGCACACAGGCTGTCCACACAAAACACAGTGGCGTGGAGGTCCTTCAGCTCTCGAACCCAGCGCTGATTAAGAACGTGTTTCCTGATACTTTATGTTACAAAACACAGCTCGACCTAAAAAGCAACCATGGCGACCTTCGCGTCCAATAGCTCGCTACCTTCGAATCCCGAGGCTACGGTTTAGAATTCCGGGTAAGCCACCAACGTGTGCGACCTTTTTAAATGCGCGATTACTGTGCAAGCCGCGGCACATCAGTATTTTTTATGGATGGGGGAGAGGGGCAGAGATATACGCAACAAAATTAGTATGAAAAGGAGATTTCACGCGAACCTGGATGATGTATTGGGACGAGGGGACGAGCCGGCGGCCATCTTGGATGACGTGATGTGGCAACCTCTTGCTTTGTCATTACTCGCCAATGGCGGCCATCTGGGATTTCCCTTTTTTACCTCCAGAAATTTCCTTCATCAATCTGGAAAATCCCTTTTTCCCTACAGCTCTATCATTCCAACTCGGCACGNTTTACCTCCAGAAATTTCCTTCATCAATCTGGAAAATCCCTTTTTCCCTACAGCTCTATCATTCCAACTCGGCACGTCATGATCTTGCATTCCGATCCGTTTTTCCCACTCTGTCATTCCGTCATTATTTTCTCACGCTCTGTCATTCCTTCCGGTCTCATTTATCTGTTGTGTTTTTTCTTGCACTATCTCATTCCTCCCTGCCTCTCGACTGTTCTATCCCTCGGGAGTTTTCTCATATTCCTCCTTATTTCCTTTATTTTCGCCCTTTCCTCTCTCTTGCTTTTCGCGCACTCTATCACTGTCATCACCGTCGTCTGCTGTAGACGTCCATCTTGAATTCCCACCTCCAGTCGTATNCACTCTATCACTGTCATCACCGTCGTCTGCTGTAGACGTCCATCTTGAATTCCCACCTCCAGTCGTATACTGTAGGCAGCCATCATAGATTCCTGCGTCATTCACAAGTGTGTGCTAAGGTCTTTCCTTTTAAATCCTCCATCTGCAATTCCCGCGCCTGCCGCCATCTTTGATTCCANTTTACCTCCAGAAATTTCCTTCATCAATCTGGAAAATCCCTTTTTCCCTACAGCTCTATCATTCCAACTCGGCACTTCATGATCTTGCATTCCGATCCGTTTTTCCCACTCTGTCATTCCATCATTATTTTCTCACGCTCTGTCATTCCTTCCGGTCTCATTTATCTGTTGTGTTTTTTTCTTGCACTATCTCATTCCTCCCTGCCTCTCGACCGTTCTATCCCTCGGGAGTTTTCTCATATTCCTCCTTATTTCCTTTATTTTCGCCCTTTCCTCTCTCTTGTTTTTCGCGCACTCTATCACTGTCATCACCGTCGTCTGCTGTAGACGTCCATCTTGAATTCCCACCTCCAGTCGTATACTGTAGTTTGCCATCATAGATTCCTGCGTCAGCCACAAGTGTGTGCTAAGGTCTTTCCTTTTAAATCCTCCATCTGCAATTCCCGCGCCTGCCGCCATCTTTGATTCCANCACAAGTGTGTGCTAAGGTCTTTCCTTTTAAATCCTCCATCTGCAATTCCCGCGCCTGCCGCCATCTTTGATTCCAGCACCCATCACCAGTGAGTGTGAAGTTCTACAGTTGGAGGCTAGGAGCACTGGTATCGGCGAGGCCATTTTGTGCATGTGAGTTGGTTCACTCGTCACCTGGAGGAGTGCATTAGCATCGGGGAGGTGAGTTCAACCAGCGGCCGCAAGGAGCGCTGGCAATATTTTTTAGGTGTTTCGGGGCTCAAAAAATCAGGAGGCATGGGGGAACGTTCCGGCACCCCTTGGGTCGGCAGTCCAGCATCTTGACCACACGACCACCATTACGATGTGTTAGGAGATGAAATGGAGAATATAGGCGCATCGGCCTACGTACTCGCCAAAAAAAACACATAAACACGAAAAAAGTTCGCCATTGCACAGTTATGAGAATAAATACTCGCATCACCCTACACACTCCCCAGACAAACTCATCGCATAAATGAACAGCAGACTCCGCGTGTACGCACGTACGCAAGAACTTCTTATATGAGTAAAATAAATAAATATATATATATATATATATATAAATTAATAGCATGAAAAAATACCATCATTCTAACATTAAGGCAATTTTATATAAACATAAGAAATATTTGGGAAGGTCGCGTCTCTACGTAAAATATATATGTATGCATTAAGAACCAATTCTGCAACAACGTACACTCGGGACGAGGGAACGAGCTGGTGAGGTTTTCTCATATTCCTTTTGGATTCGCTACCATTGCATGGTTAGGAGAAGAAATAAATTATACTCGCATCGGCCTACGCACACACCAGTCAATAAACTTGTCATTGCGAAAAAAAAAAGAGGTTGTTTAATGTCGAATGTAAACATAGGAAAAAACTGCAGGCACCGCATGCACTCAAGGAAACACACTTTATGAGAAAATGTTATACTTTATTCCCGCACCCGTTCTTGACTGCTGGCTGCGGATGCGCCGACGGGCTAGCATACTCGCAGGTTTTCACATATTCCTTCTAGACTCCTTTCACCCAACATTCTAGAAGGGACGAGTCTTATTAACTGCCATTCCACCTTGGTTTTCTCATATTGCTTCTGGTCTCCTTTCACCTGGTGCCCTGGCGGGGGCGAGTCTCATGCTCTGTCGTTCCACCTTGATTTTTTCCTATCCCTTCCGGTTTCCTTTCACCTGACGTACTGGTGGGGACCAGTCACATGATCTGTGCAACCATGACCTTGACTTTGACCTTGTCTCCGTCTTCAGCTTCGTCGAAGACGAAGCCACCACGGTCTTGTGATTTTTCTAAGATTTTAAAATTTTGTAAAAAAAATCGCGATTTTTTATTGTTTTAAGTGGTAGATTTTGTCCGAGATGGTAACCAAAGGTCAAGTTCAAGATTGCATTACATATCCAAGGAAAGGTTAAGGTCAAGGTCACATGACATCCAAGGTTATGGTTGCTTGTTATGGTTCCTGCTGTTGTGAGTGAGTTAAATGCGTTTTCGCAGTGTTCCCACGATTGTTTTATAAACAAAATAAAGGTTTTTTCCCCTTTATCCGTAGCATAGATATCGTCGGAAATAATGGACAAAGGTCATGGTCATAAGACATAACAGTCCCTCCTATTGCGAGCGGGGGCAAATAGATTTTCTCCGAGTGTTCACGTGTTTTTTCTTCATCCTTAAAAATAGATACGTGTATATAGTATTTAAAACGAAATAACTTTTTACCTGGCCTTGTATAACTGCATTCCTCTCGTAAAAGGAAGTGCAAGAGTAACTCGGCTGGTCTGTCACCCTAGAGCCTGACTCGAATCTCGACTAGTGTTATGTACCAAGCCTTCGACTCGTTGCGACCTGCACGTTGCCTAAACTGTCAGTCGACCACCTGGCTACCTATCAGACTATCGAGATGTTAGTTGATCACACAATGTCGGACAGGGCCGGTGCGTTCCACCGCTAGTGATTCTTGTTGTGAGTGTTGGCTGTAATCTGAATTTTACCAGTTTCATTCCAATGTGTTCGTATAAGGAAATCCATTAATATTCTGCCATACTAGTCACGGCTGTATGGTCTTTATTAGCATCATCTAAAGGCGATGTACAATGCTCGACGTATGTGCAATATGAGCTGGTTAGGAAGTGCTTATAAGCAGTTTCCTTTACAATTTATTTTTTTCATATACTATGAATCAGTATGTACCAGTGTCGAACTTGTCGTTCCCCCTGCTCCACGACTCTGTAATAGTATTTTATTTTAGTCTAATGTGATGTAGGTTGCTCGATGCTCGCACATTATGCATTGGTTGGTAGTGGAATTTGTGTGCCTCTGTATTGTAGCATAGCTCTGTCGGAGGGTGTACGTGGGGAAAATCGTTCCCTATTCTATACTAACCGCAGGCTACCATGTCAGTTTTCAGACGCATGGTCTTGTCCAGCAACGACCGATGCGATGTACAATGCTCGTCGCTTGTGCAATACATGTTGGTTGGTAGGTGTTTATAACTATTTTACTTTTTTATGTCTGCTGACATCAGTGCTTAGGGATGGTAATTTTTTTTGGTCTAGCATAATGTACAGCGTTCGTTACTCGTGCAATATATGTTGGTTGGTAGGTGTTTATAACTATATTACTTTGCATTTTTTATATCTAATCATCAGTATATAGCAGTGTCGTTGTCTTTTGTATGACCACTAGTTTAAATGCACGATATTTAGTGGCCAGAGAAGGAACACTGCCTTTACAGGTCGTGTAATGCATCTTCAAATTATCACCGCTGATAAATAGTGTACTACACTTGACATATTGTAGAAGTTTTTTGAGGTTGGTACTAGTGAACAGAAGCTCTTTTTTCCCATTGACGAGCATTCCAGCTTTTTACTAAAGTTCTCGTCACAATAGTAACACTGATACCGTTACTACGGACTGTGAAACTATCAGGCATTATTATTTTTATAGTAGAGGTTCGATACGATATCGTGCTCGCAGCGTACTTGCGTCTATGTTCAGCCTTTATTATTTATTTTTTATGTGACTTAATTCCTTTATGTATAGGATGGTTTTATATGTTACACGAGGTTACCATAACCCATGCCTTCACAGCCCTCACAGCCAAACCACGCCACTGTAGTCTGTAGTCCACCTGTACTAACGGTACCATCGAGGTGCAACCCTCATTGGCGGTTGGATCGACACCTCGTGTCTCCTGAATTTTTGAGCTACTTCCACTGAGTACTGCATGCTGCTTGTCGGAATTCGATCATGTGTTTTGACAGCAGTGCTCCTAGCGACTGCCATCGGTAACGCAAACGATGTTGGCATACCCCCTGACCAGTGACTGGGGAAACAAAGATGGCCGAAGACCACCACGACCATAGTAAACGATGGTCGTGCATTTTAGCGGTCGACTGAATAAACGAAGATGGTGATAGCATCAGTGTATTGCTCAAGCAGCCACTGGTAGGGGTCTGACTTCGAGACTTGACACTATACAAAAAATATTAATTATCTTTCCGACAGACAAAATCTGGTAATTTTTTTCCTAGTGATGGAGGTGAACCTAATATTAGCGTGGGTTAAAATTAATGAATAACATAAAAATAATTTATACACTTTCCCTTTATTTTACAGACTTTACATAATAAAAATACATAATAATATTTCATACACACTCAACTTATTCTTCATTCGAGCAAAACATTTATGGTGACTTTTTTTTGCAGATTAAATCCTGCTGTGAGCATTCAAGACACACTTATTGGCATATGCTGCACAGCAGTTATCACATGGGTAAGTCTTGTAGACGATGGCAAATGGGCAGTTACTATCTTCTTGACATTTGACACTGGAGCTGTTAGCGAATTGCCGCAATACTTGCACTCGCTTCCCAATAAACGACAAACATTGCCTTTGCACTTCTTGTTATGTGTATGCAGGTTATCACTGCGGGTAAACACTGTATCGCAGTTATCACAGTGGAACACCTTGTATGCTGGGCTGAACATGCAATGGCCACTNGAACGACAAACATTGCCTTTGCACTTCTTGTTATGTGTATGCAGGTTCACTGCGGGTAAACACTGTATCGCAGTTATCACAGTGGAACACCTTGTATGCTGGGCTGAACATGCAATGGCCACTTTCATGTCTGCGAGCATTACAAATTTTACAAAAAATATTTCCACAATAGTAACATTAGTACCGGAATGCTAGTAGCGACTCTTCAGGGCCCCTTGCTGTTGACGAAGNCTTTCATGTCTGCGAGCATTACAAATTTTACAAAAAATATTTCCACAATAGTAACATTAGTACCGGAATGCTAGTAGCGACTCTTCAGGGCCCCTTGCTGTTGACGAAGCCGACGGTGTTACAGATGGTACTCTTCAACCATTGATTTCATCTTCATATTTAGCAGAGTACACGATCGTAGTAGATGAATGTAGTCATAACGATCTGCTTTCCACCACCATACTCGCCAACGAAATTACATCTGTTTTTACATGATGCTCGCTTGTATACTGTTCACACTGCATGCTAGTTTGTTTTGCCTATCTCGAGTTGCCTCAATAGACTACTACTGTCAGCATGGTTGCTGGACTGAAAATATGTTACCTTATCAGGTCGATCGCTGTCTAGCCAGCGATGTTGTCAATTCGAACTCTCAACTCCTTTACACTCAATCTTTCAGTGTTGAAGGTACCTTGCTTTTTTGCTGCTGCTCGCTTCCGATGTGTCTTACACCAGCTCCTGGAATGTGGCGTGTCTGTAACGGTAGCTGTACCTTGAAAACATTCTTGGCATGGGAGAGAGCCAAAAATCTATTCGTCCTGTTGCAGATAAGACAGGTAGGTGTTTGTATNTGAAAACATTCTTGGCATGGGAGAGAGCCAAAAATCTATTCGTCCTGTTGCAGATAAGACAGGTAGGTGTTTGTATATGGATATTATTTCGTGTTGTGCATATGCGAAGAGGAATTTTTTAGGCAGGTGTGGAAGCTCGCTATCTTTGTAGAGTGCTGCAAGTGATTTAATCTTTTCATGTGCCACGATGGCCTACAACATTTTCTGACCATTAGAACATCATCCCATCATATTCACTATATCCTCTCGACGAGAGAAAGAAGTTCTGAGCGATATATGGTGGTAGTACGAACTGCTTTTATATACATAAAAGTAAGTAGGTTGGACAGAAGCGATATCCTCTACCAACACCAGTTTATTNAGTACGAACTGCTTTTATATACATAAAAGTAAGTAGGTTGGACAGAAGCGATATCCTCTACCAACACCAGTTTATTAGAAGCGATGTTTTAAAAAGACATGCTAATATTTACAGTTTGATACATTAAAACGAAATAAATTGTTACTTTGTACTGTATAACTGCATTCCTCTCATAAAGGGACATGTATGTGTGACTCGACTGGTCTTCCAACCTGAAGACTGATCTGTCTCTCTCGGCTATTTGTATGTACCATCCTTCGACTTGCCAAGACCTGCATGGTGCTTGCATCGCTGGCCAACCGCCTGGGGCAACCTTACAGATTCCCACAATGTTAGTTGATCGCACAAAGTCGCTCAGGTCGGACGCGTTCTGCTGCTAGTGTTGTGAGTGTTGGCTGTACTCTAAATTTGACGGTTTCGTTTCAATCGGTTCTTAAGGAAGTTGTTTGCTATTCTGTTGTACTGACCAGGGTGGTCTGGTCTAGCATAATATAAAGCAGCGTACAGCACCCGACACTTGTGTAATATGTAATCACAATGGTTGTTAAGTGTTTATAACTATTTTCCTTTACATTTTATTTTCTTGTCAGTTTGTGCGAGTGTATAGCAGTTTTGTCCTTATCGTACTTGTGCTTCTCGGCTTACAGAAAGTTGTTAGACTAACATAACATGCAGTGTTCGATGCTCGCGCAATATACAGAGGTTGTTAAATGCTTATAACTATTTGCTTTTATATTTTTTTATATCTGTTTGCATAAGCGCGTAACAGTGATGTCTCTTGTGCGACTAATGGTTTAAATGAATGTCATTATATAGCAAGAAAAGGAACACAGTCTTTACAAGTTGCATAATGTGTATCGCACTTGACACATTGTAGTCATTTTTGCGTTTGACCATTGTGATCATTCGTTCTTTCTGTCGGCATTCATTCTAGCGCTTACTAAATTTCTTGGCATTATAGCAACACTGATATCACTATTGTTAAGTGTGGCTTTATCGGGTATTTCTTATATATTGTGACTCGTTATGACATCATGCTCATGATATACTTACATATGTGCCAGTCCTTTATTGATTGTTAGGTGACTGATTTTTCATGTAAAGGAGTGGTTTCATATATTTTACACTTGGTTTCCCCGACTCTTGCTATAGACTGATGGTGTTTATTTATATTAACAANGGAGTGGTTTCATATATTTTACACTTGGTTTCCCCGACTCTTGCTATAGACTGATGGTGTTTATTTATATTAACAAGTACATATTTTATTGTAACGTGCGACTAGGTATGTCTTATCGGTACAGTTGTATACCGCTTTATTTTTCTAGATATGACTGGTTGTTAAGGGATAACCAGCCTAACGATGACTAGGGGCAGCCAGCCTTTGTGTTGGACTGATGGTGTATGTTTATATTACTGTGTATGTATATTACTGTTTCCCACGACTATGTACTTCATGCNGGAGTGGTTTCATATATTTTACACTTGGTTTCCCCGACTCTTGCTATAGACTGATGGTGTTTATTTATATTAACACGTACATATTTTATTGTAACGTGCGACTAGGTATGTCTTATCGGTACAGTTGTATACCGCTTTATTTTTCTAGATATGACTGGTTGTTAAGGGATAACCAGCCTAACGATGACTAGGGGCAGCCAGCCCTTGTGTTGGACTGATGGTGTATGTTTATATTACTGTGTATGTATATTACTGTTTCCCACGACTATGTACTTCATGCACGCAGTGCATTTGTATAAATCTTGAATTTCTCACATATAGTTATTTGTCATATGTTAACCCTGCTAGCACTTATATATGTATATATAGTCACATGTATACACACACATATATATATATAACCTGGATGATGGTAAACGAAGAGCGGTTAGCTGTCGAGGGGGATCCGAGCTGGTAGACACCTGTGGTNCATATATATATATATATATATATAACCTGGATGATGGTAAACGAAGAGCGGTTAGCTGTCGAGGGGGATCCGAGCTGGTAGACACCTGTGGTAGCAGAGGACAAGGGCGATGCGTATGTGCGTCCTTTTTAAGACCCCTAAACTACTATATGCAAGTGCAACTTTTCGAAGCACTTGTATATATACCTACATGTGTGGACGGTCGTTACATGTTCCCGAACTTCAAAGGTTTGGGAATGATGTCCAACTATGTGTATAAAAGGGCTTACGGCCTACTTGTCCTAATCTCCTTGAATGCAATCAGAAGTGATGACTGTGACATTAATTTGGTGGTCGTAGCTTCGGTGGGAAATGACAGACAACTATGCTTATAAGAGGGCTTAAAGTGTACTTGCCCATGCCCCCCTGTTTGCCATCTGAGGTGATGTCTATGATACGAATTTGGTGACTATAGCTTCTGTGGGTAGGAAATGGCAACCAACTATGCTTATACGAAAGACTATGATGTACTTGACCCTCGGTACTTTTCGTCGTCGGAAGTGGTGCCTTTTTTTATGAATTTGGTGACTATAGACTCGGCAAGTGGAAAATGGTAGCCAACTTTGCTTATACTAGGGCTTAGGGCGTACTTGATGCTACCATCTGTTCGTTGGCGTCTATGTTATGAATTTTAAGACTACGGATTCGGTGGACGGGAAATGGCAGTCGACTATGCTTGTAAGGTGTCTTAAAATTTACTTGACCCTACCACCCTGCTGTCCATTAGAGGTGATGTTTATGATATGTATTTGTTGCCTATAGCTTTTATGGGGGGAAATTGTGGGCAACTATGCTTATAAGTGGGCTTATGGTGTGCTTGACTCTGCAGTCTAGTTCATCGTCGGAGGCGAGATCTATCTATGTTATGAATTTGGTGACTATATCTTAAATGGTTCGGATTTAACGGCCAACTATTCTTATAAGAGAACTTAAGGTGTACTTGACCCTGCGGTCCTTTTCGTCGTCGGGGCTGATGTGTATGTAATTAATTTGGTAGCTGTATAAATGGTTTGGAAATTACAGCCAACTATGCCTATTAGTGGCCTTAGGGTATACTTGACGTGCGCAGTGCGACGTATGGTAGGTTCTGGCACTCCTGGCATCTTGGTGGGGATTCAGGAGTCGCACAGAAGTGCGCGCACTCGTCAATTCGGACATTACAGCAAACTATGCTTATATGTGGGCTTAAGGCATACTTGATGCGTGCGCATGGTGTTACTCTAGGCTAGCGTGAGTGGGCAGGCTTCGCTCTATGCCGCAAATGTGGAATGACAGAGCATGAGACACCGCCCCACCAGGGCAACAGGTGAAAGGAGACCAGAAGGGATGAATGAGCATGAGACTCGTCCTCACCAGGGCAGTATGTGAAAGGAGACCAGAAATAATATGAGAAAACCAAGGTGGAATGGCAGAGCATGAGACTCGTCTCTGCTAGGACTTCAGGTGAAAGGAAACTAGAAGGAATATGAGAAAACCCGCGAGTATGCCAGCCTGTCCGCAGCCAGCAGCCAGGTGACGGGCGCGGAAATTAAAGTATAAATTTTACACATATAAAGTGTGAGAGCATGCATGCGGTGCCTGCAGTGTTCCCTATGTGTACATTCGACATTAAACAATGTATTTTTTTCGCGATGACAAGTTTATTGACTGATGAGTACGTAGACCGATGATAGTAATTAGTTTATTTCTTCTCCAAACTGTGCAATGATAATAAGCGTATCCCGAAGGAATATAATTTATAAAACCTCACCAGCTCGTCTCTTCGTCCCCAGTGTGCATTGTCATGCAATTGGCTCTGTATGCATTGCTATATCTTATGTAGAGACGCGACCTGCCTAAATGCGTTCATATATATATATATATATATAAATAGATATATATAAATACATAAATTCCTGAATTTTAGAATGACGATATTCTTTGCTATATATATATATATATATATATATATATATATATATAACAAATATAAGAAGTACATGTGTACGTGCGCATGCGCGGTGTCTACTGTTCTTTTATGCGATGAGTTTTTGCCTGGAGTGTGTAGGCGGATGCGAGTATTTCTTATCATAACCATGCAATGACGATAATTTTTCGCGATTACATGTTCAGTGTCTGATGAGCATGTAGGCCGATGCGCGTATATACGCCATTTCATCTTCTAACACATCACATGTAATGGAGATCGTGTGGTCATGATGCTGGATTGGCGACCCAAGGGGTGCTGGAACGATCCTGCATGCCTCCTGCATTTTTTGAGTTCCGAAACACACGGTGCTTGCGTTCCTAGCCTCCAACTGTAGAACATCACACACTCTGGTGGCAGGCGCGGGAATCAATGATGGCCGCCTACAGCAGACGACTAGCGGAGGGAATTCAAGATGGACGCCTACAGTAATGACGGTGATAGAGGGTGCGAAAAGCAACAGAGATGAAAGGGCGAAAATATAGGAAATCGGGAGGAATAGTAGGACACCCNGAGAGGCAGGAAGGAATGAGAGAGCGCAAAAAACAACACGAGAGAGAAATAGAAAGGAGACCGGAAGGAATATGAGAAAAAACCAGGTAGGAAGGAATTACAGAACGTGAAAAAATAATAACTACAGAATGCCAGACCGGGAGAAACGGATCGGAATACAAGAGCATGAAGCAGGAGAGGATCGGAATACAAGAGCATGAAGCAGGAGAGAAAAAGAGAAATCCAAGATGGCCGCCACTGACGAGGATTGACAGAGCAGGAGGTTGCCGCTTGACGTCATCCAATATGACCGCCGGCTTGTCCCTATCCAGCATCCAGGTCCGCGTGAACTATCCTTTTCTACTGCTAACAAATGAGAAACGATAGTAAGCACTGCAATTCGCACAGATTGGTGACAAAATTAGAATGTGTGTTAGCACCAAAGTAATTTTTTTTCTCAACTTACGGTTCCTCAACATTTTCGAAGGATGTCGCTAACATGGTTCTCTGAGAAGTATAACGTTTAAATAACATTCAAAATGTACGCTATGTCTAAAGTGGCAGAGTAAAAAAAAATTATACGCAATAGTTCACCAATTGAAGGCCTCTACAGTGTCAAATAATTCTATTTTCCACGGGAATCTAACAGTTTGCCATTTATCAAGCTCCTAAAAGCTAATAATTTAAAGAACTGTGTAAATTATTGTCCGGACATACGCATAAGGTAAATACCACATTCTCATGGGGCGCAGGTAGTTTATAAGTGGTTTGTATATCACTTCTTACGCAATGTGTAAGAGGGATAAGTTGCAATGTTACAATGAGCTACGATTCTTATTTCCATATACATATGGCAATTCTGTAAACCCAATACTGACAAAAAATAAAAAAAAGAGAATATGTCAATGTAGACTGACAATTTTTTTCTTTGGAGGTTACATTAAAATTAGAGGNGGTTCCTCAACATTTTCGAAGGATGTCGCTAACATGGTTCTCTGAGAAGTATAACGTTTAAATAACATTCAAAATTTACGCTATGTCTAAAGTGGCAGAGTAAAAAAAAATTATATGCAATAGTTCACCAATTGAAGGCCTCTACAGTGTCAAATAATTCTATTTTCCACGGGAATCTAACAGTTTGCCATTTATCAAGCTCCTAAAAGCTAATAATTTAAAGAACTGTGTAAATTATTGTCCGGACATACGCATAAGGTAAATACTACATTCTCATGGGGCGCAGGTAGTTTATAAGTGGTTTGTATATCACTTCTTACGCAATGTGTAAGAGGGATAAGTTGCAATGTTACAATGAGCTACGATTCTTATTTCCATATACATATGGCAATTCTGTAAACCCAATACTGACAAAAAATAAAAAAAAGAGAATATGTCAATGTAGACTGACAATTTTTTTCTTTGGAGGTTACATTAAAATTAGAGGGAAATACAAAATTCCTTACTGCTAACTGCTAATAGTCTATTCGCGGTTTCTTCTCACTTTTTTTAATCAAACCGTTGAAAAATTACACCAAGTATGACTTGTTTGGTTGTTTCCTAAATAAACCATGTATCACAAGCGTTTTATAATTCCGTTAAAATAAAACTACCTCATTTTTGGTTCATTTGAACTTTACTTATATTTTATCTATAAATTATATTTCATTTATAATTAAAATGAATAAAAGCACGGAGAAAATAGGTATATTGGTAATGCCCAGTAAAAAATAGTTCTTATGCAAAATATTATTACACTGAGAGCGCACGAATACGGTGCGTTGTCCCTTTGGTGTAATTTTCTAGAACCGGTTAAGCTTAGTCTGCATGAGGCGGAGGAATATCCTGGTAGTAGAACTTCAGCAGGGCTTCAGAAAAGTTGGAAGTTACTGAGAATGGACTACAGACGAAAACTACTTCTGTTGTCATAACACACATTTTTAAGTTGCTGAATAAGTTAATATCGTTACCGGCATTGAATGACACTAAAAATCTGTCTTAACAAAACAGCATATTAATGAACATTTAACATTAATACTTTCTTACCGTATTAAAATTACCTTAAAAGTAAAAGAAAATACTACTTTACAAATAATTAAATTTACTCTCGATAAAGCCAAGTTAATGACAAGTGTTCCGAATAAGCAACAAAATTTCTTTAATAAATTCTGTACTGGTAGTTGCAGTAATAGTACAGAAGTAATTAGCGCTAACCTAACGTCCTTAGAACTTCCGTTTCGTTTTGGGTGCCTCATCTTGTCAAAACTCTTAAGACTACCAATAAAGAAATCTTAGCGCTGTAACTTCGGCGAAAGCGTATACGGTAGGGAAAATAACTCCGCGATCGGGGCCAAAGTCTGCTGAAATTAATGTAACTATTTCGCGAATTTTGTTTCGCTGGAACTGTTTCACATCAGACAAATGATTAAGCTACCTCCCTAATATTGTGATGTCCTGAGTTGAAATTTGGCTGAAAATACTGGACTGATAAGACTTAAGAACACATCATTCATCTGGCGAAAGCTAAGCAAATTCACAATTGAATAGCTTGATAATACGACTGTTTGTAAGCGAGCTTAATTTTGGCAGTCGTGGATTCCCCATTAGTCATCGTACGTACTTCTGTAAAGCCACTCGTAGTATTTATTGCCCGTTATTATGCACCCACACCGTTAGAAGGCACTTCACCAAAGCCAACTTCAAAGAAAATAAAAACATGTGCATGGATGGCGGAGCGTAGACTACACTATAAACCTGAAATAGTGAAAATTAAGCCATAGAAGTGAAAGAGTTCAGAGTTTAAAATGGCTATACTGGAAACTAAATGCAGCTTACCGATTTGTATACGGAGGCTGAATTTTCCTCATTCATACATCAGTTATATACCATGAGAAATTACTTAGCGTCGTAAAATGGCTGATACTTACGAACAGCGATAACCTCACTCTGTATTTTAAGTATCAAGCAGAGAAACTATTCCATACATAACTTGGATCATATTTAAAACTTTGCTAATCCGTTTAAGTCTAAATAATACGTATTTATGCATTTTCTTCCGAATAACAAAATTCTCCATGAGGGAATCGCTGTTAGTTAGCTATAATTTATGTAAGTAATTCTTCAGAGAAAGTGCGAACCATATGTTAAAATACGAGTATTCAGCAAATCGGTCGACCTACGAACGCGTGTTTACTGCACGTTTTGTGCTAAGGTTCGATCTCAACTGTCTCCAGACGAACCTTTATCAAATTATAAATAAAAAATATTCAATTATTTGTGATAGTTATTTCTCATGTTAATACGTTGTGCAAAATAAGTGCGACTGTACAGAGAGGTAAAAGCACGTATTACATCTTGTCCGAAACACAACTATGAAATCCAAACACCGTGTTTCAAATAATTTGACTAATTCACAAGGTTCATAACTTAATTTCCGTTACTCGTATGTTATCGAATTGTATCACTGCGATTCGGGTTAAGACTACTGCAAGAGATAAGCGTATCAGAATTACGTAAGGATCTCAGAGTTACATACAAGTGTTAGCATTTCGATGAACCAGCAAACCGTGGTTGCCACAGCAAAAAACTGACTACTGTGTAAATTTACGGATAAAACGCAAGTGGAGAGTTTCAAATAGGCTATTCGATGCAATATGTGGGAGTCGCGGCGTAAAGGAATTTAACGGGAACAAAAATACAATCGTAGAACTTTTACACAAACACAAACCTCCTCTACAGAGAGTCCACGAGCGCAAAACTAGAAACCAAATCTCGTTTGTTCAAGGCCCCAGAACCACCTCGGCCATGTTAGTCTACGAAGAATTGAAAAACTAAGTGAGAAAACGTGCTTCCGTGAATTCGGTATGGCTGAAATATCGGGCCAATCATAAACAAGTTCGGCTTCGGATCCCAAGACAAAAATGCTTGTACACCAGCACACCAGTTGATACATTAGACTTTCAACAAACATTTATTAAAATTTGCCTAGTTTACTAACTACAAAAGGCGTCAGTAAAAATTGTTCTCAAATTTCATGTATTCTCATTCCAGAGCGAAATTTGGGCACTGACCACACAGTGCAACTGAAGCCACCAACTCGCACATTGCAAAGGAATTCATAAAGTTTAAACGCAGTTATTAATTATGGTCTTCAAATATAGTAACACACTCCATGGCTGTTAGTTGAAGTTGAAATTATTTCTCAACGCTGTTGGGAAGGGCAGCATGGTGTATTTGGTCATTTTTACTTACGGTCGCTGGTCAAGTTGTAGTATACACAATTTTAACAAAAAATGGCAAATGGGTTGCCATTTGATAAGCAAATTTAGGAGCAAGGTATTTTTTAATATCAACACAAATTTAAGTTGTAAGATGGTTTGTTGCTGTTTTGAGATCAAAGAGGAGGTTGTGTTTGTGTAATTTATTATATAATACCGTATTATCTATAATGAAAAAGGTTTACTAAAACTTGGTGAAATTGTAACAAACGCTGTTTAGAAACATACTTTAAATACACATTTAACATTTACATATTACTTACCATTTACGAACTCGTATTTAAAGTAATAGTCTCTGAAGAAATCATAGAAATTTAAGGATTCTGATAATAAACCTAAGAATTAAGATTTTCTTAAGACTGAAATATTTGAAGTGCCTTCCCTTATAACCTACACATGCACCATAATTCTAAGAACAATTAATGAAAAATCTGAACCATTTGTAATGATATACAATTCAATGACCTACTACTAAGTTCTTAGTGCACTTCATAGGAGACGTAAATTATCTCTTTAGTTCCCAATTTCGTAAAGCATTTTGATACTCGTATACCGTATCTGTAAAATTCGTGTGTTCTTTACAGTAAACGACCATTAAAACAGCAAAAGCTTTAGTAATCAGCTTGTTACAATTACAATAGGCCTATTAATGCGTGCTTCTAAATGAAAATAAAATACTAGTATCGTACATAATACATAAATTTAAAGTTTTAATTCTTACCTATTAAAGCCACCACTTTACCACTTGTTCATAGACTGCCAAATAATAGAAACCTTTACCATGCACTTTGACACTAAACATGCAATGACATAAGTAAATATTCTATGCCCCTTATCGCAAACAGGTGGAAGCATCACTGTTCACGTGCATGAATGCCAATCGAAGTCATTATGCAGAAAGTGAGAAGGATGAGTACTGATTTATGCTGCCATATCAATCACCAGTTGACAAATGGATGCAGATAGAGTTACAATGTTGCAGTTTGTCTGCATGCAACAGCATCTCATTTGGAGGCAGAGTTAAACATTCTTATAGGATCAGTCTCCTTTCATGTCACCAGTATAGAAACTTTTCGAAGCGGAAAGGACAGAATATTCATGAAAAAGAAACAATGGGTGTCTACTTAAAAGAGAAATAATATCTCGGCTGTTTACAACAAGCAGATAAGGCACAATTAAAATTGCGCACAAAAATATTAAACAGCTCGTCAAATGTAAATTTTCCATAATCGCACAATGTCAGGAATTACTTTGAATCCGAAATTATGACGCGAAAACTAAGGATTTCTGCAAAAGGGGTGAAGCCGAGCGTTAACAGTTTTTCTTAGCTTCCGGAGCAAATATTTTAACAGAGTTGTGTGTTCGTGCCGGATAATTTATCACGCTGTAAATGTTTACAAGTCAATGCGGCGCAAGAAATTGGGCAAAATAAGTGCATCAATCTGGCAAACCATGCACCTACAATGTTGGCGAGAACAGTTATCTACAATTGTCCTTTCTCAGTTTTTCAATGTTAGTTTCCAAACACCTGTGAACTTCAATTAACACATATGCAGTCGATTCATGTCCCACGCACTCTTAAGTTAAATTTAATCTCGTTTTCCATATCACAGGCATGATCACTGGAGATATTTTCAAACACAACCACAGAAGCTGCAAATATATTTTCTTTTCATGCTTTTGGAAGCAATAATACATACAGTATTAAATGGGGTCACACAAAGGAAGATAGATAATGAGAGTTCTGGGACACTGGAGTATGGGAGTCGAAGTCCGGAGCCCGAAGTGACCTTTATCTTGACACTAAAATTTCCCGTTTTCTCTATAAAAAAAATTCCTTTTTCGGTAAAAAAAAATGCTTATAATAGACAGAATTTACCTCAAAATTTTCCTTTTCTCTCAATTTCCCGCAAAAAAATGTGTTTTACTCAATGCACCAGGCACTTACACAATCCGGCAGAATCTGGCGGAAATTGTGCAAATGCCAGCCGGATTGTGCAATCTTTTACAAGTACTTCACTCTGTCATTGCCTGCCAGCACCATCCCTCTGGTCTGAAGAATGTTCTAGTTCATTACGCTGTCCTGCAACTTCATGCCATACCTTGTTACAAGCATATATTCTACGACCTATGTCAAGTACGCATATGCTAAGGAAACCTATAAAAATCACACACATATATGCTAATTGTACATATACTAATCGCACTTGTAGGTGTAGCTTTCTTGATTGACTTCTTGGTTACTGCTGTCTTCTTGGCCACGGATCTCTTCTTTTCCTTGGGGACAGCAGCCTCTCGTTTCCCACCAGTAGTCTTGGACGGTTCAGGAACACTGCCCATTTATAAATTTTGTACACGATACTACTGCCATCTGTATATTTGCATATTGCTATCCCATGAATTTTGTCACCTCTGTGTATAGCACTTGCAGTAGCAGACTACGCGCATGGTGGTGGGGGACTGACGAGTGTGCGCTGGTCAGCGCATATGTGTGCTATTTAGCCTCCCCTCCTCTCCTACATGCTTCGGTAACTGGTAACTACTACGACATGCTTGCGACGCAATTGTATGTATACCTGCGTTTATTTTCTTTACATGCATGGCTGACTGTTACATGTCAGACGACCTTAAATAGTTCAGAAATGACGTCCTATTATGCTTATAACAGAGCTTATTGCTCTAGTTATCCTTATCACATTTATTATATCCAGGAATGATACATGTGATATGAATTTGACTATCGTGCCTGTCGTGGATAGGAAATGACAAGCATCTATGTTTATACGTGGGATTAATGCATAATTGACCCTGCTGCCCATTCTATGTTAGGAGCGATGCGTATGATGATTTAAATTTAATGACTAAGGCTTCAGCAGATGGAGAATGGTTGTGAACTATGCTTACAAGAGAGGTTATGGCCTAATGAATGCCACCAGTTCGATGTCGGGAACGATGAGTTTGATATGAATTTGGTGACTGTAGCTTCGGCAGATGGGAAATGGCGGGTAGCTATGCTTATACGAGGGCTTAATGTGTAATTGATCTTGTCATGCTACTTGTCGGAGGCGATACCTAGGATATGAATTTGGTGGCTATAGCTTCGGTGGATGTGAAATGGCGGTAAAACTATGCCTGTAAGAGGGCTTAAGGCATACTTTACCCTGCGGTCCTTTACGTCGCCGGTGATTATGTCTTTGATATGAATTTGGTGACTATCTTACACAGTTCGAAAATTACAGACGAGTATGCTTATACGAGGGTTTAAAGCCTAATTATCTCTACCGCCCTATTCAGCATCAAGGGTAACGTCTGTGGTATGAATTTGAAAACTATATCTTAAATATTTAGGAAATGGCGGCCAACTATGCTTATAAAAGTGCTTAGGTAATACCGTACGGCTGTTTTCGTTGTCGAGGGTGATGCGTAGTTTATAAATTTGGTGGCTGTAACTTAAATGGTTCCGAAATTACAATCAACTATGCTTATAAGTGAACTTAGGCCATACTTTCCCATCGGTCCTATTCGTCGTCTGGGGTGATGCCTATGTTATGATTGATGGTGGGTATCCAAGATTATGGGGGACGAAGGCAAGGTATGGCGGTGTTATTGACATGTGCACGATTAGCATAAGTGCGATTAGTATATGTACAATTAGCATATGTGTGTGATTTGCATAGGTGTCCTAAGCATATGCCTACTTGACTTAGGTCGTAGAATATATGCTTGTATCAAGGTGGGTATGAAGTTGCAGGACAGCGCAATGAACTCGAACATTCTTCAGACAAAATGGATGGTATGGAATGACAGGGTGTGAAGTGCTTGTAAATTATTCCAAAATCCGGCTGGCATTTGCAGAATTTCCGCCGGATTATGCAAGTGCCTGACCCATTGTGCAAAACACATTTTTGAGGGAAATTTGAAAGGAAAAAGGGAAATTTTGTTGTCAATGTCATGGTCACCTCAGGCTCCGGGCTCCGACTCCATACTCCAGTGTCCCAGAACGCTCATTGTCTATCTACTCACGAACATACTATATACGCCATCAAAAAATATTTATTATAATTGATAGGGTTTTTATTAAACTCAAAGTTTCAATTTTTGCTTTAAAGATTAGCGTCTGGAGTATGGTACAATTCAATGTAGCTAGGTGAGTGACAGAAACAATCAAAATGCATCTAGTTTTTTTTTTTTTTTGGTGGTTGGTTTTAAGGGCGTCAACTAACAAACATTGATGAATTACTTCAAAATTAATGTTTATACTGCGGAAGATGGCCGCGGTTCAGTTTCTTGATAGTGCCGATATACGATTATAGGTGGTATACGTAGTAGGTACATAAATGTGATAACTGGTGTTAGTAATGCAACTTGGTATGTCACTTACGAATATACACAAAAACAGCTGCTCTAGAATATATTTCTGTAGCCGCCATTTATACCGCGTTCTATGCTGATAAGTAAAGACTAAAAATACCGGTGTTCAATTACAGAACACTAGACATCAAATTCATTTATATACTGGTGCCGCTAGCTTATTCGTCAGTTAGCGACCGTGAAAGGGGAAGGGGGGGACTTTTATGATCTTCTGGATTGCGTTTAATTCCATATGTATACCGCTAATAGTACAGAAATGGTTTAGAGTATTCTAAAACGTGTCAATTCGTGGCCCAACTGCAAAAAAAAGAAAGAAGAAAGCTACATACAAACGTACAAATTAGAGAGGGCCGACATGCTGCGAAATGAATTCGCGAATTTTTCCTGTCCCTGCTGATGAAAGTTCGTGCACCAGGCATAGTTTAAGACAGGTGTTCTTAAACTTTGTGATTTCTATGACCTCTTTGATATGATGTACATTTTTCCTGACCTCTTGATAGTTTCTTTAATACAAGCAAAGAATATATTTTTATATTTACTGCTTATTTATCTTTCACTATACAGGTTGTTACAATCTCAATTTTACTTTACAACAAANATATATTTTTATATTTACTGCTTATTTATCTTTCACTATACAGGTTGTTACAATCTCAATTTTACTTTACAACAACAAATAACATACAACCAGTTTCATTAATAACAAGTAAGTTACACCGTTACAGCAAAAATACAACACTTTTACGGAAAGTAAAATAATGTGTTAATGTTTGCTATGGGAAGGATAACACTGTTTATTTGCCACTAGATGTGCAGTATTAACTACCACTACCACAAACTTAAAAATGACACGTTTGTTTCATGTTGTAGTTANTTTGCCACTAGATGTGCAGTATTAACTACCACTACCACAAACTTAAAAATGACACGTTTGTTTCATGTTGTAGTTACCTGATCAGGGAATCAAGTCTGAAACAACAAATTTCTTCTTATAGTGACAGCACAGATTTGATAATAGGTCTGGCCTGTAGCAACCAGCTTAAGGAAACCGAAAAAAAAAAATCCTCCTTTTACTTTACTTTTACTACATATGGTAATTTGAGTGATGATTTGGAAAGACTTTGTTTATCGTCAATCTTGGCTTCTCATATTCGATTATTTATTACACAAGCTTGCTTGACTGAAGTGTTAGCAGTTGACTGCAATAAAAGAATAATTTGGATTGCTGGACACGATTTTTTTTTCATAATGAAGTAAAATACATAAAACTTATTCTCTCTCATATGTGGACCCCCGGCTATAAGCTCAAGGGCTGCCAGAAGTTCGCAGACCACAGTTTAACAATTGCTTGTTGAATGTGAAGCTCCGCTAGCTAAACGTGGAAGCCGTAAAAAGTCTAAAAGTGTCAATAGACTCGACGAGAGAGCAGTCGCGTCCACACGTCCCTTCAGTTGCGTCAGTACGTGCAGTGAGTGAACCACGCAACTGCTGAACACTCGACGACAGATGGCAGACATGTAGATTAGCGTTGACTGCTGTGCATCTTCGTCTTTCGTTCAGCCCTGTAAGCACACCCGTGCGGTGACGTCAGCTCTCCGCTCAACACATCGCCCAGCCGTGCCGCGACTTCCAAGTTCAGGACTCCGCGTTTGCTTCCGGGCTGTTACCTACACGCCCCATCAAGGCTGAATACTAGCGTTTTACAATAGGACCAAGAGTATAATTAACGGGCCTCGACAATGGTGAAACTTTAGTAGGGATCCCGTCCACTAAATATTAAGATGTTTGCGCATCATAAATACATTGATTCACTTGTACCGTATGTTTGAGTCGAATGTCAATAAAACTAAAATTTAGTTTATGAAAAGTATTTCCATAACTATATGAAAAATGAAAAGAGAATCACTATTTTCTTCAAGAAATCACAAGTATTACTCAAAATATTTCATAGTATAATGTCATATTGATTCTTTCAGTAATTGCCATTCTTTATGTTCCTGTTGTGTTCATTATCCAAGATGTTTTACTATTTCTATCGTTATTAAACGTGAAAGTATTAAAAGAATAAAAAATAAGAACACGCCGGGAATGCCGTACGTAAATTTCTCGTTGCGTGGTGGGTCGTGCACACATTTTAAAATAAGTACACATGATCANAATCAAACTGCGTGGTCTGCGAGGGTGTTAGTTACAACCCCAGGCCTCGTGCTTACTTTATTTCACGAAATTATGACGCTATTATTACTTATTACTGTCAAATTTCAAGGAAAATCATTTCGTAAAATACTTTGCTTTGAGAAGGAAATATAAATAACAAAGCACTTAATCCAGTTATTTTTTTGCTTGTTGCGGTAATTTTTCCATTACTTATTTCTAGTTTAATACACGAATTTTGAAACTGGAAACAAGCCCGTCCTCAAAACTGAATGCGCTCAAACAACATGCTGAAATTTCGAAGGAGTAAAGAAATAAGATTGTCTGAAACAATACCAGTTTCTCAGGTGTGGTAGTCTGTCTAAAAAAAATGAGCGGTGAATTACGGTTAATAAAGAGAATCGCACGGACACGACCAGTGTTTACAAACAAACTTTGCGCTGGAAAAAAACGTGCCGAGTACTTTCCGGGAAGGTCACACGGTATCAGGAGCCGGCGCACAGCGCGCTGTGACGAGGCGACTTATGCTGCTATCGTTATCACTNGGGAAGGTCACACGGTATCAGGAGCCGGCGCACAGCGCGCTGTGACGAGGCGACTTATGCTGCTATCGTTATCACTGCTGTGGGACGGGCAAGACTTATACTGACACGACTTCGTGTCGCATCGACATCATACTCGCGTCGCACACGGCACCGAGGAGCGGAGGTGCCACAATAGGCGCAGCAAGTCAAAGAGGAACAATAAAAAAAAACCTTCAAAAATACGCTTGCGCGTTTCCCGTGGCACCAACAAAAACTAAACTCTGTTCGAGCCTTAACCGCCCATAAATAAATACGAAATAACCGACAGTAATAAGTGCACTTCATTTTTATTTTACTCCCCAAACACAATCATTGTTAAAATTCTCAATTTAACTTCTTTAATTTTTTTAATATCAAAAAGGATTAATAAACCTTTTTTANGGGAAGGTCACACGGTATCAGGAGCCGGCGCACAGCGCGCTGTGACGAGGCGACTTATGCTGCTATCGTTATCACGGCTGTGGGACGGGCAAGACTTATACTGACACGACTTCGTGTCGCATCGACATCATACTCGCGTCGCACACGGCACCGAGGAGCGGAGGTGCCACAATAGGCGCAGCAAGTCAAAGAGGAACAATTAAAAAAAACCTTCAAAAATACGCTTGCGGGTTTCCCGTGGCACCAACAAAAACTAAACTCTGTTCGAGCCTTAACCGCCCATAAATAAATACGAAATAACCGACAGTAATAAGTGCACTTCATTTTTTTTTTACTCCCCAAGCACAATCATTGTTAAAATTCTCAATTTAACTTCTTTAATTTTTTTAATATCAAAAAGGATTAATAAACCTTTTTTAATCAGATAACATAAAAATATCAGATAACGTAAAAAAAAAATACGTTCAATCGTTGGCTTCAAGGTAAAAGCTTTAAGAGAAATTAGCGAATAATAAAACGCTATACATTGTCAATATTTTGATCTTACCCACACTTTGTGATTACGCCTGAGTAAAAAAAAACATACCACACTTAACTGAGTGAATGCTGGGTTTGTTTTTTAATATCATGGAAAAACATAAAATGAAAGAAAAAAAACAGTAGTCAACTAATACAAAACTTCAAACAAAATCCCACAAGGAATTTGGTCAAAACTTAAACGAAATGAGATCAGAACAGAATAAGTAAACGACAGAGAAGACAATAGAAAACAGTATAACACAAAAAAAACTCGGAACACACAGCAGAAGTTTTTATCGTTGTGTTGTCCACATTTGTGCAAATAATTGTGTATATGCATCAATGTTAATGTCCTCGTTGTGTGGCGCAGAGTTTCTTTTTGGGTTGATATATTTTCTTCTGCCTTCATTGTTCGTTCGTACGGCTAATTTTCCTGGTGTTTTTGTCCCGCTTCGTTTCATAAATTTTAACGAAGTACTTTAATTTTTATAATAACTGTTGACAAACTTATCTTGGTTTGTTTTACATAAAATTTAGTTAGTGTAAGTTTACCACACACCAAAAAAGACTGGAAAATAGGAGAAGAGAGGGGAGAATGCACTCTAAAAAAAACAAATGTAATATTAATATCGGAGAGATAGCGAAAACAATGTAGTTGAGCGCGCAGTGGAACCGACTTTATTAGGAAATGAGGCTAATTTGCCTCGGTCTAATGACGTATTCGCTTAACTCCTTGAAATAGAAATAGGGCTTGCCGATTTCCACCTTAACTGGTTCTGTCACAGAACAAATAACAAAAATTTCAACGTGCACAAACGGCTTGTGACACCTGATACGTAAATAAATTTTCCTCAGTGATCGTCCGGCTCAGTTCAAAATTAACTGTGAATTAATCAAAACCGCGGGTCTCTGTGTGAAATGAACTAATCACCGAGGATGTGTGCACCGTTTTCATGCAGGCGTATGTTACTTTAGCTCGCAAAGCCGCCCTTTAAATTAGCATTATGGCATAAAAGTGGGGAGCTACTAAAAGATTTTGTTCCAAGTGGAGTGTTATGGTCACAATTTGTTTTCCCGGTGGTTTCGCTTACATGTAACTAAATTCGACAATTACAATTAGTTCATTAAGGCGATAAAAATATAATTTCTATCAAATCACCTGGCCATGCTCAGAAGCCAGTAACCAGTAATGGCAGTATAATAGTAAACATAACACGACAAAACTGTCAATGCGTAAAGTAGGAACGTTTCTAAAGAATTTCCGGTCCAATGTAATGGCAGCAAGTTAAATTCACAGTTAACAAAAATTTAACTGAAANGAACGTTTCTAAAGAATTTCCGGTCCAATGTAATGGCAGCAAGTTAAATTCACAGTTAACAAAAATTTAACTGAAAATTTACGTATTGTATGAAACAATTCAATAAGGTACGTGATATTTGAGGCCCTAGTTACTTTTTTCCTATCAGCCATTTTTTATCCTTCCGCCGCTTTTCTACATAATTATTGCAAAAATGGAAATAAACACAGTGTAAATATTTCACCGGACTCCAAAGTTAACGTCTAAGGCTACAATACAATATATTTATTGGCTATTATTCCAAATGAGACAGCTTTCAATAGTGCTCTCTTTACCATGAACTGCCTATATCACCGATGCTATTCTATGTGTCTGAGGTAGCAAATACGGGAGCGTTAACTGCCGAGTCTGACACAAATAAACGTTTCAAACAATCTTATTCCACAAGTTTATACGGAGCTAATATAGAAAACCAAGGGAAAATAATCCCTCTTAACTGTAGTGTTTTCACAAACTTCCTGAGCTAATATTGCACCATAGTGACGTGTTTCTGCCGATATACACAGAAGTGACAAAAGTCATGGGATAGCAAATTTGCAAATATACAGATGGCAGTAGTATAGCGTACAAAATGTATAAATGGGCAGTGCATTGGTTGGGCTTTCATTTGTNGTCACAGAACAAATAACAAAAATTTCAACGTGCACAAACGGCTTGTGACACCTGATACGTAAATAAATTTTCCTCGGTGATCGTCCGGCTCAGTTCAAAATTAACTGTGAATTAATCAAAACCGCGGGTCTCTGTGTGAAATGAACTAATCACCGAGGATGTGTGCACCGTTTTAATGCAGGCGTATGTTACTTTAGCTCGCAAAGCCGCCCTTTAAATTAGCATTATGGCATAAAAGTGGGGAGCTACTAAAAGATTTTGTTCCAAGTGGAGTGTTATGGTCACAATTTGTTTTCCCGGTGGTTAGGCTTACATGTAACTAAATTCGACAATTACAATTAGTTCATTAAGGCGATAAAAATATAATTTCTATCAAATCACCTGGCCATGCTCAGAAGCCAGTAACCAGTAATGGCAGTATAATAGTAAACATAACACGACAAAACTGTCAATGCGTAAAGTAAGAACGTTTCTAAAGAATTTCCGGTCCAATGTAATGGCAGCAAGTTAAATTCACAGTTAACAAAAATTTAACTGAAAATTTACGTATTGTATGAAACAATTCAATAAGGTACGTGATATTTGAGGCCCTAGTTACTTTTTTCCTATCAGCCATTTTTTATCCTTCCGCCGCTTTTCTACATAATTATTGCAAAAATGGAAATAAACACAGTGTAAATATTTCACCGGACTCCAAAGTTAACGTCTAAGGCTACAATACAATATATTTATTGGCTATTATTCCAAATGAGACAGCTTTCAATAGTGCTCTCTTTACCATGAACTGCCTATATCACCGATGCTATTCTATGTGTCTGAGGTAGCAAATACGGGAGCGTTAACTGCCGAGTCTGACACAAATAAACGTTTCAAACAATCTTATTCCACAAGTTTATACGGAGCTAATATAGAAAACCAAGGGAAAATAATCCCTCTTAACTGTAGTGTTTTCACAAACTTCCTGAGCTAATATTGCACCATAGTGACGTGTTTCTGCCGATATACACAGAAGTGACAAAAGTCATGGGATAGCAAATTTGCAAATATACAGATGGCAGTAGTATAGCGTACAAAATGTATAAATGGGCAGTGCATTGGTTGGGCTTTCATTTGTAGTCAAGTGATTCATGTGAAAAGGTTTCTGACGTGATTATGGCCGCGCGACGGGAATGAATAGACTTTGAACGCGGAATGGTGGTTGGAGCTAGACGCGTGGGACATTTCATTTCGGAAATGGTTAGGGAATTCAACATTCCGAGATCCAGAGGGTCGTGTGCCAAGAATACCTAATTTCAGGCATAACCTCCCTCCATGGACAACGCAGTGGCCGACCGCCTGCACTTAATGACCGAGACCAACGACGTGTGCGCAGAATGGTTAGTGTTAACAGACAAGCAACACTGGATGAAATAACCACAGGAATCAATCTGGGACGTACGACGGACGTGTCCGTTAGGACAGTGCGGCGAACTTTGGTTGTACTGGCCTATGCCAGCAGAAGACCGACTCGAGTGCCTTTTACTAACAGCATGACATCGCCTGCAGCGCCTCTACTGGGCTCGTGACCATATCGGTTGGACCCTAGACGACAGGAAAACCGTGGCTTGGTCAGATGGGTCCCGATTTCAGTTGATAAGAGCTGATGGTAGGGTACGAGTGTGGCGCAGACCCCACGAATCCATGGACCCAAGTTGTCAACAAGGAACTGTGCAAGCTTGTGGTGGCTCCATAATGGTGTGGGCTAGTGATGCAACGAATATTCGCATTCGCATTCGCGAATATTCGCATGTTTTTGAACATTCGCATTCGCATTCGCATTCGCGAATGTGGAAAAATCGACATTCGTTGCATCACTAGTGTGGGCTGTTTTTACATGGAATGGACTGGGTCCACTGGTCCAATTGAACGTATCATTGACTGGAAAGGGTTATTTTCAGCTACTTGGAGACCACTTGCAGCCATTCATGGGCGTCATGTACCCAAACAACGATGACATTTTTATGGATGACAATGCGCCATGTCACCGGGCCACAACTGTTCGCGATTAGTTTGAAGAACATTCTGTACAATTCCAGCGAATGATTTGGCCACTAAGATCACCCGACATGAATCCCATCGAACATTTATGGGACATAATTGAGAAGTCAGTTCGTGCACAAACTCCTGCACCGGTAACACTTTCGCAATTATGGACGTCTATAGAGGCAGCATGGCTCAATATTTCTGCCGGGGACTTCCAACGACTGGTTGAGTCCATGCCACGTCGAGTTTCTGCCCTTCGCTGGGCAAAAGGAGGTCCGACACGATATTAGGAGGTATCCCATGACTTTTGTCGCCTCAGTGTATTTCTAACGTTGTGAAAGTTTACATTTAATTGCGGATAAACATATTATGCAAAATAAAAGCATAAATCTGCCAGAACATTTGCTCACAAAGATAGTAAAAACCATTATCTAGGATTTCCCTTTCTTGGCATTTTCTATGATGGCCTGCAAAAACCTGCGGACTTCACTTATATTTGGTGTTAACTACTGCGCCAAGCTCTCTCAAAAGAGTCCGAGCAACACACGAATGCTGACGTTCAGTTAGCTGCGAAACTCCTATCTGATCAATCTTCGAACACCATGCAGGTGACATTTAATGTCACAGTAACAAAATAAAACTAGTGTTAGATGTGGTAGAGTAAAACTTAAAAGTAGTAAGTGCACTTGACGTTTATGATCGGCAGGAGCAACATTAGTTTATTCGCAGCATCTTCACACTTTCTGAATGACACTAATTGAAAAATCGCCCTATGTAAAACGTGTTTGGTTGTTCCCTAAATATGTCACGTCTCACAAGTGTTTTGTACTTCTGTTGACATAAAAGTAATCTTAATTTTGGTTAAATTAGGCCTTTTAAAGTATGTCAATAATTTATAATATTTCATTTATAGTTAATATGAACAAAAAACAGAAAGAATACGTATGTTGGTAATGCTTAGTGAGAAATAGTTATAACTAAAAATATTATTAAACTGAGTGCGTATAAATACGGCGAGGTTTTTCTTTGGTGTAATGTTTATAGACTTTGAGGTGGAGGATTTGTCTGAAAGTATAACATAATCAGGGCTTCAGAAAAGTTGGAAGTAACCCNGTTTATAGACTTTGAGGTGGAGGATTTGTCTGAAAGTATAACATAATCAGGGCTTCAGAAAAGTTGGAAGTAACCGTGAATGAACTATAGCTCATGTGTCATTTTATTAGCGTTACCAACGACCCTTTTCCGCCCCGCCCAAAGCGGCGGTTNTGAATGAACTATAGCTCATGTGTCATTTTATTAGCGTTACCAACGACCCTTTTCCGCCCCGCCCAAAGCGGCGGTTATTCTATAACCTGACCAGCTTGCTTCAGATTGGCCCTCGCCTCTTTCCCGCTCCCCTCTATCGCAGACACACCACCTCTGTCCTCCGGCTGACCGAACCCTTTGATTTCTAACTGCATAGGATTGATTTGAACCTGTTACCCTTTACCCTTCTATCCCGCAGGGATTCTGAGTTGGCAAGAGTATTCCTACAAATTCTGAGCTGTAATTGGCAAAAGGAATTATTCTGGTGGCTATAACTCCGACAGCCGCGTTAAAGTCAATAGGGGAAACAATAATTCAAAATGNGCAAAAGGAATTATTCTGGTGGCTATAACTCCGACAGCCGCGTTAAAGTCAATAGGGGAAACAATAATTCAAAATGAAATGGAGCTCGTTGTATAGCTTCATGTGAAATGCATGAACGCAGGAATGCCATGAACTAAAAGTATGTGTGTCCATAATTATTATTATATAGCTATATGTAAATTAGCTTTACAACATATCAAACCCCAAGTTTTTATAACATACTGGATCCGTTTAGTTTCAAAGTTCAATAATCCGAGACCTGTATGCAACACGAGCGCGTTAAATACCTCATTTGAGAGAAAAAATGTCCAAAATGTCAGCCNAATAATCCGAGACCTGTATGCAACACGAGCGCGTTAAATACCTCATTTGAGAGAAAAAATGTCCAAAATGTCAGCCGTGCGACGAACAGGTCAACATCTGACGTTTTGGAATTATGTATTTTAGAATTATGTTTTTGTGACTACGTAGGAAATAGCATTCCTTTCGGGATTGACAACATCGTATAGCAAGTAATATTGCTAAAAAAAATATATGTATCCATTCAACATGTTGAATCTAATGAGTGTTAACACGCAAATACTGCAATGCTAACATCTACAAGTGATTAGTTGCACGCAAGGCCATATAGCCTATGTATTTCCATACATCACAGCCATGATGCTAGCACCGGGAATGGAGAGAATGCTAAAGGTCTTCGAACCCATAAGAAACACGCTAGAGGCACTTTTATTCGGTTTGTATGTATAGTAAATGTATTCAGAACAAGACACCCGACATTTGCAACAAATTATTTACTGTTGCACCGAATCCCAAGTGTCAGGGTTCCGAATAATTTGCAGTGGGGCGCTGAGACTGAAATAATTATAATTAATTTAAGTAAAAATTCACAAGCAATGTCCTAATAGTTTCTCTAAACATCTAACAGCTAAGATGGCTTTTGCACACATTTGAAGTGGACTCAAACTCCGTAGTGTAAAAACAGTCAACATTATACATATCAACAGCTATTTCGCATGTGTCCAACACATTTTCAGGCGCGCAAATATAATTTTATTGCCGTCCTTCATCTAACAGTGTCATTATCACTTCCGATTACGCTAGTTTGCTTTTCGCAAAAATTGTTATGATTATTATTAATAATTGTAATTTATGGTGTATCTCAGTGCACGTAATACACCTAAAAATAAGCCCAAAACTTTCGAAGGCCTACTTTAATTTGAACAATTTTTTCCTGAATGTCAGTCATGTTGGTTTCGGAGTTAGGACAAACCAAAACTTTCCTTTCCGTCAATCACAAATCAACACACGTTGATATTTTCCAACATATCAGAAGTAATATGTTGCAAAGAGGAGGGGGGGGGGAAACAATTTCTGATCAATCTTACGCGATTAGGAATCCAAAGGTTGGGCCAATCGAAGGCGATAAAATAAATACTTCGTACAGTAACGGTGATGGTGATGTTGGAATGGCCATCGCGCAAATTTTAAGCAAGCTTGTAAGGTAGTTTCACTTTGGAAGGAGTGGGCACGGAGCATTGCTATGCTAATAAAATACCAGGAAGACCTGCGTTAATGCTCCCGATCACATGAACACGTATTAGTATTAATTCGGCCCATTTCGGCTCTTGTGCTCAAAACACGAAGCAGCCAAAGTGGTGACGGTGCTATACAATTACCCAAAAATTCTAATTCTTAAGCAATCTGTTACGGACGGCTGTTCTCAAACCACGCGGGCCAATCACGAAAGTCAGCGGACGGCGAGTTGGCTTCGAACTACCTCTTGTACTGAAGAACAAGGTATACTTTTAAAACATAAATATAATATAAGACAAAACAAACAGTAAAACATAAGCATCTCGTAAAATGAGTAGAACTACCTTTTTGTCACAAATTCCAATTTAAGTTCGTTTACATGTGCAAGTCACTTTACCATCTCGCACGGACAGACGGGTAGCAGCAGCCTTACTGGTTTACGTATTTTTTAGAGCAGGATGGCCTGAGTCTGGGTTTCCTTATTTGTGTTAATGAACAGTCATTTGCCTTCAGACGGTTTCGGTAACCTCGAACATTTGTAAACGTAAGTCATGTATTGGACCTCTTCATGCGGTGAGTGTAAATGATGATACGCGCAGATTTAAAAATCATGGTAAAGTTATTAAAGAACTTTTTTCTTTTTCCAACCGCTGTATCTGGCGTCAATTTAAATACGACAATGCACAGCTTAAGGACAGAGATTGTCAGGATTAATAAAAGTCAATATCACGTAACCACTGCGCAAAGTTGGACAAAAACCATTTATTCAACCCAAAAGACATTACCTGTGCTTAATGACCATAAATATAAATTAGACTTACGGACGTATCATATATGAAGCAATGATCATGAAAAAGTTACTCTGTTTACATCCATAAACAAGTATCCAACTAACAAATATTTTATTAGTTATTAATTTACATATTTTAAGATGATTTAAAGAATAATAATTTTTGAACTTTGTGGTGATGATGTTGAATTAAACTGTAAAATTTTATGTCATTTCTCCACCGCCAAAGCCGATTACGTGAAAAATAACCAAGGGTAAATAATTCCACACGAAATTTGTCAAACAAAAACAATTTAAATATGATTGCATGTTAAATTAGTTTTTTTTTAGTTGACACATATATTTGCGATTTATCTACTTTTTTTTTAACCTCTTAATGAGATTCGAAAATTGAAAAGTTCACCAACTTTGTGAGTTTAATATTTGAAGGCGTTCCCCGCAACTTATCACACACTAACAAAATGTTTTTTCAATGAATTAGCAACAAAAAGTAGTTTTCTAAAGTTTTGAAAATAGTGAGGCATTTTAACTGGTTCCCGGTGTGCCGAAAAAAAAACATTTATATAGCAGAGATAGTTCTATGCAACTACAAGTAGTAACTTGATTGAAATGTCTGATGAAACGCCCAATGTGTGATCACAGAAAAGGCACAAATTTTGGTTACAAGAACGTCATTCATTTAAACGTTATTCTGGGAAAGTGCGAAGAAGGGTACACAGGCACACAAGTACACGTAATAATACAATTCCAAGAATGCTTAAAAGCAAAAAAATGTAAATGTATATATTTGTTTAAAATGTTATATACAGAGAACTACACTTCACGTCACTTACCTCATATAAAAGTTTGACCATTTTTACACAATCACAAATAAAAATCACAAGTTTGCCGTTTCAATAAAACAAATACTTACGCTTAATTTTCGTTAATTTATGTATACGAACACACATACGTTCACACATGAACACTTTTTTTGTATGATTACACACACATCTAGAATTAGATAGGGATAAATCGGCAAATGTTTCAATGTAGCCTATGTTATTTTCTATCTATGAGTTAGTTTGCATTATTTTTGTGTTTCAAAAACAGTAAAAATTACTATTCTGTCGTAAGACACTGAATAAACTAGGAAACCTATATTTTTTTATGGCATCATGAAACGTCTACACGCTGGTGTTTGGTACAAGTAACTTACAATGAATTGCTGTCGTAAAGTAGCGGCCTAAAGACAGAGTGTCAAGAGCTGGTGGGCTCTCGCAACGAACGTCACCACGGGCCATCGAGAGCAGTTTGTTCGTGATGACGCGCCGCGTGCAGAGCGCGCCACGCCGGGGCCCATACGCACTTATCCCGAGCGTGGCCAGCAGCAGCACGCGCGCTAAGTCGTGCTGAGAGTTCGCGCCAAGGAATTTATACGTATATAGTCTATTCGCGGTTTATTCACACTTTTTGAAACACACATATGAAAAATCTATGACGGGAATGGTTGTTTTCTAATTATATTATCACAAGCGTATTACACCTGGGTTATCATAAAGTAATATAAAAGTACCCTATTTTTAGTTAAATTAAAATTTATCTACACTTTATTTATAAATTATGTTTCATTCATAATTAATATGAATAAAAACCGTGAGAAAATAGGTTTGTTTGTAATTCCTAGAAATAAATAGTTCTTATGTAAAGTATAATTACACTGAGTGCGCACAAATTCGGTGCATTATCCCTTTGGTGCCATTTTATAAACTCGGTTAAGCTTCGTTTGCATGAGGCGGAGGAATATCGTGGAACTAGAACCTTGGCAGGGCTTCAGAAAAGTTGGAAGTAACCGTAAATGAACTATACTTGCAGCACTACTGACATCCAGTTTACAAATTATATTCCACTTTATTTCCATTTTTATTCGGGCACACGGATAATGGAACATAATATTAAGTAATATGAAAATACATTTAACTTTATAATTAACATTCATTAAATCCATGTCTTTGAAAGGCAAGTTCTTTAAGAAAAATAAATCAAATACGACGCACCTCATTAAAAAAAACAATAATCCAAAGTGTTGCTGGTTTCTTCTTCTTTCTTGTTAGTTACAATTTGCTTCCACTTGCATGAAAACAGGCACGAAATATAATTTAACAATAACAGACACTTTTGGAGAGGAGTTTGGGGAATTTGTGTTAAGTAAATTTCCCCCCTAAACACCCCAAATATTTAGTCCCCTAAATACTGAATTCACAACCGGCTACAGTCTTCACACACTGCTCTTGCGGGATTCATGTTCCAGGCATCAAACGTTCAGCTTTGTGGATGATGTTCGGTGGTCTTGCGGGCTGCACTCCAAGTACGGAAATGAATTCTGTGGAGTGGCTGGGCATTGATGCACGCTGTTCTGCAAAAAATATCCGTGCGGATAATGAGACACAAACCGTGTTTCTCCGAAAAACATGCACATTTTCTAATTACTGCTGCAGAAAGAGTGATACAACAAAACTGTTAATTTAGTGCTACGCGAAGAGCCTTGGTTATAATCCACGAGCCACCACAGAATGTGATACTTACTTGTTTATGAATGCGACGAGTTGGCGCCAAAATACCAGTGTAGGTTTGTCAAGACAGTCTTTCAGAAGTGCGGGAGCATGTTGCAATTAAAAAAAAGCTGGCTGTTTCCAAGAATAGTCTGCGTATATATCGACGCCAAACAAACCGAATAATTTCAGCAATTTTTTTTTTTTTTGTATATAGACATGTTACTTCACGCACTGGTGTTGAAAACTTGTTGAGCTTTGGCGTATACTCACCGTATTGCCTTTTCCGCATTACTCCAATGAAGGGAAGCTTAGCTAGCTAATGCGACCACATGGTCGCTCTTCTAACTCGGGCCTCACCAACGCAGAAAATGCCCTTGACCGTAGTTTCACGCCTCACTAAGGAAGCATTACATTTTACAAGTCGTAACATTTTATCACCTTAATATTTACTGCATGTTGTTTGGGAGATATATAAAGTCGACACCGTATTTATAATTTGTAATCGTCACATATTTATATAAAAAAAACAGTTCGCATGTTGTCAGTACTAGAGAGTAAAGTAAGTAGCTTAAGTTTTAACTTAATCATAATTACCAAATTTTCTTCCTAAAGACTTAGCATGAAATGAAAGAATTCAGTATGGTTGCAACAATGGTAGAGACCTACCCTTAATTACTTCCACATGCCTATAGCATGCTTCAAAATTCGCGTCCACATGAATCCGAGATGAAAATCTTAGTAAAATATTACACTTACAAGAATTTTACATGCACACTCTGGACATTGACAGGTAGGTTCTTAAAAATATATTACTGTTAGAGAATTTGATCTATTTTTCTACTGTAGCTCACAATGGTTAAACTATTATTTAGTCTGTTGCCGTTCCGGGTCCAAATATCGTTCGACATTTTTTATCTTTGGTATTAACAAATTTATTAATTTCTCTTTGACTTTCGAATTATTTGTAACGAAAAAGGATGCGCAATAATCAGGTAAACACTTTCATACAGTGTTGAGAGATATAAAGAAAAATTAACTGAAGTCAGTCACCAAGTTTCCCACCCAAAATTCACATAGCGTAGCTTGTAGGAGCGAATTCTGTGACGTAGTTTACAAGTTTTCAAAATATAAAAAAACTCGATAGCGTCCATCATAAACAAGAAGTTCTAATATTACGTTTTGCGCCTACTCTCATTAGGCCTACTTAGAATTTTATTTTCATTCAGGTTTTTTTTAAAACTATATCTTGAAATTAATTATAATTCTGAATTTTTTCCCCTCAAAACAAAAAAAAAAAAAAAACAAAGTTTACATGTCGCTATGAAATAAAAAGTTTTAAAAATGAGCACTTCTTATACTCAATGCTTGCGGTGACGTTGGTAGAGAACTTTGGAAAAAAGATGCAGTGTTGTGACCTGAAAGTATAGTGCTTTAACTGGTGGCAATAAAAAAAACAGGCTGTCATTTGTATTGTAGGCACTGCAGTAGGAAATGACGGGATTGTACCATTCTCATGTTACATCATCGCAGTGCCGCTTTGTCAACAAGCTGAAACTAGTCACAACAGGGCCCGCGTCAACATATTGGGGGACGAATACACAACGAGCGGGAAGAATATAATTGGTGCTATCTGAAATCAACTACTAAAAAAATTAATCCCTGTAACATACAGTTAAATGTATACCTAAAACAATGAATTTGTCTTAGTGATAGTGTAATTAATAGCCATAATTAGTGGTGTATGTGTATTCTATCATTACGTACATATTAGAGTGCGAATCAGCGTAACAGAAACATGATTATGTTCGTAACAAGTTTACAGTTATATGCGATCAACTCAAAGAGCATAGCAAATATGTTCACATCGCATGCTCACTTACGGCGGTTGGGTATAAAACGGGCAGAAGACACTGTGGAAAAAACGAAATGTTGGGGAATTGATCACTGCAATTTTGTAATTCAATTGCTACAGCATTGCTACAAATTAGGCATTAAGTTTTCTTAACTAAGAGAGCGTAGGGCACTGATTTAGCACATTTTCTGTAGCGATGAATTACGTTGATTTCGGTAATAGGCCAGAAACACTGGCGATATGTACGCATGGCCATGCACAGATGATGTATGGTGCGTAAATAGTTTTTGTTTTTCGAAATCGATCTAGTGGTTTTAATTTTAACTGTTCATAACCTTACTCCTACGTTCTCCCTTTAAATTCGACTTCTGAGTTGGAAGTTGTGACAAAAAACATTATTCCGAAATGTGAGGGCCCAATCCCACCTTCAAGGCGACTTCCTAGTACATATTTCAACTCCACAAGGTCATGGTTAAGCCGTTAGGAAGCAGCAAACGCCTGATTTAGACGCGCTATCTCTGTAGCCGAATTCCTCGAAAAATAGATTTGCAACAGTGAAATATAATTACACAAAATGGAAGCCAAACGATTGAACTCCTCGCGAGCTATCTGCATGCGGTTGTTCGACATCTGCAATCATTTATTTTTTTACCTACTAGGACAAAATTAAAACTGACAACCTTACATAACTAATATTTACCTTTCCTGAAGAAAACTCATCTTACTACAGCTAAGGTTAATTATACTCAGGTTGGGAAGCCCAATGCTTTTAGTTTGGCAACTAAATGTTTTCACCACTAGGTAAGCGCTAGTGTCGCATGTGTACAGGATTTTATCTATTTTCTACGTTAAAAAACAAAATAATTGCATTAATCATACATAAAATATAAAATAACTTCGTAATTAAGTAAAATATTTATTTTTATTATTTTCGTGGATTAAAATTTGAATTAAAAATGACCTCTTTTAAACACTCCGTATAAAGTGGCGGAAATTTTCCTTATGCCAAACTCTCACATAAGGAAACTAGTTTTGTTCCTAACTTGAGTACTTACTACAGTTTTGTTTAGAGAGAGTATAAGCGCAAACACCGATTTTACAGAAGGTATTATCCGGGGCAGTGCCCTAGAAGGGCGGGCGGCGCACAAGAATTGGGCGGGCATGCGGTTGGGTTGAACACGGCAGCAAGGTCAGTCCGATGTGCTTGGGATGGGCGTACACACGCAAACAATTCCCGGCGGGAGGCGAGGGGAGGAGGGGCTTCCGCAGCAATCTCGCAATACCACTCTCGCTCACGACGTATCAGTCAGCACTAAAGGCAATATCACACGATACCAGATTCCGTAAAAGCTGCAAGATCCACCACCGTTATATCGGCTAGTATGGCACCTATCATGGCATTTCCCGCCTTGTACGACCAGATTTCGTACCAGGTTTGGTAATAGGATACGTCATATTTTTCGTGGCAGGTTCCATACCAGCTTTCGTACCTGGCCAATTACATCGCAGTTTCAGAGCGTAGGGCGCTCCCCGTGGCTACTACTTGAAACTAGTTGATGAAGAAACCAAAACGAGCGCCTCAGTCTTCATTATACATCCGTGAGGTTGAAACTCTTTTAAATAGATTTAAATTAAGACAAAGACGAATAATGCTGGTGACAACTTTTAATTACGGTTTAAAACCGTCCTAAATACTTCAAATATTACCTACACTATGAAAAAATTAATTCGAGCGGTTCATGGTAAAGTGAGCACTGTTGAAAGCTCTCTCATTTGGAACAATGGTCAGTAAATACATTTTATTTAGACCTTAGACGTTAAATTTCGAGTGCGGTGTAATATACACAGTATGTTCATTACTTAAATGGTAATATTTATTTAAAAGGTGGTAATTGATAACAAATGGCTGAAAGGAAATAGTAACTAGGGCCTCAAAAGTGCTCACTTTACCGTGAACAGCCTATAAATTATATTTAATAACTACGGACTGTGTGTGAACTGGTAGTACAGCGGTAAAGTCACGACGCTTGTGATATAATGTGACTTTTGAGCGTGAGTTCGAAACTCCATCGGACATATTTTTTCCCATAAAATATTGTATGCGGATAACAACTTGGTACGTAAAGAGAAAACTACACTTTGCAAACGGTTAATAATTTCTGTCAAAATTTAATATAACACTCTTTCTGTAGTGACTTCACATCATTTTCTAGATAAGAATGAAACTACATCGTAAGCAATGCATTTGTTGTAAAGGCCTATAGCAATATTAGGATGTGCTGGCTAATTTTTATAGGCCTACGCAAGTTACTGATTGGTATAGGTGGTTCGCGATAAAGTAGGCACTTTTGAAATCAATATATGAAAATAAAAAATCACTGCCCGTAGCTACGTATATTTTAACGCAAACAATGACCGCGATACTCGAAGTTAGGTTGACAGCGAACTACGAGAAGTAGTTCCATGTTTTAACTCCTTACTAGTAGTAACAGTTTGAATTGTTGTCACCTGCAATTCAGTTGATTTTTGCTGTATGCAAATAAGAATAAAATGTTGCGTGATTCTAATACAAATTTGTTTCTAATTCTTTCACGTCATCGCTTGGCTGAAGCAACGTTTAAGTTAGCTGATTCATTGTTTTGTTTTGGTATTTTTTTCCCGGTCCGCGCTCGTTTGTCAACAAAACAGCGGTTTACGATCAACGTGATTTTAAATGTTTGTTTGCATCTTCTGAAATAAAGTGTTCGTTAGCGTAGTAAAATAAATGTTTTTACACATGTTCTGAGTGAAATGGCATTGTTTGTTATTGATTTCTGCTGTATTTCCACGTAGTTTAAAGTCCCAGCAATTCTTGGAATTTCATATGTCGACCTGGAGAAAGTGCTGCTTCATACAATTGAAGTCGGTGTAAATTTTAAACCCCGAATAAACTTGTAGAAACTTCGGATGAGTGTGTTTTGTTATACTTTCGAAATGCGTTGCAATTATAACAGCTTAAATAAATGTATGCGTTTCAGTTAGTATTTAGTTTTGAAACAGTGCGGCATGAAAATGTTTTATACTGCACGTGAAACACTCCTTGGATATTGGGAATACGTTAAAACAGTGTTATAACATTGGTCCCAGCTATTTCATTTGTATGAGTCGATATATCAAACAATAAGTACTAATTTCCAAGACTATCCTTAAAGGCAAGTACTTTGGAGCAAAATCAGATTATGCATTAAATGAGTGAATGGAGTTTTATGAAATTATTAAATGCATTGTCATTGGCAAGGTACTGTTTTTTTAATATTGTGGCGAAGTTACATTCATATCTGTGTAGGCATTTAAATTTTATAAGCAAAAAGGAATTTTTTTCGAAAGTAAAACTGTAAGCCTTAGCAAACGTTAGTGCTACGTGCTTTAAAAACTGCGTCGCCGGACGAATTTTCACCAAACTTGCATCGAGTGACAAATATTACTGTGGAAGTATGCTGTAAAAATTTGGATCAATTCTGTTCAGCCTTTGATTTGCAATTTGTTTGACGATTGTTTTCGTTACGGTCGGTACTCGTAATGTAATAGCAACGCCCGTCACTTGCTTGTGCGTAGTTTGTATTAAGATTTTCATTTGTGATGTATTTATGCAATATAATTGTACGCGTAAATGTGGTTAAACATAATTATTTGATAATTTAACGATTGTTTAAGGCATGCTGTCATCTGTATGAAGGAGTAAAAACACCGCATTATCTAAAAGTGTGCCTTTCTTTAATGGGCTAACGTTTCAGCTGTAACACATTTTAAATGTGAACGTTCGAAACGTCTAGGAATTGTTTTTATAACGGGAAAAAGAATGTTTAAATCCCCTGCTATTCTTTTGACGACGTAAATAAAACATATTTGTATATGTCCTCGGAAGTGTTGATCATAGTTAAAATAATTAATTTACGTCTACACAGAAAAATAATCGTGAACATCAATCAATATACACAAACCAATTATATTAGCTGAAAATAACGTGTATGTGTTTAGTGTGCTACTGTTTACTTGTAGGTATATTTAATGAGTATGCAGTGGGCATATGAGCCAGCTAATATAAATACCAGCTGAAAGTCACGTGGCAGTGTTTGTTTTGATAGGTACGCGGAAAGATACGCAGCCAACGGGCTGAAAGTAGAAATTTAGCAGAACTTTCGAAAGTTCACTTTACCGTGAACAGCCTTTAGCAGTTCTACTTGCGGGGTTCATATTTACTACGAACCACACGCTGCGCACCCACCGAGGGTGTCAAATGCTAGTAAGCGAACTGCTGTCGTGTAATATGAATCTTCCATGGCAGCTAATATAGAGGCTCGATCATCAGGGGCGTATTCTGTAACTCTTTACTGTCGTTATATAAAGACATTTACCACTTAACTTTCTTTACGAGGTGAAATGGTATTCTGTATCTCAATACGTCGCCATGGCGGGTCTTTCGAATGCCTTGTGAATGTGTTTATATAAAGACAGGCCCAACAAGGAGTCTTCATGAACGAAAGTGGAAAGAAAATGGCCAACGTATTGTGGTTTAATTCTAGCAAACACGTTCCACAGAAAAAAAAGAAGAAAAAAAGTTTTAAAATGCCCCAAAAATTAGAAATATTTTATTGTTATATTTCGGTACAAATTAACGGTGTTTGAATTATATTTAAGGAGTACAGTTTATTATTATTCGCTAGCAACACTCTCCAACACTTCGCTTTAGCGTAACTACGAAGTGACGGATTCGGCCACGGGTCAGTGCTGCCGCTTCTGCTATCTTGTGGTGCTCAAAATGAACTAGGCACATCTGAAATATTGTATCCAAAGAGAGAAGTAAATTTATTTTGGAGGTGTTATTCGAAAATGTATTAAGAAATAAATTTTATTTACAGCTGAAAATTAACTGTAATAACAAGATGTGTGAAAAAAAAGACACCTTGTAATAAAAAAAATAATTGAACAAGCAGAGCGTTGATTTCAAAACACCACCCGCTGCTTTCCTAAGCGTACATCTTTGCACAAAGACGTTAGTAGAGATGTGGCTTACAGAATACCATATAAAGACACTTACGACTAACAACCATTATGGCTCTCTTTATCATAAAGTCAATCAAAGTAACTGTATTAGCAAGCTCAAGTTAGAGGATAGGGCCCCAGCACTTGTATAAGCTTGTACAAGACCACTACGGCAGCAGGTATAGTGTAATATCGGCTCAATGCACTAGTCAGCACCCCGATCCAGCAGTAACGCGACTACTGATAAGCAGCTCTTGCCCGCACGGCTGCTGATGTCGCATATCTTTCCTTATTTCACTGTCTTCCCAAGAAATTATTTTAAAAGCTTGTTTAAATCAAGTTGTTAACGCTATCGTTTAGAAAAAAAAATCAACTGTATGTATAGCCTGTACACGGTTAACAAACGACTTTTGAAATCAACCTTTGAAAAATGTCACTGTCTTTTTTACCTGCATATATTTAACCGGACCTACTGACTGGCATACGTTCAGTAAAGTTGGTAACTACGACCGGTAAGTAGTCCAATGTCTTATCACTGAATTAAGTGTGTTAGGTGAATGCTTAAGTTATTTATTTTGCTTTCCATCCGATGCATATAAGTGTAAAAACTAGCAAATATGTTAAATATTTACTTTTATAAAAATTTTAGTTTCACTTCACCGACGCATGACTAAAGTGATCATGATCATGGCAATGCTAATTCACATATGGCGGATGATTGCACAATGTGCATGAAAGTATATCTTAAGCAGGGCTTTCAAAATTGCTTAATTTGCCGTGAACAACCTGTATGTATTAATACGGCCAATGCAATTCGGTAGTAATTATTAACCATTCTCAATTTGTANAATTTTAGTTTCACTTCACCGACGCATGACTAAAGTGATCATGATCATGGCAATGCTAATTCACATATGGCGGATGATTGCACAATGTGCATGAAAGTATATCTTAAGCAGGGCTTTCAAAATTGCTTCATTTGCCGTGAACAACCTGTATGTATTAATACGGCCAATGCAATTCGGTAGTAATTATTAACCATTCTCAATTTGTNATTTGCCGTGAACAACCTGTATGTATTAATACGGCCAATGCAATTCGGTAGTAATTATTAACCATTCTCAATTTGTAAACGGCTCAGAATAGCGCCTTCAGTAGATAGAAAATGAGAGAGCTGGGACACAGGAGTAAGGAGTCTGAACCCCGGAGCCATATGGCATCTGGCAGTGGACCAGAGGTGACCTTGACCTTTGATTTTGACTTTGGAAAACACTCAAATTTCCTGCAAAAAGTTTTTTTTGCATAAATTTTCATGAGTCACTCGGTCGAAAAATAGCATGACTTTGTTTCAAGAATGCTCCAGTTTATGCTCTGTCATTCGTTTTTGTATAATTGATGGATGTTACATATTTCCTCACACCTGTGCTGTTCCTCATTTATGTTAATAATATATTCAGAATACTGGTTATAATTATAAAGAATGTAGTGTCATTTTCAGTGTATTGTCGACATGGGCGCTGCATGAGTAAACATAACGAACACGCATATCTCAAATAGACATACCAATGCCTATATCAATTGGGAAAATAATTTCCATGTATATTTTATGTATTCATCATTTAAACTTGTGCTCGCACCCATGTCATGTCTAGAAATAAGATGTTGAGGTGGAATGACAGAGCATGAACTGGAACATTCTTGAAACAAGGTGGTACCATTGAATGACAGAACATTAACTAAAAAATTCTAGAAACAAGATGGTGGCATGGAATGACAGCATGAAGTACCAATGCAGAATGACAGAGCATGAACTGGAACATTCTTGAAACAAGGTCATGCTATTTTTAGACTACGTGACTCATGCCAATTTAGGTAAAGAAATTTTTCAAGGAAATTTGGCAGATTTGGAGGGAAATTAAGACTATTTTGAGGGAAATTCTTGAAATTTTGAGTGTTTTCCAAGGTCAAAAGTTAAGGTCACCTCCGGTCCTCTGCCAGATGCCACTGCCGGTCCACTGCTAGACGCCATTACTGGTCCACTGCCAGATGCCATATGGCTCCAGGGCTCAGACTCCTTACTCCTGTGTCCCAGTTATCTCATTTTCTATCTACTGAAGGCGCTATTCTGAGCCGTTTACAAATTCAGAATGGTTAATAATTACTACCGAATTGCATTGGCCGTATTAATCCATACAAGTTGTTTAAGATATGCGAATTTAACATTGACATGAGCCTGATCACTTCATTCATGCGTCAGTGAAGTGAAACTGTGAAATTATTAGAAGAGTAAATATCTACCACATTTGCTAATTTTTACACTTATATGCATCAAACAGAAATCAAACACAGATACAAGAAATGAGCATAAAAACCTAAGTGGAAACAGTTCGTAAAACACATGTTTACGTACGTCGCCAAGTTGTCTATTTAAAGATTTTGGAAAATTTTCAAACATTAATGAGCGTTGATTTTACCAAGTAACTGTTCCATTTTGTGCACATAATACGCTTCCGTACCTGAAAGTAGTTACTATCAAATCTGTCTATTCATAAATTGCTACCGACAGCGCTGGAGCTCAATTTTTTTCCCCGCATAATTTTATTATTCGTCGCATTGCTGTAAAGCGGCCAACATCCCATTGTGTAAGCTTCACGAGCAAGTCGTAAGTTACATCGCCTAACCTACTTGTCTTTGTCCATGCTAATTCAACAACGGCCAGGTCGCGTACGTATATAATCAATTCCGAGAACTGTGACAGTGAGCTTACACGCGTCTATCTTAAATTACTTATATATATATATATTAATTTCAACAAATTTGTGCAAGGCAACTATATGGACTAGCTCATCACAAGCAGTACCTCATTATTCTCGACAAGCGATCAAGTCAAGTTTAATAGAACATTCACTATACGGCTTATTTACTTGTATGAGCTGGTGTAATACATTATCCTTCATTGCGATCAATTTTTAGAGGAGATCTAGAAGCGCTTTCAACTTCTTACTTTTCCAAGTTTGCATGGTTTATCATTTTGACCTTCGTACGTTAATATATTCGACCAAGAACACGATAGGCTTTAGTCTAAAATCTTCTTCGTCACCAATTCATCAAAACATGTAATTTTTATTAAATGGTCGTGCCACAATGTCCGTTTTTTAACCTAGTGTTTTCTTTGCTTGGCTTTTCGATACGTTTCATCCCTGAAAATCATTTCTTTCGGCTTTTTTTTTCTTAAGTAACTTACAGAATGGACTTCCGTTGACACCGATACGTAATGGTATAAAGACAGTTCCTTGTATCGCTCGTATATAGACAAAGTAATTGTTCCCTGCCTCATTACATTTTTCTAAGACGTAACATTCTAGTATCCCTTTCGCGAATTAGTTGGTTCTTTTTGTAGGAGAAAAAAGTACATTAATGTTTTGAAATCACGAAATAATACGAACATCTGACTTTGTTGTGTTCATCAATGATAAAATATCCCCTCTAACGTCGCTGCACACTCGAATGAAAGATTTTTTCACCAAGTGCACTACAGGACATCCGCAGTCCACCCTACCTGTATTCAAACACCGTCTCCTTAGCAACCGCCGGTNAACGGAGGCCTGCGGCCCACACACTGCTCTATAATACGCATTTGAGAAAATAAGTTTTGGTCCTTTCTCGTTTATCATATTTTGAAGAATTCGCATGATAATAATAGTAACATACACAGGCTATGAAGTCGAACAACACGAAGCAGAGCTTAGATGAAATTAAAAAATTAGGTGGCATATCTCTCACAAATGATGCAGATACCTAGTAAGCATCAGTAATTTTATTTGAAGTTGTTTGAAAATTATTACGGGAGAGACGCGGACACAAAAATTCAGAAAATGTGTTTTTAATTTTTAAAGTGTCTGTTAGCTTATATAGGGGACAATTATTCCAAAATAAAATGTGAAATTAGTCCTCTGTAGGCTCAATGTAGACGTTTGAGACGTCTCTTGACGAAATGTAGTCATCGGAACTTACGATTATATAACGCCCAACAGTTATGCATTGAAATGATAAGGGCAACAAGTTCTTTAAATTGTAGTAAACCGCGAATCACTTCGTCATGTAATCGGTGCTCAAACTCTGAATCATAACTGGGTAACGTGGCGAGCGTGCATCTAATGCTCTACCAAACGACCTTCTATGCGTCATATTATACTTAGATATACTGTACTAAAAACGATATTCGCAGCATATTATTACGCGTGTCGACTAAACCCGCAAACCAATTTTGCAGTGAGCTATTTTTTAATGCACGCAATACTTACACTAATAATAATTCTCGCAATTTAATTACAATCCCTGTAGCAAATTCACGTATCAGTTACTGATGCACAAAACTCCCACGCTTAATGGACACAGATATTCTAATCCAGTGACGATCAATGAGAAGAGATAAACCGAAAGACAGCTTTCAGTCATATGCAGAAGTCAGGCAATATTTAATTTTTCCGTACCTACGCCACCACCGCATGTAGGTGGTCTGATCGGAGAAGGCTCTAACATCCATACCTTACCCGGGATACGAACCCTGGATCCCTCTCACACAAAGCTAACGTTCCAGCCACCTACGCCACGAATCTCGGGCTACGAGGAAAGTATACGACGTTATAGGCTATTCACGGTAAAGTGAGCACTTTTGAAAGCCCTCTCATTTGGAATAATTGTCAATAAATATATTTTATGTTAGCATTAGACGTTAACTTCTGAGTGCGGTGGAATACGCACACTGTGTTGATTACTCACGTGACAATATTTATTTTAAAAGTTTCTAAAGGATAAAAGATGACTGAAAGGAAAAAATAACTAGGGTCTCAAAAGAGCTCACTTTACCGTGGACAGTCTATGGGAATTACGTGGAGCCGAAAACACTCGTAACTCGACTGCCAAGGACACTTGGATCTCGGATTCGGGTAGGAACGTAGGGTCATCCATTACCTACCCGGACTAATTAGCGTTTACCATTATTGTCCATTCACAGTTACTTCCAACCTTTTTGAAGCCCTGCTAAAGATCTACTTCCAGGATATCATTCCGCCAAGCAAACAAAGCTGAACCAAGCCTAGAAAATTACACCTCGAAGGGACAGCGAACCGCAACCGTGCGCACTCTGTGTGATATTTCGTACAAGAGCTATTTCTTACTAAGCATTACCAACACACCTATCTTCTCCCGGTTTTTATTCATATCAATTATAAATGGAAGATAAAATATAAGTAAAATTTGAATTTAAGAACAAATAAGGTGCTATTATGTTAATACTAGTATAAAACGTTTGTGATACATGACATACTTAGGAAATAATCAAGCACGTCGTATATGGTATGATTTTTCAAAGGTTTTATTAAAAATTGAGAAGAAACCGCGAATAGGTTATAATATAGCCTGTTCACGGTAAAGTGAGCACTTTTGAGACCCCAGTTACTTTTTCTTTTCAGCCATATTTGATCCTTTAACCAACTTGTAAAATAAATATTGCCATTTATGTAAAACACAGTGTATATATATTACACCGTACTCGGAAGTTTACGTCTAAGGCTAAAAAAAAATATATTTATTGACAATTATTCCAAATGAGAGAGCTTTCAAAAGTGGTCACTTTACCGTGAATAGCCAATACGCCATTGTTAGGAAAAGCAGCGAGTCGACACGGCGCGGAGTGTTTCGCACTTCATTCCGAGACGTCAATTTGCTGGACGACTTTCAGAGTTTAGATTTCGGTCCAGAAACTGGTGGAGGTTCATGCTGCCGTTTAACAGGCGACGTTAGTTGTGCTGGTCTTACATTGCCACTGTCACACATTAAGGCACTGACTGGTAAGCTCACAAGCACCAGTTAATACTAATTGCAAGGAACTTCTGAAGCGAAATTTCCCCAGCTTAAAATGATCTAGTTTAAAATTTTACTCCCGAATCTTAAACTATCCACCAGACAAAGAAATTATCAACTACTTTCGCAGCTGCACAGTTAGGTTTACGAGAGATACAGTAACCAAATACGAAAATCATTAACAAACATTTCTCTCGCCAATAAATATAGGTACGAAGGTCGTTAAGGGTAACTTTTTTATGTAGGGTCTTGGTTGTGAATGCTTTCCATTTGAAGGGAATTACTACAGTTTGCACACCTGTTCTATATTTTTGTTGTAAAACAGCCACCTTAAATCTCTATGGCACCTCAATTATTGTACAATTTTACTGCGATCGAGAACAAACAACATACTGGAAAACGATAAAACGTAGTAAATGGTCACCTTCCCGATGGTTCCAGCATACTGTGTTATCCTAATATGATTTTCTTTGCCGCTATTTAGCAAATCTGTCACGTAATTCCTTTTTAACTGCAGGTCCCGCAAGCAAGAAAAACCTTCCGGCCTAGATACAACTGGCGGAGATTAAGGGCACAGCCTACCGGCTGGCGGCTGCGAAATTTTAATAGGAAACCCCATGTTAAGGAAATTTTACCTCAGTGCGTTACTTTTAAAGATAGGCTTTTCAAACAAAATGTATTCTTCGCGAATGTTTTTTTAGGAGAAGATCCCTACGAGCGTATATTTTCAATATAGATACGCAGTATGTACTTTTTTGTAAAACATTAATTTTAAAAATTCTTTGCAAGCAGGCTATGATTGTTATGGAAACATCTCCGCTGTAGAGAACTTCCCCTATTTATTCGCGAAGAATACATTTTGTTTTAAACGCCTATCTTTAAAATTAACGCACTAAGGCAAAATTTCCTTAACATGGGATTTCCTATTTAAATTTCGCAGCTGCCAGCCAGTAGGCAGCGCCCTTAAGAAATATATATTGCTAACACGAAAAAGAGGGCGTACTTAATTACGTTTCTGGTCTCAAATAACAAAAGCCTTGTTATCTATTCCTTCAGAAGTCACGCTGTCGATGAACATTTAATGACTTCGTTCTAAGAATAATAACACTCGTAAAAATGCAATTCTGTCTTCTATCATTGAGAATTATCACTGCCTATGAAATATTCTGTTTCAGTATACTACTTATTACCTCTTGAAACCTAAGACGAATAAGAAAACGAAACTTAGATTGTGCAAAATTGGAGTTACGATTTCACTGTACAACCTCAAAAAACCTTGAAAAAGACTATCTAAGTTAGTATTTTATCAAATATCCATTCAATTCCTGCCCTGAAACAGTGGGTAGTGAGATTTCAAATATAAAATGACCATTACTTTCAGAAAAGTTTACCTGGAATGCGTGATTTTTCCACCTGGTAAAATACAAGTCGTCAATAGTAAAAAAATAAGACATAACACTTTTCCTTCCTTGCATTTCAACTGTGTGTGAAGCATATGCTCTGCAGTTCAATACAGTTCTGTGTGTATGTGTGAACGTGCTTGAACTCAAAAACAAACTATATTTTCTGTTCATCTGTACGGGTGCCTCAGCAGTCCGCCGGCAAGCACAAAGCACATCTTTCGACAGCTGTGGTTCGGGTTCGATGATGGGGAGAGTCGGCTAAACATTTTTTTACAGGTGGGAATCTCGGTATATATAGCATATTGCCTACAGATTTTCTCGGGGGTATCGAGATTTCCTCGTTCCTAAAGTGTGGCCACCAACTAATTTCACATGTAAATACAGTGACACAATTCGAAGAAGCTAGCTTTAAAGTGCGAGCAGTCCTGAGATTGAATACCAGGTAAGATATGGATACGTACATATAGTTTTTAGGTATTAGTTTGGAATTAGTTTAATGTACGGCGTCGGCCTTGATACGCAACAATAAAATATGAAATAGATGATATAATCACACGAGGGTTCAAAAGTTAACTACTTAGCATGAAAGCAAGGATATCTTTATAATGCTGAAAAATCATTGTAACTATTGACTATCACACTAAAAAATCGAATCACGAGAGAAAAATCTTCAGGGCAACCTGGACGTAAAACCATTTGTGACCAGAGAAATTGAAACTCTACAACGAGTAACTAATAATCACCGGCAAACTCCGGCAGGTTATCCCGACGAAAATATAAGATGAATAGATGTACCAATTTTCCTTAAAGTGAATATTAAGGAAGTTATGCATCCTCAAAAATAGTTTTAAAAAAATGATCTTTACAAATTTCGGGAACCACTTGAGATTAAGCAACAAATCGGTGAATACTGTTTAGTAGAACTGAGATCTTACACCTGTAAAAATGCAGTTGGTAATATCATCCTCCTTCATTAGGAAAATAGGGGTTGCAGAATTGCAACAAAAGACAGAATGGCAACAAACTAACCACATTTATATTATTTTTAAAATACAAATCATTACAACTGCATTTCTACTTCAAATATGTATGCACAAACGATTCTTAAATAAAAAATTAACATAGCGAATTTCCCACAAAAATGTACGTTTTGTGGGGAAAAGATTATATATATATAATATATAAATAAATATTCAATGCTAAACTTCTTAAATAATATGCATAGATATTGACTAGTATTTTAAGTCAACTGGTGTCTAATGCATTGCATAATGAGAATCCCTCCTTAGATGCTGAACACCCACAACTCAAAGTGCCCCGACAACATACAGCTGTGAATCAAAAGCAATCAAAGTTTAGATTTTACGACGCCGGTTGGGTTCAGGGTTTAAAAACGACGGGAACTCGTGAAAGCGGGCTATGAACCGCCTGACCACCGACTCTGTGCTCAGAAATGTTGTGCGGTTGCAAAGATAGCAAAATCGGCGAGAGAATTACATTGGCGAACCTATACACCTTCACGGGAAAGCTAAAAAATAATCTGCCGTGTTGGAATTTAATTTGGAAATTATTTAATTAAAATGTTTAATAGGTATACTAAAATCATGTCGGCTTCTTAGGCGCAAATGTCAGTTATCATTCGCAGAAAGCTTCAGCGAAGACCACGTGTCCCAACTCTGTAATCAGCTATATATTTTTTATAGTTGTGCTAGATTAATTAAAGATTTACAGTCTTGATAACATTCTGCGATCGTCCTTTCAATCTCCGAGGAAAGAGTGGAGCGACTGAAGAAGACAGTAAGGAGAAAGAGAGAGCCGTAGACAATGCACATGCGTACAACCTGGTGTAGCCTTTAACGCTCTCACGCGCACGCACACACTAGACGCCAAGGAGACCGATCCACTGCGTGACTACAAATACAGAGCAGGAACACCAACGAGTGTATATTACAATCACGAGGTCCCGCCAGCTGTATAATTAATTTGCCATGCGACTTAAATGTCATCAACGCACTAGCACCGCCAGATTCACTTGCCTGTTGCACAGGCTCGAGACCATTATTCATCATGTTCGTTAAATTCAAGACAGCAACTAAACTGGGTAATGGGCAACAATAGCTCGGAGGACATGCGTAATTGGTATAGAAGTGGTTGGGGGAACGGCAAGAATCACAAACAAGGAGACAAGAGCAAGTAGGTAGTAGTAAGCAGACAGAGCTTACCTTCTCCTTGGTGTGAGTGACGGGCGGCAGCGCGTCCTTGTTGCGCTGGCAGCTGGACTTGTCGGCGAGCGGCACACAAGTGTTGTGGAAGCACGCCTGGCAACCTGCGGAGCAGAGACAGTTGCACATGCAGCAGCAGGACAGGCGGCACGTGCACAGCAGCGCGTGGAACGAGATGGTTCGGGCGCAGCCGGGGTTCGGCAGCTCCGCCTCCAGCGCCAGGGAAGGCGGTGGNAAGGAGACCGATCCACTGCGTGACTACAAATACAGAGCAGGAACACCAACGAGTGTATATTACAATCACGAGGTCACGCCAGCTGTATAATTAATTTGCCATGCGACTTAAATGTCATCAACGCACTAGCACCGCCAGATTCACTTGCCTGTTGCACAGGCTCGAGACCATTATTCATCATGTTCGTTAAATTCAAGACAGCAACTAAACTGGGTAATGGGCAACAATAGCTCGGAGGACATGCGTAATTGGTATAGAAGTGGTTGGNGGGTCCCGAGGCCGTGTCCAGGTTCGCGTCCACGTCGGGCTCGCGCGTGCCGGACGACGCACGTTTCATCTCCTCATGCGAGACGCGCTGTCTCGTCCCGCTGGCGGGTATGCCGATCTGTTATCTGCCACAGCGTCCGTCCTTCGCCCGACTGCCGGCACAGGCACACGACCCGCGTCCGCGCTCAGCTGATCAGGCATGCGCGACGCTGCTGCCGCCGCGCGGCGCGCCGCTCAAACTACACGTCGCAGTGCGCTGCAGGCGGCCGCCGTGCGCATCAGCGCGACAACTTGCTCTCACGTACACCAACAAGACTCGCCGTCGCGCCGTATGCCGTAAGCGTTGCCAACTGATACTTATACGCGCTTGTATTTTACACAGCGACACAACACAGGCTAGTTACGTGACCGAGCGTGTCATGACGCAATAAGTGTGGCTTGATAGGGCACTGGTCTGGTCTAGACAGCCAACAACCACTACGAACATTTTCTCAGAAAGCTCCGAGAGACAGCTTAGGGCATAGAACATTTTGAAACTTAAGGTATGATTACGATAATATATTTTAAGTCATCGATGGCGTGTGTTTGCGACGGGTCATTGCGGGCACTACGGCGAACACGAGTAATACCTGCAATGCTAGAAACGTGACGCACCGGCCTGAGGACGAACCCCCCCTCCCCTCCTCGACGCACCCATTCTGAGGGTTGCCTTTTCCACATTGCGACAGTTTCCCTTCGAACGTAACAATGAGTCCGTTATGAGATGCTCATTTCTGTGCATCGTGATTACAAGAAGCGCCCCGTGCTAAGATTCCGTGAGCTGAATTACACTGATTGTGGCCTGCCACAGCCTTCTTAGATTACAACACCCAGACCTGAAGCCAGGAAGGAAATATCACATTCCTCAACAATCCCCGGCCTAGGCGGAAATCAAACCCGTCTGCTCTTCCTGTCAGATGACCGAGTAACCACCTGACACTAACAAACGCTACGTTTCGGACAAAACTTCAAAACACTTATATATGAAAATACACCAATTGCAGTGAATATAATACACTGCCAAAGACTTGCCTGTGCACTCCCACGTAAAAATGTAAAAATTAACAACTGTGCTGCCATCTCTTGACAAAATGTATCGGAGCCGCGCCCATTGGCCGAGCTCCAGCCAATCACGAATTTTCTCAAATAAATAGCTGCGTCCAACCTAAAATACGTATTTTATCGCAAACTCACATACCAAACAAACTTAAGAGTTTTTATTTGTTTATTAACATTATAATATGATTACCTGTATAATTTCTACATCTATCAAGCACCTAATACTCCCACAACAACTGAAAACAAAATTAGGAAACAAATCACAGTACAACCTCTCCTGCAACAACTCGCTCTGCATCGTTAATTATTATAACTTAACTAGGGGAAGGCCAAACCTCCTCCGCTTCTTCCAGACAATCCGCGATAAATTCACGGGGAAATTCTTTCATAACTTAACCAACTTACATTGTTTTTATTTATAAAAACTACTTAAAAAACCTACCTTGTTTTTTTTTTTCAAATTCCGTTTTAGTAGGGACCTGGAAATTCACCACCTTTCCCCCTCATTTTCATAGGCAAAAGTGAGGGGAATAAATTAGTGGAATGACGCGCTGAGAGGCTTGCCCCCGTGATGATAAGCGGCGGTGGCGGCTGTGCACTCACATATGACGATTTTACGAAAAGAAAGAAAGGTGTATAGCACTAAACTTCTCATTTTCCCAACTGACATATAATTATCACTTACGCTAACTCCGACAACATACATACACCTCACGAGATTCCCTTATTAACACAAAAAGATAATGACGAATTTTCATATTTCCATTTCAAGCTAATAGCTGCACGTACGGCCCTAGTTTTTACAAAGGCAACCGTCGGAAAATCGCTCCGATCTTAACTAGCAGTATGATCCACTAACGAAAAAATGTGACGAAAACATTTAAATTATTACTACTTTAGCATATACTGTGAGGCACATTTGAGCTCCAAAAGCTGTTGACTATTTCTTTTATTCACCAGTTTGCTGGCCGTGGTCTGCTTGCCAGCATCCCGACGAAGCTATCCGGGTTCTATCTCTGGCGGATCCGAGTCCGGTATTTTATATACACACATATACATGCACAAACGCTTGTGCATACGCAGGATTGAATACATGTATATATGCCTACATTATTTGTTAGAGCTTACTATTACTTTAGATACATTATTTAAAATAAGTGAAAACAAGGAGTTACTTATATAACTAATGAGCCTACTTTCCACAACATGGGTGCAATTAGTTTTTAAATAAGTTCTTAAAAGCTGAGATGGTAGGTAGGACTTGACGTCTCGTTGAAAGCAATATCATTAGAGATGAAACCAAAAACATATGTAAAAGTAGTGAGAGAATTACAAATACACTGTACTCACTTATCTTACCCGGGACTCGAACCCAGAAAATCTCGTGCCATACACTAGCGTGCGATCAACTGCATTAAGGAGGTCGGATTCGGAGCATTAACTTTGGATTTAATCATTCTAACGTTTCGAATGATAGGGTTTGCAAGCCTAAAATATTTACAGGGACGTCATTTTGAAATTAAGTGACAACCACTTAAAACATGTAAGTTACATGGCCTACTATAGCGCTACTTGTGTGAAGAATTTGGTGAATATCAGTTGATTGGTCCCTGAGATATGGAATAAAAAAACTTTATATTAGTATTGGCGCTGTCGAACAAAATTGCAAAAAAGCTCTATATACATTTCTTCTGATATAAACTATCAACACATAACGTTTGGTCGAATTTGGTTCAATTGTTTAATCTAAATGGTAAACTTATCTAATTAAATCATGTAAGTTTACATGGTCTTCTCTAGCATTTATGGTGTGCACAATTTGGTCGAAATTAGTTTAACTGTTCCATAAATATGGCAAAATGTTCAATTTTTTCAACTGACACTATTTTGCACATAAATTGGAGAAATGAGATCTCTCTTTGAATTTGGTTGGATTTTGTTGAATTGTTTCACAAGTACAACATACTAAACCAAATTATTTATATTAACACTATTACACTCAAGAGCCAACAAAAAACTGGTACACCTGCCTAATACCGTGTAGCCCCCGGTCCAGCCGAGCACGCACAAGTGCCGCAATACGACGTGGCATGGACTCTACTAATGTCTGAAGGTATGCAGGAGGCATTTCACACCATGAATCCTGCAGGGCAGTCCACAAATCCAATCTGCGCCAATTTGAGAAAGGGTTGCACGTCTGTCACGTTTAATGATTCTCGCCAATCGTCGTTTGTCCCGTTCTTTCACGATCTTTTTCCGGCCGCAGCGATGTCGAAGATGCTATGTTTTACTGGATTCCCGGTATTCACGGTACACTCGTGAAATGGTCGTACGCGAACATCCAAATGTTATCGCTACCTCGGAGATGCTATGTCCCATCTCTCGTGCGCCGACTATAACACCACGTTCAAACTCACTTAAATCTTGATAACCTGCCATTGTAGCAGCAGTAACCGATCTAGCTGCCGACCGCATCGCGTTACTCTGATTGGTTCCATACCTCTGTTATTTGCATACGCACGCCTATACCAGTTTTTTTTGGCTCTTCAGTGTACAAAAGGAACTGCTGCACTTGAAACATGTCGGTTTCAATACCATAACGTAGCACTATTTGCGTGTACAATATGGTGGTAATCGGTTGATTGGTTCTGAAGATATGGCATAAAACCTATATATTAGCACATTCGATGATTGTATACCGCCAATATACAAACTTAAGTAAAAATAGATCACATGGTTTCGTAGATATAGCACACAAAAAATATTGCGATTATTTTTGTTTAAGGCTGCAGATGTCGTCTGAGATGGTGGAAAAGGTCAAGGTCGCATGAGGTCATCCATCCAAGATATCGATTCGAGTATATGGGATTTCTCAGAGCTGTCCCATTCTTTTTACGCCATACTAATATTATAAATGCGAAAGTCTGTGTATATGTTTGTTACCACTCAGCTCCATAACAACTCAACGGATTTTGATGAAATTTTGGTACGTAGGTACATTTTAGATCCTGGAATAGGACAAACGATACTTTTTATCCTGTAAAATTGTACGGTTCCTGTGGAATAACAACAAAACCTAATACTGCAACGGCTGGGAACATGACCGAAATATTTTTTTTCTCTGGTGTCAGAGTTTATCATGCCGCCCAAGGACCTCTGAAATGGCTTAACGACTGCTATCAATCGATAACAACCGGGGCCAAATATTAACGTGCCCTCTGAAGCACGGAAGAGCTTAGATGTTATGCCACTAAACGGTCACCCATCCAAATGTGTGCCGCTGGGAACGCTGCTTAACTTTGGTAATCGATTAAGATCCCTCAGCTGAGCAGAAAAAATAGTACCTAGGTACACTTATTTCTAAAGCTACAGCTTGATGAAACTCACGTTTTGATTTTCATACATCGACGTTGGAAAGCGGAAATGTGGTAACTATGCGATAGTTGCACAGATACACTCCAAAAACAATACCCTACTTCTTGGCTATCTTTTAAAAAACATTTCCTTCCTTTTGGGTTGCCATAATCAGTTAAAAACCTAGGCCAACATAGTATAATAATTTTATATTTCTGTTTTCACATAAATGAAATGACTTTTCCCAATTTATTTATTAGTGTATCACTGTAAAACTCAATTCTACCCGGGTGAAGCCGGGCCGGTTCACCAGTTATATTTAGTGTGGAAACCCTTCTGTGGGCACAACCTCGGCTCTTTACTGTAAAAAGAATAGCTTTTATATAGAAAAATGGCAGTAGTAGTTCTGACACCATGAGGTGTACATCGATTTGAAAGCACTCTCTCATCATACCACGAAATAAATTGTGAATACGAAGTCCTGTCATGGACCTCAACGGACATGGAGCCGCGAACTGCATCATCGCAACCTGAGTGTCGCCAGTGACAATTCTGCGATAGAGCTTTCACATTTGACTCGAAATGCTCGGCAGTAGTTATATGCAGCCGATTCCCCGTCAACTGGAGCCATGGCGTGGTGCCACGGCACCACAGCTACAATCTTGGACGTAACTTTTTTCCTTCTGCCCTGAAAATTTCCCGTTTTCCCTCAAAAACTGCCAAAATCGTCAGAATTTTCCTCGACATTTCCCGAATTACCCTGAAAACCAGCAACATTTCCCGCAAAAAAATGTGTTTTACTCAATGAGGTTGGCATTGGAGTGATCCGGCGGAAATCGAGCAATGCCAGCCGGATTGTGCAATCATATACAGGCACTTCACGCTCTGTAATTCCATGCCAGCACCATCCACCTTGTCTGAAGAATATTCGAGTTCATTGCTCCATCATGCAATACCTTGTTACAAGTATATATTCTATTACCTATGTAAAGTACGCATATGCCACGGACAGAAATACCAATCACACACAGATATATGCTAATTGTACATACACTAATCGCATTTATGCTACTCGCGCACACGTCAATCACCCCGCCACCTTGCCTTCGTCCCCAGCCAACTTGGATTTCCGCCCACGCCTGCTTTATCCCTTGGTTTTCTCATATTCCTGCTAGTCTCCTATTTTCTCTCTTGCCTTCTATCATTCCTTCTCGTCTCCTACCTCTATCATCTCTCTTTCTTGCCTTGTACGCCGTCCATATTTAATTCCCGCGCCTGCCACCAGACGTCTGCTGTAGGCGGCCATCTTTATTCCCGCCCACGTCCGCTCTATCCCTTTGTTTTCTCATACTCCTTCTGGTCTCCTTTTTATCTCTCTTGCCTTCTATTATTCCTTCTTGTCTGCCACCCCTATCTACTCCCCCTTGCTTTTTACGCCCTACATCATTAATTCCCGCAACTGCCCACAGTCGACTGCTGTAGGCAGATATCATTCATTCTCGCGCCCACCACCAGAGTGTGCTAAGTTCTATGGTTCGCAGCTAGGAGCATTTGTATCGATGCGGCTATTTTGTGTGTTTGTTGGTTTACTAGTCGCCTGCCGGGACGCGCTAGCATCGAAGAGGTTAGTTCAGCCAGTGGCCCCCAGGAGAGCTATAAATTATTTTTGGTTGTTTGTGAACTTAAAAATGTACAAGGCGTGCGGGATCATACCCGACCACCCTTCGATTGCCAGTCCGACGCCTAGACCACAAAATCACTGCGACATCTAGGAAAGGAGGATCTTTACTGACGAATACAATGATAGTTATTACCATCCCAGCAATCGAAAAAAAATTGGAAAGGCCCCGACTTTATATAAAAATCATTATTTCATGGCTAGGAGAAGAAATAAAGTAAATGGCCACATCGGTATACCCACTCCCCAGGCAATAAACTTTTTATCGCTAAAAAAAGAAGATGTTTAATGTTGAATGTACACACAGGTAAAATACTGCAGGGACCACACACGTGCACGCACGCACACACCAACCTGAATATGAGAAAAAGTTATATATATATATATAAAATTAACAGAACTTGTACTATGCCTATTCCAGTCCGCGTGAGAGCTGACATCTACATTCGAATGTAAAATGTAGTAATATTTACACACAATTGCGCTACGACGCACATGCGCGGCGATCACGTGCGTGCGCACTTCTGTATCTCCAACTTGTCCGTACATTCAGCGCGGCACGGAGCTAAGGCGGCCCATGCACGCTAGCCTAGATCCACATCGCGTGCGTGTCAAGAACGCCTTAAGCCCACTTAGAAGCAAAGTAGACTGTAATTTCCCAACCGTTAAAAATAGTCACCAAATATATAACATAGCCATCACCCCCAACGACAAAAAGGACCGCAGGGTCAAGTATACCCTAAACCCACTTATAAACATAGTTGCTTGATATTCCCCACCCACAGAAGCTAGCGTCATCAAAGTCATAACATAGTCATCGCCCCCCGACGATGAAATGGGCCGCAGGGTCAAGCACGCCCTAAGCTTACTTATAAGCATAGTTGCCCACCAAAGATATAGGCACCAAATTCATATCATTAACATCGCCCCTGTAGAATAAAAGGTTAGTAGGGTCAAGTAAACGTTAAGACATCTTATAAGCATAGTCAACCGCCAATTCCCGTCTACCGAAGCTATAGTCACCAAATTCATAACATAGAAATCGCCGCCGACAACAAACAGGATGGTAGTGCCAAGTACGTCCTCAGCCCACGTATAAGCATAGTTGGCTACCATTTCCCACCCACCAAAACTTAAATCACCAAATTCATATCACAGACATCGTTTCCAACATCGAACAGGATAGTGACGTCAATTATGCCTTAAGCATTCTTATAAGCGTACAGGTCTGCCAATTCCTATTGCTAAAGCAACAGTGTCACATTCATATCACAGGCATCACTTCCGACTACAATCAAGGAGATAAGGACAAGTAGGCCTTAAGCCCTGGTATAGGCATAGTTGGGGAGTATTTCTGAACCTTGAAGTTCGGGAACATGTAACAGTCATCCACACATGTAAAGAAAATAAAGATATACATACAAGTGCGTCACAGAGTTACCGATGCATGTGGGAGTGTAGGGTCTAAAATAGCACACATACGCATCGGTTTGCACGCACTCGACAATCGCCCATCATAGCCCTTGTCTGCTAAAGCATGTGTCTAGCAGTTCGGATCCCATCAGCGACAGCTAGGCCACCCTTGGCCCACCGACATCCAGTTTGTATATATAAATGCGAAAATATATACAATGACTAGCTGTGCCCGCGGCTCCGCTCGCGTGGACTATAGAATTATTGTTTAGTTATAGATAGATATATGCTACCGCGGAGTTTTTTTTAGGTCTTTTTATTCCACACAATTCGTTACTACACGATATTGTTCCATATTTAACTGTTTAGACAGCGTATTGCAAGAGAGCGCGATGGCGGAAAACTTTTTTCCGACTTGATTCACTATTATCGCCACTGCTTATTCCTTATGTTACTTTACGTAACAAAATATATACTAAAACCTGGCCAGAGAACATAGCTATGAATTGAAAAAAAAACATGTAAAACGGACAGGTGGTTCTCGAGTGATAAGTGTACTAACAGATAGACAGAAAGAGACATGTTGAGTTTTATAATATGTATAGAAGATGCAGAGAATATTCCGATTAATTCCTGTCAGATCTATTTATGTTGGAGGGTTAGTACATTATGAACATAGCATGTAAGTAAGCCGAGAATTTTCAGATTAATAACTACCTGATGGGATTAATTCTGAGGAAACTCACATATGTATAGAGTACTAACGAAACGGCATGGCTTCGCCCGGGTAAAAATGAGTTTTACAGTGATACACTAATAAATAAATTGGGAAAAGACATTTAATTTATGTGAAAACAGAATTATAAAATTATTATACTATGTTGGTCTAGGTTTTTAACTGATTATGGCAACCCAAAAGGAAGGAAATGTTTTTTAAAAGATAGCCAAGAAGTAGGGTATTGTTTTTGGAGTGTATCTGTGCAACTATTGCATAGTTACCACATTTCTGCTTTCCAACGTCGATGTATGAAAATCAAAACGTGAGTTTCATCAAGTTGTAGCTTTAGAAATAAGTGTACCTAGGTACTATTTTTTCCGCTCAGCTGAGGGATCTTAATCGATCACCAAAGTTAAGCAACGTTCCCAGCGGCACAAATTTGGATGGGTGACCGTTTAGTGGCATAACATCTGAGCGCTTCCGTGCTTCGGAGGGCACGTTAAATATTCGGTCCCGGTTGTTATCGATTGATAGCAGTCGTTAAGCCATTTCAGAGGTCCTTGGACAGCCTGATAAACTCTGACACCAGAGGAAAAAAATATTTCGGTCATGTTCCCAGCCGTTGCAGAATTACGTTTTGTTGTTATTCCACAGGAACTGTACAATTCTCCGTGATAAAAAGTACACTATGTCATATTCCAGGACCTAAAGTACTTACATACCAAATTTCATCAAAATGCGTTCAGCTGTTATGGAGCTGAGTTCGGTCATGTTCCCAACCGCTGCAGAATTATGTTTTGTTGTTTTTCCCCAGGACCTGTATAAAAAGTATCCTATGTCCTATTCCAGGACCTAAAGTACCTACATACCAAGTTTCATCAAACTTCGTTCAGCCGTTATGGAACTGAGTTCGGTCACGTTCCCAGCCGCTGCAGAATTACGTTTTGTTGTTTTTCCCCAGGAACCGTACAGTTTTCCAGGATAAAAAGTATTCTACGTCCTATTCCAGGAACTAAAGTACCTACATACCAAAATTTCATCAAAATCCGTTGAGCTGTTATGGAGCTGAGTGGTAACAAACATACACATACACACACACTCACAGACTTTCGCATTTATAAAATTAGCAGGATTAAACGTTAGCACCGGTAACATACAACAAACAACTATATACGAAAAATTCAAGGTATAAATACATGCGCAGCAAGCATGATTTGCATAGTCGCGGGTAACAGTACAATTCATACATATTAATAAAACAAACAATGTCAGTCCAACACAAGGGCCGGCGGCTCGAATAATCGTTAGCATGGGTAACCCTTAACAGCCAGCCTCTGCAGAGCGTAATAGCGATATCAACGTTACCAGTGCACAAACAACTTTTGGTAAAAACTGGAATGCTCGAGGATATGAAAACAGCATATGTTCACAAGAACCAACCTCAAGAAATCTACAATATGCCAAGTGCAATACACATTACGCGACTTGTAAAGACGGTGTTACTTTACTTGCAATGAAACAATATACATTTAAATCAATGGTAGTACAAGAGAGACGAAACTGCAAGAAACATGCTGATGGAAACATATATAAAAATAATTATAAAAGCAAATAGTTAAAACTTTACCAACCAATGCACATTGCTCAAGCATCGAATGCTGTACGTTATGTTAGGCGAAAAAAAATTCCATTGTGAAGTGCGGGAAGCACAGAAGCGATAAGGATAACACTGCTACACACTAATGTGAACAGGTATAAAAAATAAAATATCAAGGAAAATAGTTATAAGAACTTACCAACCAGTGCTATCACATACTACACAAGTGCTAAACGATGCCAGACAAGCCCAGGCTGTCCTGGTTAGTACAACAAAATAGCAAACTACTTCCGTACGAACCGACTGAAACGAAACCGTCAAACTCAGAGTACAGCCAACACTCACATTACTAGAAGCAGAACGCGTCCGACCCGACCGAAAATGTGCGATAAACTAACATATTGAGAACCTGCAAGGCAGGCAAGGTGGTCGGCAGGTGGCGCGAGCACAGTGAAGGTCTCGGGAAGTCGAAGGTATGGCACATAATGCTGAGCGAGAAAGACACGTCAGGCTTCAGGGTGGCAAACCAGCCGAGTCACACATGAAATTACTTCCTTTTACGAGAGAAATTCTGTTATACAGTGCAAGGTAACAATATATTACGTTTTAAATATTATATGCATGTACTTATTTGAATACATGCTATTTATAGTGCTAGAACTGTAAGCAGATTATGAAACGAACTAGCCATGAATAGCTCAGCACAAATTTTTATTAATATAGAAATATCATTAAATGTAATAACTTTGTAATGACGAGTAAGGAGGCAACACAACACGTATACATTTCAACTATATATGTACTCTGCTTTTAGAAGACCCAAAACATAAAGAGAAAAGTTTACCTTAACAAAAAAAAAAGTTGCAGCTGTTTTATACACAGAAGACCTGGTGACCACGAGCGTATATCGTAGCTATCGATGTGAACTCAACAGAAGCGCAGACCACAATCACTATCCAGCCTTACACCGCATGATCTACATCACCCACCAAGAAAGCAGCTCGCCACTTACAATTATTGTAATTACATGGCCCTGGACAAAACATTCATGTAAACTTAAGAATGATAAGCAAACTTAATTTTTACGTATGCTATTGAAATTTTATAGGAAACATCTCATGTACCCTAACAACGCTGGTGAAAGTGCACCATTCTTGAGAATAAGGTATCGCAGGTTCAATCCCTTAGAGAGTGCAATCATTTCACAGGTAGAAATAAAACATGATATGCAATTAAAACTTGAGTTATATATAAATATTTAAGTATCGAACACATCATGCAACAATGGCAATGAACTATATCTCTAACAAATATTTTGTACATAGCCATACTCCATGTATGTCCATCACAAATACTTGCAACCTACTAGCCATTTATAAATGCGTAACAGGCAGATCACACTGTGACAACCCGAAATGGTCAACACGAACTGTTATTTAGAGGTAATGGTATACAAGCATACATCGTGTAAAAAATGGTTCTCACTTAGTCATCGAGCGTGGTGGAAAGCAGGCCATTACGACTACATTCATCTAACAGGATCGTGTATGCAGTTACAATATGAAGATGTAATCAATGGTTGAAGACTTACCATATGTAACACTGACTGCATCGCCAACAGCACGGGACTCTGGAGATTAGCTCCTTACATCACGACGACATGAAAGTAGTCATTGCATGTTCAGCATTGCATACACTATGATATCTGCGGTATTGTGTTCGCCCACAGTGATAGTCTGAAAAGCCATAACAAGAAGTGCAAAGACAATGTTTGCTGTTCATCGGGAAGTGAGTGGAAGTATTGTAAGCAAGACATGTACTTGCAGCCTACCAGAGTAGTAGTAAAAGGGGGTTTCCCCGTCAGGGGATTGTGGATCGAGACGAGCCACCCACCATCTTTCCCCCCAAAAAGTTTAATTTTCCCTTCAAAAACGAACAAAATTGCTCGAATTTACCTAAAAATTGCCAGAATCTCCCTCAAAATCTAAAAAAAATTCCCGCAAAAAAGTGTTTTGCACAATGAGGCCGACTTTTGCTTAATCCGGAGGAATCGGGCATATATTCTGAAAATGCCCGCCGGAGTGTGCAATCATTTACAATCACGCTCTGTCATTCCATACCAGCACCATCCATTTTGTCTGAAGAATGTCCGAGTTAATTGCCCTGTCATGTAACTTCTCACATTCGTTCCAGTTTAACTGACCCACTTCCATTCTCTCTCGCCAGCTCTTTCCCTTGAGGTTTTATCATATTCCTTCTGGCCTCATTAATTTCTTTTCATGCTCTCTCATTCCTTCCTGTCTCAAATCCATTCTATCCCTTGGGGGAGTTTTCTCATATTCCTTCCAGTCTCCTTTATTTACACCCTTTCCTATCTATTGCCTTCTGACCCCTCCATCTTGGATATTCCCTCATCATAGTCTGCTGCCCCCTTGGTTTTCTCATATTCCTTCTGGTATCCTTACACCTGTTGTCCTGGCAGGGACGAGTCTCAGGCTGTCATTCCACCTTGGTTTTCTCATATTCCTTCTGGTCTCTTGGCATCCTGGTGGGGTCGAATCTCATGCTGTCATTCCACCTGCGCAACTTGGAACGAAACCTGCCCACACATGATAGCCAAAAGTCGCACCACACATGCACATCAAGTACATCCTAAGCCTAGTTGGCTGTAATTTCCGAACCATTTAAGATACAGCAACCAAATTCATAACATCGGTATCACCCTCGACGACAAAAAGGACCGCTGGGTCAAGTATGCTCTAAGTCCACCTATAAGAGTAGTTGAAAATAATTACCGAACTGATTTAATATACAGCCACCAAGTTCATTGCATAGGCATCCCTCCCGACGACGAAAAGGGCCGCAGGGTCAAGCACGACCTAAACCCACTTATAAGCATACTCGCCCACCATTTCCCACCCACCAAAGATATAGGCACCAAATTCATGTAAACATCACCACTGATGAAGAACAGCATGTTAGTGTCAAGTAAATTTTAAGGCATCTTATAAGGGTAGTCAACCGCCATTTCGCATCAACTGAAGCTATAGTCGTCAAATTCATAACATAGACATCGCCACCGACAACGAACAGGATGGTGGTGCCAAGTACACCCTAAGCCATCGTATAAGCATAGTTGGCTACCATTTCACACCCACCTAAGCTATAGCCACCAAATTCATACATAGGCATCACTTCCTACGACGAAACGGACCGCAGGGCAAGTACACCTTAACCCTTCGTATAAGCATAGTTAGCTATATTTTTCTAACTACAGCAGCTATTGACACTAAATTCATATTATAGCCATCACCTCCGATGACAAACAGGGTTTAAGTACACTTTAAACCCTCTTATAAGCATAGTCACCTGACATTTCCCACCCACCGAAACTACGACCAACAAATTCGTATCTCAGACATAATTTCCAACTGCAATCAAGAAGAATAGGACAAGTAGGCCTTAAGACCAGTCATAAGCATAGTTGAGCAGAATTTCCAAAATTTTTAATTTCGGGAACATGTAACAAACGTCCACTCATGTAAAGAAAATAAAGTTATACATACAAGTGCTTTGAAAAGTTACCATTGCATGTAGGAGTGTAGGGCCTGAAATAGCACACACACACACGCATCGGCCTGCACACTCTCGACAATCGCCCACTGCCACCCTTGTCTTCTGCTACCACAGGAGTCTACCAACTTGGATCCTCCTCATCGACAAATAGCCCCCCTTCACCCATCATTCATGCTGTATATATAGATGCGAAAATATATATATAAATAAAAGTTACCATGGGTAACATACAACAAAAAACTATATGTGAAAAAAGTAAGATAACTAATGCACTGCATGCATGATGTACATAGTCGTGGGTAATGGTAAAATACGTATATTGGAATATAAACGAACACCACTAGTCCGACACAAGAACCAGCGGAACGAGTCATCGCTAGCATGGGTATCCCTTAACAACCAGCCATATATTAAAAAATAAAGGGGTATGCAATTGTACCGATAACAACACATATGTAGTCGCAGATTACATTAGAACATGTATGCATTAATATAAATAAAGACAGTCAGCCTAACGCGATGGTAGGGGGAACCGAGTGTAAACAATATGACACTGCCCTGTGCTAAAAAATCAGTCACATAACAAACAATAAAGGACCGGCATATACGCAAGAACATCACATGCATGATGACATAACGAGTCACAATATATTTTTTTTAAATACCCATCGGAGCCACAGTCCATATTAGTGATATCAGTGTTGCTATCACATCAAGAAGTTTAGTATAAGCTAGAATGTATGCCAACGTGAGAAAGAACGAATAATTAAAAGGATAAACTTCAAAAATTGCTACAATGAATCAAGTGCGATATGCATTACGCGACTTGTAAAGACTGTGTTCCTTTGCTTGCCACAAAACATCATCACTTTAAACCATTAGTCGTGCAAGAGAGATGTCACTGCTATACATTGATGCAAAGAGATATAAAAACAGTTATAAAAGCAAATAGTTATAAAAATGTAACAACCAGAGTATATCGCAAGAGCATCAAGTGCTGTATGTCACGTTAGTAGAAAAAAAAACTATTACGAAGCCGAAAGCACATGTGCGATAAGGTCAACACTGCTACACACCGATGCAAATAGATATAAAAATAAAATGTAAAGGTAAACAGCTATAAGCACTTACCAAACTGCGCAATCACATTTTACACGAGTGTCGGGTGCTGTATGCTGTGTGTTAAACGAAGTTCTACAAGACCAGGTCATCCTGGTTAGTACAACAGAATAGCAAACGACTTCCTTACGAACAGATTAAACGAAACCGTCAAATTCAGAGTACAGCCAACACTCACAAACACTAGCAGCAGAACACGTCCAATCCGACCAACGTTCTGCGACCAACTAACATCTTCGGAATCTGTAAGGCAGCTCAGATAGTCGACTGCCGGTGCGAGCACAGTGAAGGTTTCGACAAGTCGAAGGGATGATACATAACACTAGCTGAGAGAGACGCGTCAGACTTCAGGGTGGCAGACCAGCCGAGTCACACATGAACTTCCCTTTACAAGAGTAATTCAGTTATACGGTACAATGTAACAAATTATCCCGATTTAAATCATATATATGTACTTATATCTGTAAACACATTCGAAACAACATACATTAAAACCATTAGCAGTAACAGAGACACGTCACCACTATGTGCTGAGGCAAACACATTAAAAAAATATAACAGCAAATAATACATGTAATTATTTTGAATACGTTTAATTTAAAGTGCTAGAAATATAAGCACATTTCGAAACGAATTACCCATAAATCGCTAGCCACAAAGTTTTTTTTATAAATATGATAAAATGAACGAACTTGTAATGACGAGTAAGGACGTATTACAACACACACACATACACTTTACCTATATATGTACTCTGCTTTTAGAAGAAACAAAACATAAAGAGAAAATGTTTACTTTAACTGGAAAATAACTGGCGTAGTTATTTCTTACACAGAATACCTGGAGACTGCGATTGCATTTCGTATCTATCAATGTGAGCTCAATGGAAGCACAGACCACATGACGGCCCTGCCTTTCTGTGCATGGTATACATTACCGACCAAGAAAGCAACTCGCCACTTACAAGTATTGTAATTATACCCTTATCAAAATATAATTAATTTTTACACATGCTATTGAAATTTTAAAGGAAATAACTCATGTACATTGATGGCGCCAGAGACAGTGCACTATGCTTGAAAATAAGGCATCGCAGTTTCAATCCCCTAGAGAGTCCAATAATTTCACAGGTAAATACAACATGATATGCAATTTAAAAAAAACTTCTGTGTATGTTATATATCTACTTATTTAAGTATCGATAACATCATGCAACAATCGCAATGAATTATATCTCCAAAAAAAATATTTTTGTACATGACCGTACTGAATGCATGTTTATCTCAAATACTTGGAGCCTGCCAGACATTTATAAGTAGATAGCAATAAGGCAAGGTTGTGACAACCTGAGATGGGCAACACGAATCGTCATGCAGTGATAATAGTATAAAAGGCATTGTGTAAAAAAATGGTTCCCACTTCGTCGTCGAGCATGGCGGAAAGTAGATCGTTATATATACATTCATCTACCGCGATTGCGTACGCTGTTACAATATGAAGACATAATCATTGGTTGAAGATTTACAATCGGTAACAATCACTGCATCGTCAGCAGCAAGGGACTTAGAGATTCGCTCCTTTCATCACAACATGAAATAGTCATTGCATGTTCACCCGCACTGATAGTCTGAATAGTCACAGCAAGAAGTGCAAAGACAATGTTTGTTGTTCATGGGAAGTGAGTGGAAGTATTGTGGCAAGACATTTACTTGCAGCCTACCAGATATTTATAAACACAAAGCAGTAGGTACATTTATTAGACGATAGGAATTTAAAAAATAAAACAAATAATATATTTTTTTGTATTTATGAATATTCTTAACCAAATAAAACACATACATAATATGTAACTCAATAAAGCCTCTAGCTCTAAGTTCATCAATAACCGAATTTACCTCTTCGCTGACAGAAAGATATCCACTTCTTTGCAATGGAACCAACACCAATAGTCTATCAACCAGGTCATTGGCACCTTTATAAAATAAGTAGCTAGACTTCAATAACTCTTCGCAGAAGTTTCATGATACATGTCTGCATGCATGTTCTTCCGTAATAAGTAGGATGTAAGATATCTCTGGGCCGGGGTAAACGTTTCTTCTGTCCCAACTTTAAATATCCCTTATCTACAGCAAAACATTTACGCTTTTGCTTTGTAAATGTCGGCACTTCCATCATCATCAATAGAATATGCTAATTTCACATCATCACCAGTATACTTGGAGGTCACATTTTCGTTCTCGATGTCCTGGATAGTTTTAACATCTTCGTTTTTCACTTTACATGTTAGTGGTGCATGTTTACTTTTCACAACTTCATCCGAACTGTATGGCACGCCCTTTTCAAAGTAAATGTCCGCAATACTCATATTTTCTTCTTCAAACACTGTTTTGGAACACGATGCACGCTTAGGTAATGTTATAGGCGCTCGAACCATCGTTAGTTTTTACAACGAATCTGCAGGAAGGCTACCCATAGCCTTGTCTTGCGCCAATAAGTTCAGTGCATGCTGTCTCGTGCCAAGCAAAGGTGCATTACCTTTACATGCACTAGTGTATGTCTTTAGATTATCATTTCTACCAAATGCTGCACCACACATATCACATGTTAGTACTCTGGGGGTCGGTTCCTTTTAACATTCGCTTTGTTCATAGCAACTTGCATTGCCACTTTTACTGAAGGACTTGCCGCAGTAACTGCATTGTTTTCCATGTAATTGTTGAACCATAGGTGAAGTTTAGTATGTAGTCGTACAGGACATACTCTATTACATATCCTCACAGGTTTCTTCATCTTAAAGCACACGTGAACTCAAATAATGCTACTACTACGCAGTGTTGACTCTTCACTGTTGAATCCGCACTGCTTCCTTCACGCAGTACCGGTGCACACATGCCAGGATAACAACTGTGTGAATTTCTGTGGTTGCAGTAGTTTATATCCCTCTTTTTTCCGCCGGTCGAAGGCGAAGCTATTTTGTAATTCTCTGTAGCAGGGTAGAGGGAAATCAGTATGTGCCCATTTGCTAAGTGGATAGTAACCACTTGTTCTCAACTCTAGAAGATTTAATGAAGCAAAGGTCCAAACCGAACCCTTGGTAACCATTTCTTACTCCTCTAAGTATAACTTGAGTATACTACCAACAAAGCTTTCTATTGGAGATGCATGACACGCAGCTACATTCGAGGTCTTGAAGGCTCTGGTACAATATTCGGTGTAACGATATCTTTTAGATGCCACCAGAATGCAGATCGCTTCATGGAAAAGCCATTAACATTAGGGTTTGGCTCGCGGAACACTGACTTTCGCTGTGTTGTACTATCAGATGATGATGACGATGATGTAGCAGCTGATATCCGACATACTGTTAGTGCCAGCTTGTAAGCAATTTTGAGAATTACACAGTTTTAAATGTCTATTTAACAACCCATGCATACATTCTTCGACACTTAACACATCAATACGTCATACGAATGGTGCTCCTCACACATGTAATTTTTTCATGTCTCCTTACTTCGTATGCATATGTAAACATCTTGTCACAATAGTTGCATGGATGTCTTGGCAGGAGCAAAGAACTGCTCTGAATATTTGTAGAGGAACCCTCACAATTAATTGATAATATTCGCATATATCGCTTGGTAGGCAATTTAGAGAGACCCTTACACGTTGCAAGATGTCTTTTCAAGGTGCTACGACATCCAAACTGTGATTTACACTTTTCGCATGTGACTATAGTATGCTCTTGATTCTAATGACAACCAGCTTCATGCTGTCTGCAGTTGGTTATGTTTGAAAAGATCTTCTTGCAGTAGTAGCACCAATAACTTTCCTGAATATGTTACATCGTCGAATAAGAATGTTATCCACAGCCGATGTTCACTCTTCCCAGTCTGAATAGCAACTGAGCTAGCCAGCCTATTCGGACCTGTTTTAAACCACCACATTGCAGCTTCGGCCTCACGCGAATTCTGGCGGGAAACACGTCCAACATATGAAACAATGCCATACAGAAAAATTAATTCACATAATACAGTAAATGATAAAGGACCAAATATATATGCAAATGCACTGCGAGCATGATGCTAGTGGTGTGGGATGTGAGTGTAGGGCGTAATCTTAATGTGATGGTTTCGATTCAGTCGGTTCGTAGCAAAGTCGTTTGCTATTCTGTTGTACTACCCAGGATGGCCTAGTCTTGATTATTATCATCTATCACAACATCCAAAGCTCGACGCTTGTGCAATATGCGCCGGTTGGTAAGTGCTTAAACCAAAGTTTTCTTTTTATTTTATTTTTATATCTGTTTGCATAGGTATGTAGCAAAATCGAGCTTGTCGCACCCCATGCTTCTCGACTATGCCATAGTATATTATTTTAGCTTAATGCGAGGTACGTTGCTCAATGTTCGCACATTATGAGTTGGTTGGTAGTGGAATTCGTGTGCCTCTGTACTGTAGCATAGCTCGTTGAAGTGTGTATGTAGGGAAAATCGTTTGCTATTTTTAAGTAGTAAGCAAGGCTACCACATCGGTATTCAGACGCATGGTTTTGTCTAGCAACCACTGATGCGATGGACAGTGCTCGTTGCTTGTACATTATGAGTTGGTTGGTAAGTGTTTTTAACTATTTTAATATTATATTTTTTAATGTCTGCTGGCATTAGTGAATACCAGTGAAAACCTTTTCGCTACCGTTCTTCGCGATCATAATTGTTTTCGCTAACAAAACGTATAGTGTTCGTTGCTCGCCCAATATGTATCGGTTGGTAGGTGTTTATAACTATTATCCTTTGCATTGATTTTTTATATCTGTTCATCAACATGTAGCAGTGTAGTCGTCTCTTTGTATGGCCAATGGTTTATATGCACGATGTTTAGTGACAAGCAATAAAGAACACAGTCTTTACAAGTCGTGTAATGTGTCTTCAAATTATCACCGCAGTTAAATAGTGTACTGCACTTAACATATTGAACAATTTATTTTGAAGTTGGTCCTTGTGAATATATGCGATTTTTCTGTTGTCGGGCATCCAGGATTTTAATAAAATTCTCGATGCAACAGTAATACTGGTATCACTATTATGGACTGTGAAACTTTCAGGTATTTTTTTCATAGAATTGGTTCCTTACAACAGCATGCTCGCAGTGCATTTGCATATATATTTGGTCCTTTATCATTTACTGTATCATGTGAATTAATTTTTCTGTAATTTCATTGTTTCATATGTTGACATGTTTCCCACCAGCCCTCGCATGAGGTCTAAGCTGCAATGTGGTGGTTTATAACAGGTCCGAATAGGCTGGCTAGCTCAGTTGCTATTCAGACTGGGAACAGTGAACATCGCCTGCTGTGGATAACATTCTTATTCGACGATATAAAATATTCAAGAAAGTTATTGGTGCTACTACTGCAAGAAGATCTTTTCAAACATAACCAACTGCAGACAGCATGAAGCTGGCTGTCATTAGAATCAAGAGCATACTATAGTCACATGCGAAAAGTGTAAATCACAGTTTGGATGTCGTAGCACCTTGAAAAGACATCTTGCAACGTGTAAGGGTCTCTCTAAATTGCCTACCAAGCGATATATGCGAATATTATCAATTAATTGTGAGGGTTCCTCTACAAATATTCAGAGCAGTTCTTTGCTCCTGCCAAGACATCCATGCAACTATTGTGACAAGATGTTTACATATGCATACGAAGTAAGGAGACATGAAAAAATTACATGTGTGAGGAGCACCATTCGTATGACGTATTGATGTGTTAAGTGTCGAAGAATGTATGCATGGGTTGTTAAATAGACATTTAAAACTGTGTAATTCTCAAAATTGCTTACAAGCTGGCACTAACAGTATGTCGGATATCAGCTGCTACATCATCGTCATCATCATCTGATAGTACAACACAGCGAAAGTCAGTGTTCCGCGAGCCAAACCCTAATGTTAATGGCTTTTTCCTGAAGTGATCTCCATTCTGGTGGCTTCTATGAGTTTTTCTGGCCCAGAATATGCCAACTACATCTAAAGATGGTTGCTCTTTCCTGACAAGCATGACACCTAATATAATAAACCAACTATCTATTATGTAGAAAAATATGGTGCTGTCAAATATAATAAATGGGACTAGCAATACGAAACCAGAACCTTCATGACCTCAAATGTAGCTGTCTCTCATGCATCTTCAAATAAAAAACTCTGTTGTTGATATACACTGGAGAGCCAAAACAACTAGTATAGGCGTGCTTATGCACATAACATATGTATGGAACCAATTAGAGTAACAGGATGCGGTCGGCAGCGCCTATATAAGACAACAAGCATCTGGCAAAGTTGCTAGAACGGTTACTGCTGCTACAATGGCAGGTTATCAAGATTTAAGTGAGTTTGAATGTGGTGTTATAGTCGGCGCACGAGAGATGGGACATAGCATCTCCAAGGTAGCGATAAAATTTGGATTTTCACGTGCGACCATTTCACGAGTGCACCATGAATATAGGGAATCCGGTAAACCATCAAATCTTCGACATTGCTGCGGCCGGAAAAAGATCGTGAACGAACGGGACAAACGACGACTGACGAGAATCATTCAATGTGACAGAATGCAAACCCTTTCTCAAATTGGTGCAAAAATTTCAAAGCTGAGGCATCAACAAGTGCCAGCGTGCGAACTATTCAACAGACCATCATTGATATGAGCTTTCGGAGCCGAAGGCCCACTCGTGTACCATTGTTGACTGCACGACACAAAGCTTTACGCCTCGCCTGGGCCCGCCAACANCTCGTGTACCATTGTTGACTGCACGACACAAAGCTTTACGCATCGTCTGGGCCCGCCACTGGACTGTTGATGACTGGAAACACGTTGCCTGGTCTGACGAGTCTCGTTTCCGATTATATCGGGCGGATGAATGTGTACGGGTATGGAGATATCCTCATGAATCCATAGACCCTACATGTCAACAGGGGACTGTTCAAGCTGGTGGAGGCTCTGTCATGGTATTGGGCATGTGCAGTTGGCGTGAAATGGTACCCCTGATAAGTCTAGATACGACTCTGACAAGTGACAGATACGTTAGCATCCTGTCCGATCACCTGCACCCATTCATGTCCATTGTTCATTCCGACAGATGTGGACAATTCCAGCAGGACAATGTGACACCCTACACGTCGAGAATTGCTACCAAGTGGCTCCAGGAACACTCGTATGACTTTAGACACTTCCATTGGCCACCTAAATCACCAGTCATGAACATTATTGAGCATATCTGGGATGTCTTGCAACATGCTGTTCAGAAAAGATCTCGACCGCCTCGCACTCCTATGGATTTGTGGACTGCCCTGCAGGATTCATGGTGTGAAATGCCTCCTACATACCTTCAGACATTAGTCGAGTCCACGCCATGTCGTCTTACGACACTTCTGCATGCCCCCAGGGGCCCTACACGATATTAGGCAGGTGTATCAGTTATTTTGGCTCTTCAGTGTAGTATGCACATGCTAAGTCAAGAGGAAGAGAAATTGTTACCGAAGATTCGGGTTGGACCCTGGCTTCAGTAAATCATATAGAGCAGATAGCAAACGGGTACTATCCGCTTAGCAATAGGCACATACTGATTTCCCTCAAGCCCACTACAGCGAATTAAAATGTAGGTTCGTCTTCGACCGGCAGAATGGTGGTATACATTACTGGAACTGCAGTAAATCATACACTTGTTAAACTGACATGTCCGTACTGGTTCTGCGTAAAAGTAGCAGTGAGGAGTCAGCAATGCTCATTAGTACAAGTGTTTGAGTTCACATAAGCTTGAAGATGATGAAGACCACTGAGGATGTGCAATCGAATATGTCCTGTAAGACTGCATGGAAACCTTCATCGAGTGTTTAACAATTAGATGGAAAACACTGCAGTTACAGTGGCAAGACCTTCTGTAAAAGTTTCAATGCACATCGCCATGAACAGAGCGAATGTTCCAAGCAACCAACCACCAGAATACGAATATGTAAAATGGGTGATACAGCATTTGGTATAAGTGATAATCTAAAGAGACACACTGATACGAGTAAAGTGTAACCTTTGCGTGGCATGAGACAGCATGCATTGAACTTATTGGCGCAAGACAAGCTATGGCTAGGCTTTCTGCTGATTCGTAGTGTAAACTAACGATGTTTCGAGCACCCATAACATTACCTGGGCCTGCATCGCGTTCCAAACAGCGTGTGAAGAAGGAAATAAGAGTGTTGCACACATGCACTATGGAAAGTGCGAGACATACAGAATTCAGACAATGCGAACAACAAACATGCACCACTAACATGTAAAGTGAAAAACGTAGATGTTACAACTAAGCACTGCATCAAGAACGAAAATAAGACCACAAACGCTGCTGGTGATGCTGTAAAAAATGCATATTCTACCGGTGATAAAGTGTCGACATCTGCAAAGCAAAAGCGTAAACATTTTGCTGAAGATAAGGGCCACTTGAAGTTGGGGCCGAAGAAACTTAGATTCTAACCCTGTACTCTGGTTCAGAGGTATCTCGCAACCAACTCATCGTTGAAGAACAAACATGTAGACATACACTGAGACGACAAAAGTCATGGGGTACCTCCTAATATCGTGTCGGACCTCCTTTTGCCCGGCGAAGTGCAGCAACTCGACGTGGCATGGACTCAACAAGTCGTTGGAAGTCCCCGGCAGAAATATCGCGCCATGCTGCCTCTATAGACGTCCGTACTTGCGAAAGTGTTGCCGGTGCAGGATTCTGTGCACGAACTGACCTTTCGACGATGTCCCAAAAATGTTCGATGGGATTCATGTCGGGCGGTTCTCGTGGACAAATCATTCGCTGGAATTGTCCAGAATGTTCTTCAAACCAATTGCGAACAGTTGTGGCCCGGTGACATGGCACATTGTCATCCATAAAAATGCCATCGTTATTTGGGTACATGAAGTCCATGAATGGCTGCAAGTGATCTCCAAGTAGCTGAACATAACCCTTTCCAGTCAATGATCGGTTCAGTTGGGCCAGAGGACCCAGTCCATGTAAAGACAGCCCACACCATTATGGAGCCACCACCAGCTTGCACAGTTCCTTGTTGACAACTTGGGTCCATGGATTCGTGGAGTCTGCGCCACACTCGAACCCTACCATCAGATCTTACCAACTGAAATCGGGACTCATCTGACCTAGCCATGGTTTTCTAGTCGTCTAGGGTCCAACCGACATGGTCACAAGCCCATAAGAGGCGCTGCAGGCGATTTCGTGCTGTTAGTAAAGGCACTCGAGCCGGTATTCTGCTGGTATTGCCCAGTAAAGCCAAATTTCGCCGCACTGTCCTAACGGACACGTCCGTCGTACGTCCCAGATTGATTCCTGTGGTTATTTCACCCAGTGTTGCTTGTCTGTTAACACTGACCATTCTGCGCACACGTCGTTGGTCTCGGTCATTAAGTGCAGGCGGTCGGCCACTGCGTTGTCCATGGAGAGAGGTTATGCCTGAAATTAGGTATTCTCGGCACACTCTTGACACTGTGGATCTCGGAATGTTGAATTCCCTAACCATTTCCGAAATGGAATGTCCCATGCGTCTAGCTCCAACTACCATTCCGCGTTCAAAGTCTGTTAATTCCCGTTGTGCGGCCAAAATCACGTCAGAAACCTTTTCACATGAATCACTTGACTACAAATGAAAAACCAAGCCAATACACTGCCCATTTATACACTTTGTGCCCGATACTAATGCCATCTGTATATTTGCATATTGCTATCCCATTACTTTTGTCACCTCAGTGTATATCGTGAACCTTCTGCAAGAGTGGTGTGAAGGATCGCTACTTATTTTCTGAAGACCCTAATGGCATGGTTACGAGACTGTGGGTATTGGTTGCATTGCAAAGAGGATGTCTTTCTGTCAGCAAAGAGATAAATTTGATTATTGATGAACTCAGAGCTAGAGGCTTTATTGAATGGCATATTATATTATGTACATGTTTTATTTGGTAAACAATATTAATTACAAAAAAAACTTGCTACAGTACATCCACCCACTTTCCGATGAACAACAAACATAGTCTTTGTTCTTCTTGCTATGTCTATTCAGACTATCACTGTGGGCTAACGTGCAACTACTACTTTCACGTTGTCGTGATGTAAGGAGCGAATCTCCAGAGCCCCTTGCTGTTGACTATGCAGTCAGTGTTACACATGGTAAATCTTCAACCAATGATTTTGCCTTCATATTGTAACAGCATACGCAATCGTGGTAGATGAATGTAGACATAATGATGTGCTTTCTGCCAGGCTCGACGAAGTAGGAACCTTTTTTTTTTTTTTCGATGCATGCTTATATACAATTATCACTAGCTGATGGTTCGTGTTGACCGCCTCGGATGTCACAGTGTGACCTGCTTGCCACCTACTTATAAATGTCTGGCCGGCTGCAAGTATTGGAGATGAACATACATCCAGTAAGGTCATGTACAAAAATATTTTTGTTGGAGATATAGTTAATTGCGATTTGCACGAAGTTACTCGATACTTAAATAAGTAGATATTTAACATACACAGAAGTTATTTTTGATTGCATATCATGTATTATTTGCCTGTGAAATTATTGGACTATCTAGGGGATTGAACCTTCGATACATTATTTGTAAGGATGCACTGCATCCCGCACTTATCAGGGTACACGAGTTATTTCGTATAATATTTCAATATCATATGTAAAAAGTAAGTATGTTTTGTGAAGGGTGGTGTAATTACAATACTTGTAAGTGGCGAGTTGCTTTCTTGGTCGGTAATGTATACCATGCGCCCAGAGGGAGGACTATCATTGTGGTCAGTGCTTCCTTTGAGTACACCGAAAGCTTCGTGATGCACTCGCGGGCTCCAGGTCTTCTGTGTATAAAATAGCTACACCAGTTTTTTTTTCAGTTAAGGTAAATCTTTTCTCTTTATGTTTTGGGTCTTGTAAAAGCATATTACATATATAATTTAAATGTGCGTGTGTGTGTGCGCGCGCACGAAATGTCATTACTCGTCATTACAAAGTTCGTACATTTTATCATATTTCTACAAAAATAAACAAATTTGTGGCGATCGTAATGTGCTTACAGTTCTAGCACTTTAAATGGCACATATTCAGTATAAGTACATTAATTATTTGCTTTTATAAATATTTTTTATATGTTTGCCTCAGCATGTATCTGTGCATGCCTCTTGCATGGCTAATGGTTTTAATGTATGTTACTTTGTATGTGCTTACAGTTCTAGCTCTATAAATTGCATGTATTGAAATAAGTACATGTATATAATATTTATAACAGGATAAATTGTTACCTGGTACTGTTTAACTGAATTCCTCTTACAAAGGGAAGTGCATGTGTGACTCGGCTGGTCTGCCACCCTGGAGCCTGATGCATCTCTCTTGGCTAGTGTTATGTACCATCTCTTCGACATGTCGAGACCTGCACAGTGCTGGTGCTGCGGGTCGACCATTTGGAAAGCCTTACAGATTCCCAAGATGTTAGTTGATCGCACAACATCGGCTCGGATGCGTTCTGCTGCTAGTTTTGTGAGTGTTGGCTGTACTCTGAATTTGACAGTATCGTTTCATAGTTGAATACATAGAGTACAAAACCAGACGCTCGTGTAATATGTGAATGTGCTGGCTGGTGCTTATAATGGTTTTCCTTTACATTTTAGTTTTATATCTGTTAAATCACTGTGTAGCAGTGTTTTCCTCTTATTGTTCCTGCACATCACAATGATAATTCTTCGCATAACATAACATACAGTGCTCGATGCTCGCGCAAAATACACTGGTTGTTAATTGCTTGTAACTATTTGCTTAAATAATTATAATTTTTTTATATGTTTGCATCGGCACATAGCTGAGACATCTCTCTTTTGCTACTAATGGTTTTAATGACAGGATGTCCTGGTCTTGTTAAGTATCGTTTAACACAAAGTATACAGCAACGCGAAGGAACACAGTCTTTACAAGTCGCGTAATGTGTATCGCACTTAAAGCATTGTAGTCATTTTTTAGGTTGGTTCTTGTGATCATTCGTTGTTTCTCATGTTGGCATGCATTCTAGCTTTTACTTAACTTCTTGGCACGATAAGAACACTGATATCACTATTATGTACTGCTGCTCCGACGGGTATTTTTTAAAAATATATGGTGACTCGTTATGGCATCATGCTCGTGATGTACTTGCGTAAATGCCAGTCCTTTATTCTTTGCTACCTGACGGATTTTCCATGTACAGGTTTGTTTCATATATTTTACACTCGGTTTCAACGACACTTGCATTAGGCTGTCATTGTTTATTTATATTAACATGTACATGTTCTAACATAACCTGCGACAAGGTATGTCTTGTTATCGGTGCATTTGTATACCCCTTTATTTTTTAATACATGGCTGGTTGTTAAGGGTTACCTGTGCTAGCGATGACTCGGGCTGCCGGCCCTTGTATCGGACTGGCGGTTTTCGTTTATAATACCATATATGTATTTTACCATTACCTACCAATATGTACATCATGCACATGGCGCATTTGTATATATCTTGGTTTTTTCGCTTATAGTTGTTAGTTGTATATTACCCATGCTAACATTTATCTATGTATATATATTCGCATATTTATATACAGCATGGATGATGGTGGGCAAAGGGAGGCTAGCTGTTGCTGAGGGGGATCAGAGTTGGTAGATTCCTGTGGTAGCATACGACAAGGGCGGCGGTGGGCGATTGTAGAGTGCGTGCAGGCCGATGCATATGTGTGTGATATTTCAGACCCTACACTCCTACACACAATGGTAACTTAGTAACGCAATGGTATGTATACCTTTATTTTCTTTACATGAGTGGGCATTTTATACATGTTCCCGAAATTCAAAGGTTTGGAAAAGTTGCCCAACTATGCTTATAACCGAGCTTAAGGCTTGCTTGACCCTATCTCCTTGATTGCAGTCGGAAGTGATGTCTGTGGTACGAATTTGGTGGTTTAGCTTAGGTGGGTGGAAAATAGTGGACAACTATACATATAAGTGGGTTTAGGGCATGCTAAACCCTGTTGTCGGGGGTGATTTATATGTTACGAATTTGGTGGATGTATCTTAAACAGTTAGAAAATAACAGCCAACTATGTTTATAAGTGGGCCTAGGACTTACTGGACGAGTTCGTGGGAAGGTTTCGCTCTGTTTCGCACTGGTGGAATGACAAATCATGAGACTCGTCTCCACCAGGAAATCAGGGGAAAGGAGACCAGAAGCAATATGAGAAAACCAATGTGGAATGACAGTGCATGTGACTCGTCCCACCAGGACACCAGGTGAAAGGAGACCAGAAAGAATATGAGAAAATCATGTTGGCAGCAGAATATGGTGATGAGGGAACATCCAAGATGGTTGGCTCGGAAGGCAAGAGAGAGAGTAGGGTGAAAATAGAGGGGACCGGAAGGAATATGAGAAAAGTCCCCCCAGCGATAGAATGGACGTGAGAGACCATGAGAAAAAATAAGTAAGGCCAGAAGGAATATGAGAAAACCTAAAAAGACTAGAACAGGTGCGAGAGAACAGGCGTGGGCATAAGAGAGACTGGAAGGGATGTGAGAAACTATATGACAGGGCAATGAACTCGAACATTCTTCATACAATATGGACGGTGCTGGCATGGAATTACAGACCATGCTTGTAAATGATTGCACACTCTGGCAGGAATTTGCATAATTATTGTCGGATATGTCTGGACTGAGAAAAAGTCAGCTGCATTGTGCATAACACATTTGTTGAGAATTTTGTTGGGTTTGAAGGAAATTCAGGAATTTTTTTTAGGGAAATTCTAGGAATTTTTGGCCCTTTTGAGGGGGAAAAACTTATTTGGGGTGGTCGAGGGAAATGGAAAAAATATGGCGGCCAGCTTGTATCCTCGTCACCATCCCGAATACCCTGAAGGGGAAACCCCCTTTTTCTACCACATCCCCGAAATATATAAACACATAGCTGTAGGTACATTACTAAACAATAAGAATTTAAAAATAAAACAAATTATTTTATAAAAAAAAGTTTTTTTTACTTCTTAAAAAAATCACACACATACATAATAAGTCGTTCATTAATGCCACTGGCTAAGTTCATCAATAATCGAATTTATCTCTTCTCAGACAGAAATACATCCTCTTCTTTGCAACGCAACCAACACCCGTAGTCTATTAACCAAGCCATTGGAGTCTTCAGAAAATAAGCAGAGCTACTTCACATCACTCCTCGCAGAAGGTTCTTGATACATGTATGCATGTATGTTCTTCTGTTGTGAGTAGGTTGTGAGATACCTATGTACCAGAGTACTAAGTTCGGATCCAAGTTTCTTCTGCCCCATCTTCAAGTAGCTGTTATCTTCAGCAACTTGTTTACGCTTTTGCTTTACAGATGTAGACACTTCATCATCGGTAGAATATGCATATTTCACACCATCACCTGCGGTCTTGGGGGTTACATTTTTGTTCTCGACATCCTGGTTAGTTGTAATGTCTTCGTTTTCCACTTCATATTTTAACAGTGCATATTTGTTGTCAGCAACGTCTGAAGGTCCGCATGGCTCGCACTTTCCATTGTGTATGTCTGCAACACTCGTTTTAAACTTCTTCACGAACAGTTTGGAACACAATACATGCCCGGGTAATGTTATGGGCGCTCGAACCATCGTTAGTTTACACAACGAATCAGCAGGAAGGCTAGCCATAGCTTGTCTTGCCCCAATAAGTTCAATGCATGCTATCTCAAGCCATGCAAAGGTGCATTACACTATACTCGTACCAGTGTCTCTCTTTAGATTTTCACTTTTATCAAATGCTGCAACCACACATTTTACATGTTCGTATTCTGGAGGTCGGTTGCTTGGAACATTCTCTCTGTTCATGGCGATGTGCATTGAAACATTTACTGAAGGTCATGCCACAGTAACTGCATTGTTTTCTATGCAATTTTTAACACTCGATGAAGGTTTCCATGTAGTCGTACAGGATATATTCGATTGCACATCCTCAGTGGTCTTCATAATCTTCAAGCATATGTGAACTCAAACACTTGTATTAATGAGCACTGCTGATTTCTCACTGCTACCTTTACACAGTACTGGTGCCGCACATGTAGGTTTAACAACTGTATGATTTGCTGATGTTGCAGTAATGTATACCATCATTCTGCCGGTCGAGAGAAATCAGCAGGTGCCTATTGCTAAGCAGATAGTACCCTCTTGTTCTCTGCTCTAGAATTTACTGAAGCCAGGGTCCAACCCGAATCGTTGGTAACCATTTATCTTCATCTTGACTTAACATGTGTACACTATATCAACAACAGAGCTTTGAATTGAAGATGCATGACACACAGCTACATTCGAGGTCATGAAGGCTCTGGTACAATATTCACCATCATGGGGCTCTGGTTTCGTATTGCTACAGTCCCATTTATTATATTTGACAGCACCATATTTTACTAAGTCATAGATAGTTGGTTTATTATATTAGGTCTCATACTTGACAGGAAAGAGCAATCATCATCCGATGTAATTGTAATTTTCGGTGCAACAAAATCTTTCAGAAGCCAACTGAATGCAGATCGCTCTAGGAAAAAACCATTAACATTAGGCTTTTTAGCTCGCAGAGCACTGATTTAGGCATTGTTGTACAATCAGATGACGATGATGATGAAAATTATGTGGGAGGTGTAATATCTGATACACTATTAGTAGCAGCTTGTGGCAATTTTGAGACTTACACAGTTTTAAAAGTTTATTTAAATCGTCAACACGCGCATACATTCTTCGAACCCTATCACTACGACATGTTATACGAATAGTGCTCCTCACAGAAGTACTTTTTTCATGTCTCCTTGCATCGCATGCATATGTAGAAGTTTTGTCACAATAGTTGCATGGATGTCTTGGTGGGAGCAAGGAACTGCTCTCAACATTTGTAGATGAAGTCTAACATTTATCTGGTAATATACGCAGATGTCGCTTGGCAGGTAGTGCAGGGAGACCCTTACATGTTGCAAGATGTCTTTTTAAGTTGCTACTACATCCAAACTGAAATTTACACTTTTTACATAGGAACATTGTACAGCCTGAATTCTGACGACAACCAGCTTCATGCTGTCTGAAGTTGTTTATGTTAGAAAAGGTGTTCTTGCAGAAGCGACACAAATAACTATCCTGAATATTTTTCATCGTCGAAGAAGAGCACGTTATCCATAGCCACTGTTCACCCTTCGCGACCTAAATAGCATCCGAGGCAGCTATCCTATTCTGTCTTGTTTTAAACCACCACAATGGAGCATGAGCCTAGCATGAGGGTTGGGGGAACCACGTCCAACATATGAAACCCTCCTATACAGAAAAATTATTCACATAATACAGTAAAAAATAAAGGACAAACAAATATATGCAAATGTGCTGCGAGCATGATGTCGTATGGAACAACTACTATAAAAAATACCTGATAGTTCCACAGTGCACTACAGTGATGCCAGTATTACTATTACGTCCAGAATTTTAGTAAAATGCTGGAATGCCCAACAACAGGAAAATCGCGTGTTCACAAGGAGCAACCTCAAAATAAATTGTACAATATGTTAAGTACAGTACACTATTTACCAGCGGTGATAATTTGAAGACACATTACACTACTTGTAAAGACTATTCTTTTGCTTGACACTATACATTGTGCATTTAAACCACTGGTCATGCATGAGACGACGACACTGCAACATTTTGATAAACATATATAAAAAAATTAAAAGAAAATAGTTATAAACATTTACCAACGGATGCATTTTGCGCAAGCAACGAACGCTGTACGCTATGTTAGGCCAAAATAATTACCGTCACGAAGCACGGGAGCGATAAGGTGGACACTGCTACGCACTAATGCCAGCAGACATAAAAAAAGGGACATTGTTATAATCACCTACCAGCCAACGTTCATTGCACAAGCAGCGATCACTGTACATTGCATCAGTCGTTGCTAGACAAGACCATGCATCTGAAAACTGACACAGTAGCCTTGGTTAGTACAGCAGAATAGCGAAAGATTTTCCCGACGTACACCCTCCGATCGAGCTATGCTACAGTAGAGGCACACGAATTACACTACCAAACAACACATATTGTGCGAGCATCGAGCAACATACATCACATTGGGCTAAAATAAAATAGCAAACGATTTATTACTAACCGATCGGAATGAAACCGTCAAATTTAGATTACAGCCAACTCTCACAACCCGCATCACTAGCGGTGGAATGCGACTACCCCGTCCGACATTATGTGATCAACTAACATCTCGAATATCTGTAAGTTACTCAGGTAGTCGACCGACTTTGTAGGCATTGTGCAGGTCTCAAAGAGTCGAAGGGAATCGTTGTTTGTAGGCTTACCATATGTAACACCAGCTGCATCGTCGAGGATGCCATGAATAGTTGCTGACTCTGGAAGTTGGTGATACTCATCAGGGACTGTGTGCAAGTTTTATGGCAGATATTTACTCACAGTTCTAATGTCAGACGACATGAAGATAGCTACTGTTAATTTACTATCGCTTACACGACTTGCCCATGTGATAACTGTGGTGTAATACATACAAATGAAGGTGGATTGAAGGCTCACAGCAGGAATTGTTCTACAAAAAAGTTATAATTGTTGTGTTGAATGAAGAATAAGTTGAGTGTGAAACTATTATGTTTTTTTTCGTACAGTATGTAAAATAAAGTTAAAGCGTATAAGCATTACTTCTGTGTTATTCATTAAGTTTAACCCTTGCTAATATTAAGCTGTTCGGTAGAGACGAATAAGACTTGTGAAGGATATGTATAAATTAAATGTGCTTTTCACTTGGCATCAAAGAAGATGGTAGCCAAAGGTCAAGGTTGCTGTTGTCATGGTTCCTGCTATTGTGAGTGAGGCAAATGGATTTTCTCATAGTGTACCAATGTTTTTCCTTCATCCTTACAAATAAGTAGGTGTATATAATAATTAAAACTAACTCAGACCTATGTATTTTATTTCAGCAGATGAGATGTGTCTCACAACCCCAAACAACAGGTGGAATTATTATTCATTAATTTTTCATTCCCTTAGGAACTGACTAAGAACAGAAGCATCTGGTATAAACCAGAAAGGAGAGAGATCAGGGTGCGCTCTCGCACTTGTTGATCTCCTCCTGGTAGTAGGAGCCAGTGTAGCTGACTTGGCAGTGGCAACGGTGGCTGTTTCCGATGTACTCACATATACTGTTGTTGCACACCTCCTTGGTCACCCCTGTAATCAACCAGCGCATCTGCACTATGTTACAGTGCCACACACAACTGCAGCAGCAATGTGGTTCAGTGTTGGGACCCCATGTACTCACTCAGTTATTGTGAAATTAATTATAAAAACAAAGAAATGGTAAGACGTGGGTGTGTAGTAGTGTAGTCGCCCTGGCAGTGGCAGTGGTGGCTGTTGCCGATTTCATCGCATGTACCGTTGTTACACAGTTCCTCCTTGGTCACTCCTGTGATACACCAGCGCTTCTTCACTGTTACAGTGCCACACACAAACACACACACACAACTGCTGCAGCAACATGGTCCAGTGCACTCAGTTTCTTTCTCGGGTGCTGCGAGTGATTTAAACTTTCCATATGTAACAATAGATGATACAATTTTCTGACCACTATAACAGCAAGCCATCATTTTCACTGTGCACTCAAGAAAGAAAGAAATTTTGGATGATTTGTAACTATCGTACAAGCTGCATTTATAGACCAGAGAGCTCGTGTGTCTGCATATATATACCTTCGCTTTCCCCCACTCCAAGTCCTTATCTGCTGTCGGGCAATCCACAAGTCTATCAAGAAGGATAAGAAAATAAGAATACATTTTATAAATAAATTTTAAAAGAGCAAATATGGAAGCACCATGAGAACACTCATACTCTATATGCACATTGGCAGTTAAGGTCGCATGAGCTCGTCCAAGGTCAATGCTAAACTCTAGATTTCTTGTTGCCATGGTTCCCGCTGTTGTGAGTGAGGCAAATAGATTTTCTCAGTGTGTTTATTTTCTTTACATGTGTGGATGACTGTTACATATTCCCGAACCTCAAAGGTTCGGAAATGTTGCCCAACTATGCCTATACCAGGGCTTAAGGCCTACTTGTCCTTACCTCCTTGATTGCAGTCGGAAGTGATGTCTGTGATATGAATGTGACGACTTTTGTTTTAGCAGATAGAAATATGCAGACCTCTATGCTTATAGGAATGCTTAAGGCATACTTGACCTCACTGTCCTTTTTGATGTCGGGTGCGATGTCTGTGATATTAATTTGGTGGTCGTAGCTTCGGTGGGTGGGAAATGTCGGGCAACTATGCTTATAAGAGGGCTTAAAGTATAGTTGACCCTTCCACTCTGTTTGTCATTGTAGGTGACGCCTATGATGCGAATTTAGTAACTATAGCTTTGGTGGGTGGGAAATGGTAGCCAACTATCCTTATACGAGAGCTTAGAACTTACTTGACACTACCATTCTGTTTGTTGTCCCCGGCTATGTCTATGTTATGAAAATGGTGACTACAGCTTCTGTGGGTGGAAAATGGCGGGCAACTATGCTTATATGTGGGTTTGGAGCGTGCTTGCGCCTGCGGTCCTGTTCGTCGTCTGTGGTGATACCTATGTTATGAATTTGTTGTCTGTATCTTAAACAGCTAAGAAATTATAACCGAATATGCTTATAAGAGGGCTTAAAGCATACTTGAGCCTGCAGTATTTTTCGTCGTTGGGGTAATGCATAATTTATGAATTTGGTGACTGTATCTTAAACGGTTCGGAAAAAGCAGCCAACTATGATTATAAGTGTGCTTAAGGAATACTTGACATGCGCATGGTGCTACTCTAGACTAGTGTGCGTGGACCGCCTTAGCTCCATGTCCTGCTGAATGCATGGGCAAGTTGGGGATACAGAAGTGCGCATGTGCATGATCGCAGTGCATGTGCATCGCAGCGCAGTTGTGTATGTAAGTCTACACGTTATATGCGAATGTAGTTTTCAGTGCTCATACAGACCAGAATAGGCATACAAGTGCTATTAATTATACATATATATATATATATATAACTTTTACACATATATAGGCGTGTGTGTGCGTGCGCAGTGCCTGCAGTTTTTTTCCTATGTGTACATCGACATTAAACATAGTCTTTTTTTCGCGATGACAAGTTTGTTATCTGGGGAGTGGGTACGCCGATGAGGGTATTTACTTTATTTCTTTTCCTGGCCATGCAATGGTTATGTTTATATAAAGTCAGGACCTTTACAATTTTTTTCCGAATGCTGGGATGGCAATAACTGTCTATGTATTCGTCATTAAAGATTCTCCTTTCCTAGATGTCTCAGTAATCCTGTGGTCTAGGCATCGGAATGGCAACCGAAGGGTGGTCGGGACGACCCAGCAAGCCTTGCGAATTTTTTGAGTTCACAAACAACTAAAAATAATTTCCAGTGCTCCTGGTGACCACTGTTTGAACCAACCAACACACAGAATGGCTGCATTGATACAAACGCTCCTAGCTGCGAATGGTAGAACATAGCACACTCTGGTGATGGCCACGAAAATGAAAGTTATCTGCCTACAGCAGTCGACTGTCGGCAGGAACGGGAATTAATTATGTAGGGTGTAAAAAGCAAGATATGGGAGATAAGGGTGGGAGACGGCCACCTATAGCAGACATTTGACGGCAAGCGCGGGTATTAGATATGGGGGACGTACAAGGCAAGAGAGCGCGAGGGAAGATAGAGGTGGGAGACAAGGAGGAATAATAGAAGGCAAGAGAAAATAGATCACAAGAATATAGATGAAAAAAACCAAGGGATAGAGCAGGCGTGTGCAAGAATCCAAGATGGTGGGGGACGAAGGCAAGGTGGTGGAGTGATTGATGTGAGCGCGATGAGCACAAATGCGATTAGAATATGCACAATTAGCATATATTTGTTTATGATTCTTATTGCTATCCTTAGCATATCAGTATTTGACATGGTCGTATAATATATGCTTGTAACAAGGTATTGCATGAAGTTGCATGATGGGGCAATTAACTCTTAACATTCTTCATACAAGGTGGATCGTGCTGGCATGAAATGGCAGAATGTGAAGTGCCTGTATATTATTGAACAAACCGGCTGGCATTTGCTCGATTTCCGCCGGATCCCGCCGCATTGAGCAAATGCCAGCTGTATTGAACAAAGCACACTTTTTGCGGGAAATTGTGCTAGTTTTGAGGGAAAAAGTGGCAACATACAAGATAGTTGCCATGGTACCGCGGCACCGAGCTAGGGTGCCAGCTTACAGGGAATCGGCTATTTATAACTACTCTCGGCCATATGAGAGAACCATCTGTACAAATATTCCACCGCATGCACAACGTGCTCTACAATCGGCATCGTATGCTTCATAATCACTGTATATGATCTACAATCTTCTGCAATCAGCACTGTAATGAGGGGTTGGTCTGGCAGTAGCAAAGTTGTCTGCTTTAAGTATGACCATGAGTTCAAGCTGAGCGAAGAACTTTTCTGGAAGAAACTGTTGAAGATGCAACTGCATGGTAATGTGATCATGGAACAAGAGAAAATGGTTGAATGGATACATAAAATGCTTAAATCTAGCTGATGAAATATTCTTGTGTGTGTATGTATTAATATATACATCAATATACATTAATATATACACTGAGGCGACAAAAGTCATGGGATACCTACTGACATGGTGTCGGACCTCCTTTTGCCCGGCGAAGTGCAGCAACTCGACGTGGCATGGACTCAACAAGTCGTTGGAAGTCCCCGGCAGAAATATCGCGCCATGCTGCCTCTATTGACGTCCGTACTTGCGAAAGTGTTGCCGGTGCAGGATTCTGTGCACGAACTGACCTTTCGACGATGTCCCAAAAATGTTCGATGGGATTCATGTCGGGCGATTCTCGTGGACAAATCATTCGCTGGAATTGTCCAGAATGTTCTTCAAACCAATTGCGAACAGTTGTGGCCCGGTGACATGGCACATTGTCATCCATAAAAATGCCATCGTTATTTGGGTACATGAAGTCCATGAATGGCTGCAAGTGATCTCCAAGTAGCTGAACATAACCCTTTCCAGTCAATGATCGGTTCAGTTGGGCCAGAGGACCCAGTCCATGTAAAGACAGCCCACACCATTATGGAGCCACCACCAGCTTGCACAGTTCCTTGTTGACAACTTGGGTCCATGGATTCGTGGAGTCTGCGCCACACTCGAACCCTACCATCAGATCTTACCAACTGAAATCGGGACTCATCTGACCTAGCCACGGTTTTCTAGTCGTCTAGGGTCCAACCGACATGGTCACGAGCCCATAAGAGGCGCTGCAGGCGATTTCGTGCTGTTAGTAAAGGCACTCGAGCCGGTATTCTGCTGGTATTGCCCAGTAAAGCCAAATTTCGCCGCACTGTCCTAACGGACACGTCCGTCGTACGTCCCAGATTGATTCCTGTGGTTATTTCACCCAGTGTTGCTTGTCTGTTAACACTGACCATTCTGCGCACACGTCGTTGGTCTCGGTCATTAAGTGCAGGCGGTCGGCCACTGCGTTGTCCATGGAGAGAGGTTATGCCTGAAATTAGGTATTCTCGGCACGCTCTTGACACTGTGGATCTCGGAATATTGAATTCCCTAACCATTTCCGAAATGGAATGTCCTATGCGTCGAACTCCAACTACCATTCCACATTCAAAGTCTGTTAATTCCCGTCGTGAAGCCATAATCACGTCAGAAACATTTTCACATGAATCACTTGACTACAAATGAAAGCCCAACCAATGCACTGCCCATGTATACATTTTGTACGCGATACTACTGCCATCTGTATATTTGCATATTGCTATCCCATGACTTTTGTCACCTCAGTATATATATATATAAGTGTGTGTGTATATATATATATATATATATATATATATATAGAGAGAGAGAGAGAGAGAGAGAGAGAGAGAGAGAGAGAGAGAGAGTAATAGCTAGACCAAGTAGAAACACATGTTGCTATTGTAAATTGGACTTCGGTTTTTTCATGAAGATGATGCAAGCCAATGATAGTATTAAGTGTATTGTAGAGCTTACCTCTATGGATATAACTTCCTCAGCTGCTGGAAAATTACATGGAAAACAGTTTTGCTACTGTAGAAAGATCTTCACCAAAACCTGCTATGCTCGCCGACATGAAAAAAAAAAAAGCCAACGTTTAAAAGGACCGACCACCAAATCACTATCATTTGTACCAGCTGTGGCACAGAATTTGCTAGAAGCGATAATTTGAAGAGAGACACTAGTACATGTAAATATATCGTGCCTTTTCTTGACTCGAGACAGCATGTGTTCGCAGACGACGAAGAACTCTTATGATGAAGTGTTACGACAGCGGGTACATGCGTTTTATGCAAGGTGATACATTGAAGAAAAACATCAAGCACTGCAAGAATTTTGAAAACCAGCAAGTGAGCTAATCCCGGAGTGAGAGAGACCTACGAGGCACGGTAGAGTCGGTAAGTATGGAATGTCCACTTGCAAGACGTTCGCGTGAAATCGAAGCAGCTTCAAAATAAACTGTTGTCGGCTCTAAATACTGATGATCACCATGAGACTCCTTCAAAGAAATGTAAACTTGATATTGACCATGCAACAGGAGGTGAAGACGATAATGAAGACAGCATTGACTATAATGACTATGAAGGCAGTGTTGATGAAGTATCTGATGAGAAGGATGATGATTGTCTCGACATTCACACACATTTCACAAACGAGTTTCCTTCGAAAAGTGGTGTGAAGAAGGCAGAAGGCGTCAATAACGCTCGTTACATATTTTCCGAAGACCCGAATGAATTTTTTGATAGACTCAGACATTTGATTGACCTGCAAAAACATGGGGGTTCTCACTCACATTTTTGAGATATCTTCAATCATCGATGAACTGAACGGTCGGGGTTATATCAGATGAGACTATTGCCTACTATCCATTATATGCAAACATCTGAGAAATATAAAGAAAAATGTACAAAATATTAAGAAAGATGGAATGTATACAAGTTAATAAGTTAAAACTATGTATAATTAGTAATGTGTGTAATTTCTTATGAAGTCCCATCTGCTCCTCTGAAAGACTTATTCAGTGGTGTAACAATAGATTGTGTGAGTGTGTTTTTAGAAAAAGTTTATGTGAATGCATGCAGGAGGAGGGCTATGGTTCTATTTGAAGTAATATGCCTTACTCGGGTCGTTTAAAATCGACTGAGTTCTATATGGCGAAGGAATGAAATTAGGAATGTCTTTAATAAGGATTATTTTTGAGGAATGTTTCGCAACTAGTTGGTTGGCCGGGTAAGTTGGCTTGGTAAGTTAGTATGACCCTTTGGAATGGTTACCTCTGGTAAAAATGTTTTGCGAAGATTTTGTGCGAAGAAGTTAGCTACGAGACTCTTCTTAGGAGACTTTATTCAAGATTGTCCATCATCATTCGTATAGGTGGGTGGTATGGCCGATTTGTTTAGCCAGTTTTGCAGGAACTGCTCTCGTTAGTCAGTCTTGGGTGTAGTCAGTCTTGGGTGTAGTCAGTCTTGGGTGTAGTCAGTCTTGGGTGTAGTCAGTCGTTGGCTAGTATGGTTAGTCTGCATGGCCCCTTTTTGTGATCAGCTAGTAATGAAAATTGCATGACCTGTAATTTATTTCTCGAATTTTCGAGTTCAATGTTATTGTGGTCAAGGTCGACCAACAACCAACATGGTGGTCGGAGTCAATGTAATTTTTTCCTTGATTTTTAAGATTATTTTTGCATGTTTTCGATTTGTTAGATTTTATGATGATTGGTAGTGATGGTGTTTGATAAAGAGGGGGGAGGGGATTGTTAATACAAGTCGTAACTAAAATTCATCATGGAACTAACAAGAACGAAAATAAATAGTGTAGAGTACATAAGATATGTGGAAACACATTCTCTGGAAAAGGAGTACAGGTTTACCAGAAACTCAGGATAAAAAAACGCCATTCACTCTAACAAATGAGAACAATTAATTCAAAAGGAAGAAAATATAATTTCATTAGCGCCGCAAATAATTTATACGGGGAAATTACATGTTCATTTTTTAAAAATACAATTTTATGTTAATTATTAAAAACGTAATAGTTTAACGAAGCCATTAGTTTTACAAACAAACAATTTTCGAAAGTTCAATTATTAAAATAAAATATAAAATCTGAGTACCAGAAAAATAAACAAGCATGCTTAGTTTTTTTTTACACAACAAAACGTTTTGATATACACACTGCAGTACAAAAACCAGATATAAATGACTATAAATTTTTTTTTAAGTCTTTAACATAATTTACATTGTTTATCAAAGCATATACAGACCTTTTTATGTAACTAACCAAGCAAACGTTGACTACAAAGGCTGTAACAAAATTTGTTGCATAGAAAATAACAAAAAAAACTATAATAAAATTTGTTGCATAGAAAAATAATAAAATCTAATTACTTCGTAGAAAACTGAGCATTGGCCCAAGAAATGTGCTCAAAAAGGAGGACATGTCCTTTTGCTGGACGTCTGGTAACCCCAATACAGGATATAAGATATTGCGTGTGTAGTGGGAGTAAAAAGAAATAATTTCAAAGAAAGCACACGGAAGTAAAATGGTATCTAAAGGAAACGATGAAACCACCTTAAGATTTCCTGCATTCGGAGTTTCCAAACAAGCGGCCCTAGCTTGCATACCATTTGGATAATGCCTCCAAATGTCAGCAGACGAGACACATCTCTTCGTGTTAAACATGAGATAAAAATTATAGTACAGAAATAAATGCATTCAAAACAGTGTAAAGATCCGCAAAGATAATAAAATTATGTGTGAGAAAAAAAAGTATTGAGTCATTTTCAAACTAAAGGAGAAATTGCAGTCTACAGATCTCTTTTTTACATAGATGTCTATAAAAATTATATGTGCCCATATTCTAATGAAGTACTCTGGGCGTTCAACCGGGGCAAAATTGACTCTCACTCCGGTATAATTTATGCAGAGGGTGGCAAAGATATACGTTTAAAATACCTATCAGGCAAAATAGAATTAAAACTATCATCAATAACACATGAATTTTTTTAACCATCAATTGGTTTTATAACTTGAAAATTAGATGTTTTAATTTATTTAATTTCAACTCGAATCATTTTATAAATTTGATTGAGTTGTTTAATTTGTTAAGCACTGGATCCATCTTTATTTGTTATAAAATAATATAAAAACATACTAATAAATAATGGGGAAAAATATTTAAAATGCGAGAAAGAAAAATATTTTTACGGATTTCATATTAATAAAAAAATGAAAAGATAATCACTATTCATACTGTAAAAATTGTTTGAATGAAAAACATAACAAATGTATTGAAAAAAAATAATTTCAGAATATCAAAGACATCGACATAGAACCTATAATAATATTTACAATAAAGACAGAATCTTCAAAAGAATATTACAAAAATATAAAATTACAATTTGTGAAAAAGTTCTTTGTAATAAATGCAGTAAATATGTTTCTAAAAAATAGCTACAGAAATAAATAACACAATAATATACAAAAATATATATTTTACTAAAAAATGAAAAAAACTTGTATAAATACTTTTTTCTTGTTATAAAACAGGAAAAAAGCATTCCCATATAGGTAAACTATGCACACATAAAAAAGTACAGAATTATTAAAATAAATTAAAAATATAAAAAAAAATTATTAGTCCCAATGATAAAGAAATTTAGGCGGTGAGTAATAAAATTCTCCTTTAGCAAAATTTGGAAAAATGGAGTTAGCATTGGAGCATTGTTAAGAATTTACTTCTGCGTGGACTGTAACGATTGTATGCAACACAAATACATCTTTCTATACTAAACAGGGGCGTCAAATGTGAGGTTTTATACAAATCTGTCTTCTTCCAACACAACAGATGCAACCAGGCGGTCCTTTTTCCGAGATCCAAATATTTGCAGCACTACTATCCTTTTCCAGTAGTGGCCATGTCTAATTTGTTTCTTTGGAATCAAAACTGTCCTTTACTAAATACAAGGAGATATGTCATATTTACATTATGATAAGATAATACCCATTTTGAATGCAACCTTCGCTTGGAAACTTGTGGTCAGTTTATCAGCTGACAAATAGTATATTGCTAGAATTGCTATTGTAACCCTAACATCAAGATTATTTGTATGGCACAAGGTACTGTGAATTTTGTTGACAGCAAACCTCTTGTTGCAGATATTTGCTAATTTTTCGTAATGTATTTTTTGAAATGGATATTAATAATAATGTGGAGGAAGCTGGAGACGATGAAACAAGTGGGAGGAGTAAAAGTAGAAAGCGAGATGTTCGGAATTGGAAAGAAACTAAGTGCAGAGAAACAAGGCAAGATGGTTTTAAGCACATGCGGCTTAGGACTGTAACTTATTCTTTTACGGAAGTACTGCCCTAAATAGAATTACCATTTCGGATGGATTGTAACGCATTATTTAAAAAATCCCGTAATAATTATAATGCTATGAACTGCACCATTTTTAGCATAATTGTATATGAGTACATACATAACCTAATACCAATGATAGTTATTTAACTCACTCTAAATTATGATTTTTTTTTTGTTTCAGATACAAGGCACAATCCCTGCCAAGAGCACCTCAATGTGGCCACAATACCAAGTCATTCAAGGAACGAGAAGGTAATAAGAAAGAGAAAACCATAATTACTCCCAATGAGTACCTCACAATTTTCAGAGAGCTTGGCCAAGTGAAAGTATTTGGATTTGAGGTGCCGTTTTAGATTAGAAACAAGTATTTCGGGAGAATATCAAACAACTAGGAAATTGGCATTTCCAGTTCTTGCAAGTTAATAGATTTATTCTCACCAACACCACAAACAAGATGGTCCTGGTACGAGGAGAATAACATTACAGGACAGACACCGGAGTAGACAAATCGATTTCGAAGCAAGGAAAAGCTTGCCTTCAATCAATATTGCAGTGTTTGAAAACAAATTACTGGCGAAACGTGCTAAGCTGACAGATGTCAAAAACTTGCTAAATAATGGACTGGGCTGGAGAGAAATTCCTCAGCTTGCATACTTCAAAATGGTAATCGACTATACAGAAAGTGATCAAAATGAACCTGAAGAAAATAGGGAATATAACACAGAAAAATTTGATGACCTCAGGGACGGATCTAGGTACAAGCGAAACAAGCGGCCGCTTTGAGCACCGATGCCTGTAGGGCTTTGAAGATGCTAGTGGGATCTGTGGGGGAAAAAAAATGTTGGTTAAGGTCAAACAAAAGTCACAAAATATTAAAAAACAAGTTAATTAATACTTTTTTTTTTGTGATTTTTAAGATTGACTTCATAGCTGTGGCAGATTGCTGAAATGAAATGCCCACTCCAATGCTACTAGAATGGCCCCCCGCACCCCTTGAATGCTACAAAAAAGAAATCACCCTGTGAGACTAAACCGTTGCAACATTCACACTGTAGCTGTCAGTCTCACTCCTCACTCGTTAGTGGTATTCGTCTAATTTTGCAGCCGCAGTCACTGACGATTTCTAATGCAGATAAGTGCTGTCGTCACTCGGAGTTTGGGCAGGCGCTGACCACGGAGCTATATCTGGCTAGGTAGAGGACCTTGCATTGCGGATTGTAGGTGTGCACCAGTTTACCTTTCCGCAATAAAATTTATACGCAAGTTAACTTAAGACCATGCAAGCAGCACCTGTAAGGGTAGCAGCAATAATTTTATATGTAATTTGACAGAACCCATCCTATTTTTCACTGCAAATTATCTAAGTGGTACGCTAACAACTCTGCTGCTACTGCTTAGAAAAATTAATACTGTCGGGTTGTCTATGCAAACTGCAAACGGCAGTGAGAGAGACAAGCCATAGTATGTAAAAACAAATGTTTACCAAGGAAAAGTTCCTTTTATAATAATTTAATCATTTAAAAAAATTATGATTTCCCAAATTTTTGTCGTATTCATTTATGCAATTTACCAACAAAAACCATAAATATTTTTTTTATTTTTCCTACAAGAAATCTTTGTAATTGTGTAATAGTAGTTTTGCCTAAAAGTTCCATCACTGAAATTCTCTTCAGGCTGAGCTACTTAATGATACATGTAGTTTATATAAGTAGAGAATTACGTTTCCATAATTATGATGTCAGTTTCATTTAACAATTGAGATCTTCCCACCAGATGCACAATTCTATTCCTCACAGAAACTACATATAATCCGATGGATTTAAAAGTTTTTCAGCACGAAACGGTTATTGAAACATTCTACTATGCACTGGGGCTTCGGACTAGCACTTACACATAACATTTTAAATTTACAGTGTGGATGGAAGTGCTTGTATTTGTATTCGGCGGTTTTCGGCATTTGCGCCATTGGGTTCCCTATATTATAAAATAATATGTATTATAAAAGAAAATCTATTATACAAAAACAGACAATCTATATTTTACTACTGAATTGGTTTCCTGTTACATTAGCTTCCAGGGAAACCCTGCATCTATGTTCAAAGTGTCAAGTGATTGTGGAGAATGGCCAAGAAAAGTTTCTGACAAATAGCGCAACAAGTTCTTAGTTGCACTGAGAAAAAGGTTTTGTTGAATCAAATAAAGTTTGTTTGGCACAACCAAATTAATTGTTTGTACAGGAAAAATAATAAATATATTTGGTTGTAAAACCCACATTATTTTGTTGTTCTTATTTGGTTGCCCCAAACTAAGATTTGGTTGATGCAACTAAAAATTTGTTTGGCTCTACGCACATCAAACAGTTTCGGTTATTCTAAAAATAAAACTGAAGCCACACCGGGATTCAAATCTGGAACGTCTGCGTCCGAGCAATCTCAGCTAAAGTGATTACTGATAGATACGAATGTTTTTAAATACATACAGAACAAATACAGGACAACGTGCGTAAATAAATATTTCAAGTTTTACAGCTTTACATTTTAGTTTCCTACTGAATTTGTTTTATTAGGATGTATATAACATTAGTAAGCATCAATAAATGCATTAACAAACACTGTTACTGTCATAATTGTCACAAAAAATACAAACAAACTCTAGAGTTGTATTTTCGAACACACGAAATCAAGTGAGTGACAAACAAATACAATTCAATTGATTCAACTAAATATTTTGTTGAAAGTAAATTTTTTTTTGGCCCAGCAGAGAGGTTTGTTTATTTAACAAACGTGTAGTTTAGATGAACGAAATTAATTTTTGGCCCTATACAAACAAAAATTTTGTTGGCTGAAACTAACATTTCTCTCAGTGTGATCATGGTCATTTGCAAATGACACATTTTTCAGCAGACGATGAAATAGAAGATCCACGCCTGCCAATTACTGCAGAAATATACAAAATGGGAAAGTTCAAAAGGAGTCATCTGTATATTCAATACAACGAATTTTTTTTCTGCAAAATTTTTAATCATGAAATTAATGATGACTGTTATTTAAACAACCGTATATTTAGACTGGAAGAATATGTCTGTATTTCTATCTCGCCATGAAATATCACAAACAACATGAAAGGTTGAATGAAAAATAAATTGTAAACTGGAGTGATGTTTCAAAGCATTTGTTATGCAGCATCAATATTTTTGAAACCCAACAGGTCGATTACGTATGTTTTTGTTCAGTCATAAGAAAGACGTGACACAGGCAAGAAGTTTGAGGACAAAATGTGAACACCGATCGACTTATGATGCGACACAAGTATGATTGTAACGTCTTATTTATGACGCCCAAATGTGGTTGGCTTCAGTAAGTCGTCGCGTCGTAAGACACATACGAGATATAAAACTACATTTATACTGAGGAAATTTTCAATGTAATTAGCAACACTTCGCTCGCAAACATACCTTAACATGCATACTGCACTCTAGTAAGTCTATATTTTCAAAGGTGAACTGAAAGTCGACTAATAGATACAGCAAATTAATTAAACGGTTTTAAAATATAAATATGTTAGTTTTGAAACAGGTTTCTTAAAATTCTTTTCTGCCCTGCCGTTTATAAAAAACTCTTTCATGGCATGTAAATACAAAATACGAACTCAGTTTAAAAATTCACCGATAGATTGCAGGAAAGCCGTATGTATACTCAGTTAAAAAAATTTGCCGACAGATTGCAGAAAAGTCGACTTCTTCGTATAATACATTTCAACTCATGAATTATTAGCATATAAACCTCTCACCGGTGGGTTAAAACTTTTAATTTTGAGCCAAAGTAAACTGTAAATTAAGTTAAAGTGGTTAATTTAAATATAAAATTGTAATGCTTATTAACATTGCGTGCACTTCATACTTCAATACTACGGCATTTAATGTGCAGTAACGTAGGGCATGTTGGTGGTGTTTTGAAGTAAAAATTAACAACATTCGGGATGAATTAAATTAGTTTAACTACATTTTGCAGTAAAATATTCCAACATTTTCAAAGTTTTAACAATGCAGTTTTTTCGTTTACTAGCCAATAAGAAAAGATCCAAAGCATCAGCAGTGCCAACTTACGCAAATTTTACGAGGAACACACGTCACAGTTACAATTCCTCAGGCAAGAAGACGAGGCAAATAAGACCTGCAGAAACGTAATCGATTTTTCAGCACGGCAACTTAACGAGGCCGTCATAAGAACGACACATATTAAGCCAAATGTCTCCCGCAAAAGGATCCGTAATCGACCCACTGGGGTTAGCATTTTGGTAAACAACTAAGGACCTTTAAAAAAAAAAAAAATTAAAACTTTTTGCAGTTGTTCAAGCACGTAGTAAAATTTGATGATGTAATGGTCGAGTATCTACGAAGGGATTCATCTCGGGAGCAACTGCCACTAACAGACTTAAACCATACAACAAACATCCAGGACAGTGCAGGCCTACTAAATGATTTACAAAACGTTCAATATTATTCTATCATATTAGACTGCACACCTGACAAGTCATACCGAACAATTTACAATGATAAAATTTTTTGTACAAGAGAAGAAAGGTAAATATATTTACAGTCAAGAAAACTTTCTACGTTTCATTGCTATTCGTTATTCGTCTGGAGTGTTTCATGGAAATTTTCCACAATAAACTGTCAAGGCACTGCATTTTGCTAGAGAAAATGCATTACATGGTAACGACAATGGGTCGAATATGCAAGGAAATCATGTGAAACTTCAGAAACGAATCCCTCATTTGAACCCTCGTGCAGTGATTATGCCATGTGGAAGTCACTCACTGAAATTAGTAGTCAATGATCCTGCTTTATCTGTACTTGTTCTGTGTCGTTCAATATATATTAAATTTCTTTTCAGCCTGTTCTCAGCCTCTACATACTGATAGAACATCCTGAAGAAAAATCTTACATATATCACAGTAAAACTACCAATGGCACACACTGAGGAAGCAGAATAGATATGCTGACACCATTAAATTAATGCACTGAGGATGTGTACGGCGTTTTTGCCAGGAATGTTAAGATCAAAGAATATAGAAATTTTGCTGATGAAATTCCCAACAAGCTATTGGATATTTAATTTATTTGGTCCTTGGTAACATTTTTGTCAACAGACCTCTTTAAAAAGTCTCTCTGGATCTGCAGAAGGCCATTATTAGCCTTCTACAGTGTATTGAGCTTTTCCTTGAACACACAGGATAAGATGGATTAAACAGCATCATCACCGACACCAAGGAGTTAACTGAAAAGCCAGATATTGTTCCAAAGTATGAACGACTTCTTTGTCATCTTACACACAGCCATTGAATCACCAACACAATGGTTTGAGCCCAAGGAAAAGCCATAGTAAAAGTTTCAGTTAACTGTACGACATTCGTGGTGTACGAAGTTTTTCTAATCTTAAGATAATTAATAAAGGTAATTTTTTTTTATTAATTAGTGTATTATTGTGTCATGTTATTTTAAAATATAAAAAAAAATTCAATGGCTTATTTACAGTTTCTGAGATAGTTTCAGATCTTCTGATTTAACCCTTTCAGTCACAGTTGGGGCGATCCACAGTAAGTGGCCTTAATGGTTTACGCTGTACACACAAAAGAAAACAGCGTCCAGTGAAGTTAGTCACTTACACGTGGGAAGTTTCATTAGTTGTTGAGTTTACATTCCCTAGTCTAATTAACAGATGCTTCCAATAGCATGAGCCACAATGGCATTTTCGTTGGTCCCGATATATGACAGAGCCTTACATAGATTCATTGTACAGTCCCGGACAAAAATTGTGTTCTTTCCAATGCCTAACACAATATATTTATTTGCGAATACAGAAAACCAGAAAACAATCATGGTAATTGTATATAATAAAGTCTACTACATTTTTTATATTCATATTAATGAGAATACCCTTTTATGTTGAATAGCAGTATAAAATAATGGAATTTTATATAATTTGATGAATATACAATTTTGTGTGTGTGATGTGGATTCCAGTCTTATAGTGGGTAGGTAATATATTGAGAGTACGAGTAGTTGTTTATATGTATAAGCAATATTACAAAAAAAATGGTTGCATGCAGGAGACCACAAGACACCTCTACATTTTTAAGTGGGTGGTTTCGGTGCTATGATGAGTTATGATAGTGGAGGGGGGGACGCAGGGCTCAAAATTTGAATCCATGCATAGCAAAATTCGTGCACCGTCCAGCCCTGAATGACCTTTAATACGTAATTGGCAACAAAATTCCCCTTCTCCAAAATATTTTCATAATAAATGCAAATTAAGTATGAGCATTTGTATTTCCTTGTAGTATATGAGTAATTATAAAATGGGTATTCGAACACAGGATGGCGGGAGGGTGCCGGGGTGCCATGCCGCAAAAACCTCATACTCTTGCATTCATCAGCCATTTTTCCCTTGAAATATTCCGTCCCCCCAAAAAAAGGCCAAAATTTCTCAAATTTCCCTAAAAATTTCCAAATTTTTTTTCGAAATATAATTTTTTCAATGACCCCACAATGTGGCTAAATGACTCATTTTTTGGGTAATGAGGAGATGAGGAGCTGAGGAGTTTTCTCATAGTCTACCCTTACAATACTTCACGGTCTTGCATTCCAAGCTGGGAGGGTTATAGCCCTATGCGAACTTATAAGCACCGTTGGCGGTAATTCCCGAACCGTTTAAGATGTAGTCGTCGAATGTATGTCATAGGCATCGACACAGACAAGGAAAATCAACAAATGGTCATTTAAGCTCTATGCAAACTTATAAGCATAGCTGGCCGTAATTCCCGAACCGTTTAAGATGTAATCGTCAAATTCATATCATAGGCATCGACTCAGACAAGGAAAATTGACACATGGTCATTAAAACCCTATGCGAACTTAAAAACATAGTTGATGATAATTCCCGAACCGTTTAAGGTACAACCAGCAAATACATACCATAGGCAAGAGGGTGTTCTCCGAGTCTTTCTTGACGTCCCGACTGGCCCCTGAATCACACTCTTGCAGGGGGTGTGCCCCGAGTCTTCCCAAATCCCTGCCACATCACGCGACTGGCTCCTACATCATACTCTTGCAGGGTGGTTCTCCGGGTCTTCCCAAATCCCTACCATGTCACCCGACTGGTCCCTACATAATGGGTTATCTCAGAGTCTTTCCAAATACGATTATCATTTAATTCATTCCTACTAGATCATATACTTCATGATCTCACATATCAAGCGAGAGGTTGTCTCAGACATCACAAGCTGGCATTCAAAGCCGGCAGGATTATCTCAGTCATCCCCAATCACCTTGACACGAGGCATAACATAAAGGACGTCACCATGGCACTTGGTGTAACATAAAGAACGTTGCCGAACACTTCAACGACGCACGTACCCTAACATAAAGGGCGACGCAGAACACTGCCACGAAGCGTGCGCAGCATAACATTAAGACCGCTACCGTACACTTCAACGACGTGGGTATTTTCACATAAAGGCTTGCGCCGAACACATCAGCAATGAACGATACCTAACATGAAGGGTGACGCTGAACACTTTGACGAAGAGTATGTTACACCAAAGGGGAAGCTCTGTGCGGCTCCTCCCATGAAATACGTTTTAGATATGATATACGCTCACGGCATTAGTATGCAAAATTCATTTACATACACACACATGCAGACCCATCAACACATGCAAACAAACATATGTCAAGTAAGTTGCACCAAAGGGGAAGCTCTGTGCGACTCCTCCCAAGAAATACGTTTTACATATGATATATGCTCACGGTACCAGTATCCAAAATTCATGTACACACTTATACACACATGTACAGAAGACAGATCAACACATGCAAACAAAGATTGGCCGAGTAAGTTACACCAAAGAAGAAAAATACATATTAATTACTAGATATGGTTCTAATTTTCGATACACAGCACACCCTCGATGTTGGATAAATTATCATAGTATCATTTAAGCCCTATAAGCATAGGTGCTCGTAATTTCCGAACTGTTAAACATACGGAAGCAAATTCGTTATAGATATATGTATATATATAGATATATGTATATATCGATCCGGACAACACAAATCATCATGGAGTTATTTATGTCCTGTACCTATAAAAAATATTACAGATGAAATTTGCTCCCTACAAGCATAGCTGCGCATAAGTTCCATATCCTGTAAGATACGTTCGGCAACTTCATAACATAACTCCCATCATTACCAAATGGTTAAGTTTTCCCAAATTAGATTAACATTTTAGTCCTTCCTATGAGATATACAACCCGCTCTTGCAGGCCAAGCCGGGGAAGTTATCTCAGGGTCTTCCCAAACATATGCACATGGGTTATCTCAGAGTATTCCCAACCATACACAATGATAAAGCATTAAAGGCAATGCACACTACTATGAAAACAATGGCGGGAACAATCACATCACTACTGTAACATAACATTTCCATATGCCTACAATGCGAAGAGAAATATAAAGCATAAATGCAAGCTACCACCATAATAAATAGAAAACACCACCGAGCACAAAGGGGCCTAACAGTTTATGTAAGGCTCTCGCAGGTCTAACATAAAGGATGCTGTGGCAAACAACGACAAAGAAGCCTAACATGTCTCGAAAGCATCTTGCCACTAACAAATCTGACATAAAGGTCACCACCATTGCATCTGTATGTATGTATGTATGTGACGTGTGACGTCTTTTGGGAATAGGAGCATCGCTGACCCACTTTGCGAGCATATCACAGTTGACACGTGCCACGAGGCAGGTGGTGGGCCGCAGTACACGTGTCACTGAGGCGTAGGCCTNACAGTTGACACGTGCCACGAGGCAGGTGGTGGGCCGCAGTACACGTGTCACTGAGGCGTAGGCCTCCCTGCCACCCTCCTTCACCCCCCTAGGCCTCTCGCCTGCCCGGGAGATCTGTGGAGCCCAGAGGTTTCACACAATATCACAAAATAATCATGTGTATTTCGCCTAAACTCAGAAAATACGCACCACGAAGAAATAGCCGACGAGCTGGATATTGGTTACGAGAACACACCCCCCACCCCTTGGCTAACCGCAGGACAATGTGGAAACGCCCCGAAGAAGTAACTGACGAGAGTGAACTAGGGGCGAGAAATTACCCCCCCCNATTAGAAAACACACACCACGGAAGAAATAGCTGACGAGCTGGATATTGGTGCCGAGAAACCCGTCCCCCTTATCTAACCACAGGACAAGGTGAAACCACCCCAAAGAAGTAGCTGACGAGAGTAAATTAGGGGCGAGGTACTACCCCACCCCTCCAAACCTTCAGAAACCAGGACACGTGTTTTGAAAGGCATTGTTCTACGTTCCACCCCCCTCACCTCCTCCCCCTCAAGGCGACACGTGCCGACAATTAAGACTGGAGGCTGGCGAGCATAAAAACCCCTTTTCGACAGTAGTGGGAAACGGATGATTATTACCGCCCAGAGTAGGAGGTCAGTTGATTAGTACCGCGCCGAGAGGTTAGATCAATAGACCATCGAGCAGCCAGTTGAAGATCGCAGTGTAAAGAGAGGTCAGCCGCGCCATTTTGGCCGGGGGCAAATCAGACGCCTGGCCACATCAGTAGAACATCACCACAGTGAGACGGAAGCAACAACGGGACTTTGCCAAAGGCCGCCCATCGCTGGAGCTCACACACCACAGCTGACATCATTCCAGCAAGAGTTAAGCATACAATCACCGTCAAGAGAAGCCCCCCTCCATCACGAAGACGTTAGCATTCAATACGAGTAACCAAAGTATTAGAGTACCACACCTCTCAAGTGTTGTTGTTTATTTGTGAATATATCCGAGACAATATATTCGTCCCTCAAATTGAAACAGCTAAAGCCTACATTATTGCAAACCCCTTAACCTTCAAGCATATTATAGTCGGTGCCTGGGGGCATTAACAACGACACTATAAGCCACATTGCCTTCCACAGTGGCGGTATAGCGTCATATGTATGTATATATTTGTATAGTATAGAATATTATGATCGACTCAGAGGCTATTCAGACTTCGAAGAGTGGACAGAGCTGTTTTTTTTTCTACGATGGGAAATAATCGAGAAAGTTATTTGTGTTGTTACTGTAAGAAGAATTTTCTAAAAGTTGCAATGCTCGGCACCACGAGATTGGCTGCCAAAAAAATATGGAATGTATTATATTATCATGTGAAAAATGCAAATCATATTTTCGAAGACTCCATAGATTAAAAAGGCATAGCGCAACATGCAATGCTATCCTTCAATACACAGGACAATCAGTATTTACTGAGAATACACCAACTTTTTGATGGGAACATATCCGCAAAAGAAAAATTAGACCCATCAATATTATTAAAGGCAACGTAACCTACTAAGAAGAAAATGGCTGGAACAGTCACATCTCCTAGACATCCATGCCACTATTGTAACAGTACATTTTCATATGCCTGCAATGCAAACACACATATAAAGCATAAATGCAAGATGAATCCTCATCGCACAGGCTATCCATGTAATATATGCCAAGGTATGTTCACTTGTATAGACAGTTTAAATATTCATATGAAAAAAAAGTGCAAATACCTTGTTTCTCTACATGCTAAGCAACACAGTGCATTGTCAACGTTACAAAATTGTGACGATCAGATGTCTGCAGTAGAAAGTATTGATACGCCTACATCACTAACTTCTGACCTTCATATGAACAATGAACACAATCCTTCACCAACATGTAGGAAATATTGTCGAAAAATGTGGTTAAATCTTAAGTAAAAGTAGCAACGCACATCGACATGAGAGATGTAAAAGGGTGTATAGCAGTGGAGAGACGTTAGCTGAATATATGTTTACAGAACGCATTAAAAAAAACTTAAATCCCACCGATGAAATAAGAAGATATGCACATATATATATGTGAAATTGATGGAATCGTCTTAGTTTGAAGAGTGAACATCGTCTCGAGCGAAGATGGAAAATACGTCAATAAAGTAATTTGTGCTGTTTCTGCAAGAAGCCATTTACTAAGACCCGTAATGCCCACCGACAAGAAAATGCTTGTTCTATGAACATGAAGCAATCTGACTGAATATGTGAACAGTGTAAGTCTCAATTTAGGCGTCGCGATAACTTAAGAAGACTTCTCGCAATGTGTGAAGGACTCCCTCCTGTGCCAGCTAAGAGACGTAGCATATTGCATACATCTGAAAAGACGTGTGAAGGGCAGACACCTGCTGCATTGGATACCGGTGCGCTGTCACTATCATCGTCAACATCAGACCTGGACATGGACAGTTTACCACAGACATCAAGATATTCACGACACTACTGCAGCAAGACCTTTAGTAAAAGTAGGAGTGCTCCCCAACATGAGAAATCTGGAAAATGTTTTAAGAAGACGCAATGGGATTACTATACTACTAGTTGCTTTAAGTGTGGTCGTGATTCAAATGTTATAAAGTGACAGGTGTTCCAGACAGCATGTGACTCGATATTCACGACCATCATGTAAAACTATGGTGTGAGTCGTATTACAACCATGACAAAACGTGTACATATAAAGCACCTACACCTACACCTGTTGTAAACTTACCAAATGAGAATGGGTTCATACAGAAAGAATCTGCTTTCCGAGGTCTTATGAAGATGCATGTTGCACCATATTAATCAGGTATGGTGGACGATATTTGTACATATCTTAAGCATATGAAACAGAATATTATAGATCAACTTACATGCGAGATGAAAAAAGAAGGTACAGTAAAATATAATATATGTTTGGACTGTAAATATACCAAACCAGAACCACATGAAGGTGAATATAGCGAGAGAGCCTTCAAGACCTTGAATGTGCCTGTGTAAAACACTCACGAAATTGAAGACAGTGCTGAAGCAAGTACACAGAACATTTGTCACGAGGAAGAAGAATAAATGGGAAAGGGTTCCGGTTGTACATTATATATAAGATACATCAGCTACAGTTGAGAACAAATTTACTTACACCACATGACGAATAGATGAATGTAGAGCGAGGCATGCAATCGGGAATGTCCTGTACGACTACCTGCAAAACCTTCAAATATGTAAAGAAGGAATTACGAGTGTTGTAGGCATTTACTATTAAGAGTGCAAGCTATACAGATCGCGAGAAGATGCGAACAATCATACACTGCTATCATGTAAGGTAATAAACGAAGTTGCTACAACTATCCAGAACATCTAGAACGCAAGAGTGACCTTCAAGTCTACTGATGACGATGTGAAATATGTACTGGTTGGACATTATATATAATTTATCAGCTGTAGTAGAGAAAATTTTTTACTTCTGCCACTTGCCTATTTCCCTCTAAACCACTACAGAGAAAATTACAACCTAACTTCGTATTAGACCTACAGAATGAGGGTATAAATTAGAATAACCCCAGAAATTCACATAGTTGCTAAGCTATCGTGTTCATCAACACTTCTGTGTGAAGGTAGTAGTGTACGCAGAAGGGAGGAATTCGCAGAGGGGAGGAGTCTGCAGAGGGAAGGAGTCCGCAGAGGGGAGGAGTCCACAGAGGGGAGGAGTGTGCAGAAAAGAGGAATCCGCAGAGGGGACGAGTCTGCAGAAAAGAGGAGTGTGCAGAAAAGAGTAGTCAGCAGAGGGAAGGAGTCCGCAGAGGGAGGATTCCGCAATGGGGCGGAGTCCTAAGAGGGTGTATTCCGCAGAGGAGTGGAGTCCGCAGAGGGGAGGAGTATGCACTGCATAGTAGTAGTACACATGTTTAAATTGTCATATACTTGAAGATGATGAAAAGTGTGGAGAACATGCAATCGAAAATGATCTGTTTGCCTACATGCAAAACTTCACCAAGTGTTCAACAATTACATGGAAAACAATGCAGTTACTGCGACAAGACATTCAGTAAAAGTTGCAATGCATGGCAACATGAACAGAGTGGTAGGTAATATATTGAGAGTCCGAGTAGTTGTTTATATGTATAAGCCCCCAGAATGTAATATGTGCGGTTGGACATTTGGTAAAAGTGAAAATCTAAAGAGGCATACTTCTACATGTAAAGGTAACACACCTTTACTTGGCACAAGACAGCAAGCATTGAACTTGTTGACGTATGGCAATACAATGGATGACTCCCATACTGGTTCGTTGTGTTAACTATTGATTGTACCATCACCCATAACATTATCTGGACATGCATCAGGTTCCAAAACATTCTGTTAAGAAGGAAATACGTCTGTTGCGGACATGTATTATGAAGAGCGCAAACCATACAGATTGTTCAATGATGAAAACAACAAACATGTATTGCTAAGGCGTAAGATGATAAACAAGGATGTTACAACTATCAAGCACGAAAGTGTGACCGTCAAGTCCGAGGGAGATGATAATGGCAATGATGATGATGATAATTATGATGATGCGAAATATACACATTCTACTGACGATGATGAAGTATCTGCATCTGCAAAGCAAAAGATGAAACATGATGATGAAAAGGTCAGATACGTGAAGTTGAGACAGAATAATCGAAGATTCGAACCAAGTACTCTGGCTCAGAGGTATCTCACAAACTACCCATCACGGAAGATCATAGATGCAGACATGTATTGTGAACCTTTTGCAAAGAGAGTCGTGAAGTCTAGCTACTTATTTTCTGAAGGCCATAACTACCTGGTTGATAGACTACGTGTGCTGGTAGCATTACAAAGAAGGGGATATATTTCTGTCAGCGAAAAGATAAATACGATTATTTATGAACTCACAACTAATGGCTATAGCGAATTATATATGTTCACACGCTTCTCGACAACATCTAGAGAAAAGATTATACATTCTTTTAATTTAAATTATTATATATATATTTAGGGACTATATATATATATATATATAACTTTGTGTGTTTTATTTGGTTTTAATTGAAGAAAAAAAATTGTACATTTTTTTGCNTATATATATATATATATATAACTTTGTGTGTTTTATTTGGTTTTAATTGAAGAAAAAAAATTGTACATTTTTTTGCGACAAAATATTATTACTTTGTGTTTTAATTGAAAAAAAATTGTACATATATATTACTTCTGACTCTGTGTGTATTCTTTTTCTGTTGGTGAAGACGAGATGTCTGGACCGAAGAATGTACAAGTCGCATACATACGAGCACGCTGGAAGAATGTGGTACCACATATGTTCTACCATGCGCTGCTGAGGTATGTTTCGTCTTAAATTGAAACTATGTATATGCGAAGCTTGCGTCAACATGAGTGTTGAAGCAGACATCGGCAGCACGGCAGTAGAGGGCCAAATTAATATGTCATAGCAAGTGTAAATGTCGCAAAATTGGTGTACGACATTTATGCATGTGTACGAATATTATTGTTCAAGAACCACTGACGCTATGTCGTCGTAGAGTACGACCGCTATGTAATCTGTGTGTACCCTGCCAGTCAACACCAGTGAGCACAAGATTAGCGTGCCATTTCGGCCAGAGACAGCGTACAGCAGTGTTACTCCTGGTAACAATTGTATAACCTATGTCTGTGATGGCGAGACCGCTGACGAGCCAAGAACGTCCAGGAAACAGTTAGATGGTATAGCGCATTGGCTGCTTGCCCACAACCCAACGTCGTACGAGCGATGCCAGCCTATGGTCGAATGTAATTTTCTGGGGAGGTGTATTGTTAACTATATGCGAACAGACACTCCACTGCCATGTGGTCCAGACGAAGTTATAACTCATGCTTTATTGCAAGATGCGATAAGTGTTTACCTTCCTCAAGAGCCTTTGGTGCTGGCTGAACCTACCAACTCTGCTGCTGCTGCGATTGACATTACTAAGGAGGACGACAAGCTGCCTGCTGTCAAATGTAAGAAGCCTGCCGCTATCAAATGTAAGAAACCTGCTGCCACCAAGTCCGTGGCGACGCCTAATCGCAGAACGTCACGTAAGATGATGTTGCCGGTCACAACATGTCTGAATTGCGGCAATTCATAGCTTCAGGAAGTGCGCAAACTAACAGTTTCCAATAGAAAGACATTATTGCTGCAACTATTCACTACTCTGCTTGTAAAAGTATGGTGAAAAAAAATGTTTTAATTGTCTATGTTTATAGTTAATTGCTATCTTGATGTAATGGTTAGAATATATTCTGTATGTTTTGCTTGTGAGATTGTCGATGTACATATATGTATATTACTTTTTAATGTCTATCTTGATGTACTGAGAGTATGCTGCAAAAAACAATGTATAATATATACGGTATTATATATGTATGTCATGAAATTCACAGTGTTCTTATTTCTGTTGGAATACAATCACACACAGCCCAAACCAAACTTGCTAGTATATTAAAAGCACACCAATAAAAAGTACACTACTGCAATGATATATCTTTGTAAAGGCATTACATTATGGAGTACATGACAAGTATGCTTTAGTTGATAGTGTGTATGTAGGGTAAAAACAGCACACTGCTGCTTGTAAAAATACTAACTACCATACCAGTAAAGACAGCCCTCTATGTGTGTCAGTGGGCATTCACAGGGGATGGTTATCTAGTATACCTATAAAGCCATTAGCCTTGGAGGGTATAATAAAATGCCGGCAACGAGTAGGAGTAGTCTCTTCTACAGTTGTTATTTTCACATTAGATGGCGCTTTTTATGTTCGCATTAGATGATGCTTGTTATTGCCGCCCTAAAAAGACCACTCTCGTTTGGGAATGTGTATAAATACCCCCTCATATATTCCTACACAGTTTATCGTGTATGGACTGCGCTGACAATACTTTAGCCACTACCTGCTGCCACTGTTCTGAAATTCGAAAAAAATTACTAAAAAACATTTTTTCAATTTTTTTTTTTAAACAAAAAAATCTGAACAAATTAGCGGCAGCTTCGACGATGGCGAACGCTGTCGTCGAAGCTGAAGATGGGAGCTTGCTCCCGTCTTCGGCCGCAAATTTCTTAGGATTTGTTAGTTTTTTTTTTTAATTTTTGTAATTTTTTTTCGATTTTCAGAACAGTCGCAGCAGGTAGTGGCTAAAGAATAGCGATCGCGGTCCATAAACTATTAACTGTGTAGGAATATGGGAGGTGGTATTTATACACATTCCCAAACGAGAGTGGTCATTTTAGGGCGACAATAACAAGCGCCATCTAATGCGAAATTAACAGCCATAGGACAGACGATTCCTCCTCGTTGCTGGCATATAATTATACCCCCCAAAGCTAATGGCTTTATAGGTATACTAGAGAACTATCCCCCAAGAATGTGTACTGGCACACAGAGAGGGCTGTCTTTACTGGTACGATAGTAGGTATTTTTATAACCAGCAGTGTGCTGTTTTTACCCTACGTACACACTATCAACTAAAGCATACTTGTAACATACTCCATAATGTAATGCCTTTACAAAGATATATCATTGCTGTAGTGTACCATTTATTGGTGTGCTTTTAATATACTAGCACGTTTAGTTTGGGCTGTGTGTGATTGTTATCCAACAGAAATAAGAACTCTGTAAATTTCATAACATACATACATATTACCATATATATTATACATTGTTTTTGCAACATTCTCTCAGTACATCAATATAGGCATTAACAAGTAATATACACATATGTACATCGACAATATCACAAGCAAAACATACATTATACATCAAGATAGGCATTAACAAGTAATACAGAATATATTCTAAGCATTACATCAAGATAGTTATTACCTATAAACATAGACAACTAAAACTTTTTTTTNGTAATACAGAATATATTCTAAGCATTACATCAAGATAGTTATTACCTATAAACATAGACAACTAAAACTTTTTTTTTCTCACTATACTATTGCAAGGAGAGTAGTGAATAGTTGCAGCAATAATGTCTTTCTATTGGAAACTGTTAGTTTGCGCACTTCCTGATGCAATGAATTGCCACAATTCAGACATGTTGTGCCGGCAACATCATCTTACGTGACGTTCTGCGATTAGGCTTCGCCACGGACTTGGTGGCGCCAGGCTTCTTACATTTGATAGTGGCAGGATTCTTACGTTTGACAGCAGGCAGCTTGTCGTCCTCCTTAGTAATGTCAATCGCAGTAGCAGCAGAGTTGTTAGGTTCAGCCAGCACCAAAGGCTCTTTAAGAAGGTAAACACTTATCGCATCTTGCAATAAAGCATGAGTTATAACTTCGTCTGGACCACATGGCAGTGGAGTGTCTGTTCGCATATAGTTAACAATACACCTCCCCAAAATATTACATTCGACCATTGGCTGGCATCGCTCGTACGACGCTGGGTTGTGGGCAAGCAGCCAATGCGCTACACCGTCTAACTGTTTCCTGGACGTTCTTGGCTCGTCAGCGGTCTCGCCATCACAGATATAGGTTATACAGTTGTTATACTGTGTACCATATAAGGCCACATTCTGGACAGTTGACAATCACAGTGTTTTTTCGTTTATGTATCCATTCGCCATCAACAGGCGTGTCAAGAATAGGCTTTGATGTGGCGAGTCAGCGCGTCCAGGAGGTGCTGCTCCGTGTGGCAATTGGTGAACTGCTTGGGTGGCGCTGCATTCGTAAACGGAGCTTGGTGGACGTGTGTAGGGTCGTTCGTAAACGCGGTACACGAAATATATGTTACTTTAAAAATTATACAGAGCTAGCGGGAAAATAAAATTATTTGTATATGCGCGTGAATACATTATTTTAAACAACAAAACTACAATATGTTTCTGGGTGTAGTTCGGGATCTGGATAACAGATGGCATGGAGGGGCATATTGCAACAGATGGTGAACGTTTAACTCACAAGATGGCAGCACCTGGTTTGAGAGCCTGGAAACATTGGATTTTTTCGTCCCATTTGGATAAGNTCACATTTGGATACGTATCGTTTTATTGTGCATCTCATTTTGAACACCTATACATTACTATTTTATCACGACGTTTCGTTTCTAAAACTAAAAACTGCTATTTTATGACCACGTAATATAAAATGTATTAATTAATCTACGAACTCTTTCTTATCCGCGTATCTTCTGCTTGTGTGATGTGCTTCGGCACTGCTCTCAGAATAGCCAACGTAATATTAACTTTTGTTCGTTCGTGCATCAGCTGATACAGGATTTTGTAAATGGCAGGTTATTTGTTTTCAATATATTAAGTTGCCACTCACTGACTGTCAGAATGTGGCTTTCTTATATGAAATGAACTATACCACGAGTAACACTGCTGTAGGCTGTCTCTGGACGAAATGGCACATTTTATCATGAGCTCATTGATGTCGCCTGGCAGGGTAGACACAGCTTACATAGAGGTCGTACTCTACGACGACATAGCATCAGTGGTTCTTGAACAATAATATTCGTCCACATGCATAAATGTCGTACATCAATTTTGCGACATTTACACTTGCTATGACATATTAATTTGGCCCTCTACTGCCGTGCTGCCGATGTCTGCTTCAACACTTCATGTTGACGCAAGCTTCGCATATACATAGTTTCAATTTAAGACGAAACATACCTTAGCAGCGCATGGTAGAACATATGTGGTACCACATTCTTCCAGCATGCTCGTATGTATGCGACTTGTACATTCTTCGGTCCAGACATCTCGTCTTCACCAACAGAAAAAGAATACACACAGAGTCAGAAGTAATATATATGTACAATTTTTTTAAAATTAAAACACAAAGTAATAATATTTTGTCGCAAAAAAATGTACCATTTTTTTCCTTCAATTAAAACCAAATAAAACACACAAAGTTATATATATATAGTCCCTAAATATATATATAATAATTTCAATTAAAAGAATGTATAATCTTTTCTCTAGATGTTGTCGAGAAGCGTGTGAACATATATAATTCGCTATAGCCATTNAATTAAAAGAATGTATAATCTTTTCTCTAGATGTTGTCGAGAAGCGTGTGAACATATATAATTCGCTATAGCCATTAGTTGTGAGTTCATAAATAATCGTATTTATCTTTTCGCTGACAGAAATATATCCCCTTCTTTGTAATGCTACCAGCACACGTAGTCTATCAACCAGGTAGTTATGGCCTTCAGAAAATAAGTAGCTAGACTTCACGACTCTCTTTGCAAAAGGTTCACAATACATGTCTGCATCTATGATCTTCCGTGATGGGTAGTTTGTGAGATACCTCTGAGCCAGAGTACTTGGTTCGAATCTTCGATTATTCTGTCTCAACTTCACGTATCTGACCTTTTCATCATCATGTTTCATCTTTTGCTTTGCAGATGCAGATACTTCATCATCGTCAGTAGAATGTGTATATTTCGCATCATCATAATTATCATCATCATCATTGCCATTATCATCTCCCTCGGACTTGACGGTCACACTTTCGTGCTTGATAGTTGTAACATCCTTGTTTATCATCTTACGCCTTAGCAATACATGTTTGTTGTTTTCATCATTGAACAATCTGTATGGTTTGCGCTCTTCATAATACATGTCCGCAACAGACGTATTTCCTTCTTAACAGAATGTTTTGGAACCTGATGCATGTCCAGATAATGTTATGGGTGATGANCCGCAACAGACGTATTTCCTTCTTAACAGAATGTTTTGGAACCTGATGCATGTCCAGATAATGTTATGGGTGATGATACAATCAATAGTTAACACAACGAACTAGTATGGGAGTCATCCATTGTATTGCCTTACGTCAACAAGTTCAATGCTTGCTGTCTTGTGCCAAGTAAAGGTGTGTTACCTTTACATGTAGAAGTATGCCTCTTTAGATTTTCACTTCTACCAAATGTCCAACGACACACATTACATGATAGTAATCTGGAGGCTGGTTTCTTTTGACACTCACTATGTTCATGTTGNCAAATGTCCAACGACACACATTACATGATAGTAATCTGGAGGCTGGTTTCTTTTGACACTCACTATGTTCATGTTTCCATGCATTGCAACTTTTACTGAATGTCTTGTCGCAGTAACTGCATTGTTTTCCATGTAATTGTTGAACACGTGTGNCCATGCATTGCAACTTTTACTGAATGTCTTGTCGCAGTAACTGCATTGTTTTCCATGTAATTGTTGAACACGTGTGAATTTTTGCATGTACGCAAACAGATCATTTTCGATTGCTAGTTCTACACACTTTTTATCATTTTCAAGTATATGACAACTTAAACATGTGTACTACCACTATGCAGTGCAGACTCCTCTTTTCTGAAGACTCCTCTTTCTGAAGACTCGTCCCCTACGCAGACTCGTCCCCCATGCGGACTCGTCCAACATGCGGAATCGTCCCCCCTGCGGACTCGTCTCCCCAGCGGACTCTACCCCTGCGGACTCGTCCAATCTGCGGACTAGTCCCCTCTGCGGACTCCTGTTTTCTGTAGACTCCACCCCTCTGCGAACTCCTACCTTCTGCGTACACTACTACCTTCACACAGAAGTGTTGATGAACACGATAGCTTAGCAACTATGTGAATTTCTGGGGTTATTCTAATTTATACCCTCATTCTGTAGGTCTAATACGAAGTTAGGTTGTAATTTTCTCTGTAGTGGTTTAGAGGGAAATAGGCAAGTGGCAGAAGTAAAAAATTTTCTCTACTACAGCTGATAAATTATATATAATGTCCAACCGGTACATATTTCACATCGTCATCAGTAGACTTGAAGGTCACTCTTGCGTTCTCGATGTTCTGGATAGTTGAAGCAACTTCGTTTATTACCTTACATGATAGCAGTGTATGATTGTTCGCATCTTTTCGCGATCTGTATAGCTTGCACTCTTAATAGTAAATGCCTACAACACTCGTAATTCCTTCTTTGCATATGTGAAGGTTTTGCAGGTAGTCGTACAGGACATTCCCGATTGCATGCCTCGCTCTACATTCATCTATTTGTCATGTGGTGTAAGTAAATTTGTTCTCAACTGTAGCTGATGTATCTTATATATAATGTACAACCGGAACCCTTTCNGTCATGTGGTGTAAGTAAATTTGTTCTCAACTGTAGCTGATGTATCTTATATATAATGTACAACCGGAACCCTTTCCCATTTATTCTTCTTCCTCGTGACAAATGTTCTGTGTACTTGCTTCAGCACTGTCTTCAATTTCGTGAGTGTTTTACACAGGCACATTCAAGGTCTTGAAGGCTCTCTCGCTATATTCACCTTCATGTGGTTCTGGTTTGGTATATTTACAGTCCAAACATATATTATATTTTACTGTACCTTCTTTTTTCATCTCGCATGTATCAACTAGATATTATAAGACAAAGTATACGAATTCTATACAACAAATATCGTCCACCATACCTGATTAATATGGTGCAACATGCATCTTCATAAGACCTCGGAAAGCAGATTCTTTCTGTATGAACCCATTCTCATTTGGTAAGTTTACAACAGGTGTAGGTGTAGGTGCTTTATATGTACACGTTTTANTTTCTGTATGAACCCATTCTCATTTGGTAAGTTTACAACAGGTGTAGGTGTAGGTGCTTTATATGTACACGTTTTATCATGGTTGTAATACGACTCACACCATAGTTTTACATGATGGTCGTGAATATCGAGTCACATGCTGTCTGGAACACNTCATGGTTGTAATACGACTCACACCATAGTTTTACATGATGGTCGTGAATATCGAGTCACATGCTGTCTGGAACACCTGTCACTTTATAACATTTGAATCACGACCACACTTAAAGCAACTAGTAGTATAGTAATCCCATTGCGTCTTCTTAAAACATTTTCCAGATTTCTCATGTTGGGGAGCACTCCTACTTTTACTAAAGGTCTTGCTGCAGTAGTGTCGTGAATATCTTGATGTCTGTGGTAAACTGTCCATGTCCAGGTCTGATGTTGACGATGATGGTGACAGCGCACCGGTATCCAATGCAGCAGGTGTCTGCCCTTCACACGTCTTTTCAGATGTATGCAATATGCTACGTCTCTTAGCTGGCACAGGAGGGAGTCCTTCACACATTGCGAGAAGTCTTCTTAAGTTATCGCGACGCCTAAATTGAGACTTACACTGTTCACATATTCAGTCAGATTGCTTCATGTTCATAGAACAAGCATTTTCTTGTCGGTGGGCATTACGGGTCTTAGTAAATGGCTTCTTGCAGAAACAGCACAAATTACTTTATTGACGTATTTTCCATCTTCGCTCGAGACGATGTTCACTCTTCAAACTAAGACGATTCCATCAATTTCACATATATATATGTGCATATCTTCTTATTTCATCGGTGGGATTTAAGTTTTTTTTAATGCGTTCTGTAAACATATATTCAGCTAACGTCTCTCCACTGCTATACACCCTTTTACATCTCTCATGTCGATGTGCGTTGCTACTTTTACTTAAGATTTAACCACATTTTTCGACAATATTTCCTACATGTTGGTGAAGAATTGTGTTCATTGTTCATATGAAGGTCAGAAGTTAGTGATGTAGGCGTATCAATACTTTCTACTGCAGACATCTGATCGTCACAATTTTGTAACGTTGACAATGCACTGTGTTGCTTAGCATGTAGAGAAACAAGGTATTTGCACTTTTTTTTCATATGAATATTTAAACTGTCTATACAAGTGAACATACCTTGGCATATATTACATGGATAGCCTGTGCGATGAGGATTCATCTTGCATTTATGCTTTATATGTGTGTTTGCATTGCAGGCATATGAAAATGTACTGTTACAATAGTGGCATGGATGTCTAGGAGATGTGACTGTTCCAGCCATTTTCTTCTTAGTAGGTTACGTTGCCTTTAATAATATTGATGGGTCTAATTTTTCTTTTGCGGATATGTTCCCATCAAAAAGTTGGTGTATTCTCAGTAAATACTGATTGTCCTGTGTATTGAAGGATAGCATTGCATGTTGCGCTATGCCTTTTTAATCTATGGAGTCTTCGAAAATATGATTTGCATTTTTCACATGATAATATAATACATTCCATATTTTTTTGGCAGCCAATCTCGTGGTGCCGAGCATTGCAACTTTTAGAAAATTCTTCTTACAGTAACAACACAAATAACTTTCTCGACTATTTCCCATCGTAGAAAAAAAAACAGCTCTGTCCACTCTTCGAAGTCTGAATAGCCTCTGAGTCGATCATAATATTCTATACTATACAAATATATACATACATATGACGCTATACCGCCACTGTGGAAGGCAATGTGGCTTATAGTGTCGTTGTTAATGCCCCCAGGCACCGACTATAATATGCTTGAAGGTTAAGGGGTTTGCAATAATGTAGGCTTTAGCTGTTTCAATTTGAGGGACGAATATATTGTCTCGGATATATTCACCAATAAACAACAACACTTGAGAGGTGTGGTACTCTAATACTTTGGTTACTCGTATTGAATGCTAACGTCTTCGTGATGGAGGGGGGCTTCTCTTGACGGTGATTGTATGCTTAACTCTTGCTGGAATGATGTCAGCTGTGGTGTGTGAGCTCCAGCGATGGGCGGCCTTTGGCAAAGTCCCGTTGTTGCTTCCGTCTCACTGTGGTGATGTTCTACTGATGTGGCCAGGCGTCTGATTTGCCCCCGGCCAAAATGGCGCGGCTGACCTCTCTTTACACTGCGATCTTCAACTGGCTGCTCGATGGTCTATTGATCTAACCTCTCGGCGCGGTACTAATCAACTGACCTCCTACTCTGGGCGGTAATAATCATCCGTTTCCCACTACTGTCGAAAAGGGGTTTTTATGCTCGCCAGCCTCCAGTCTTAATTGTCGGCACGTGTCGCCTTGAGGGGGNCATGTCCAGGTCTGATGTTGACGATGATGGTGACAGCGCACCGGTATCCAATGCAGCAGGTGTCTGCCCTTCACACGTCTTTTCAGATGTATGCAATATGCTACGTCTCTTAGCTGGCACAGGAGGGAGTCCTTCACACATTGCGAGAAGTCTTCTTAAGTTATCGCGACGCCTAAATTGAGACTTACACTGTTCACATATTCAGTCAGATTGCTTCATGTTCATAGAACAAGCATTTTCTTGTCGGTGGGCATTACGGGTCTTAGTAAATGGCTTCTTGCAGAAACAGCACAAATTACTTTATTGACGTATTTTCCATCTTCGCTCGAGACGATGTTCACTCTTCGNGGCTTCTTGCAGAAACAGCACAAATTACTTTATTGACGTATTTTCCATCTTCGCTCGAGACGATGTTCACTCTTCGAAATTCGAATAACAAACTTAGACAATTCCATCAATTTCACATATATATGTGCATATCTTCTTATTTCATTGGTGGGATTTAAATTTTTTTTTTTAATGTGTTCTGTAAACACATATTCAGCTAACGTCTCTCCACCGCTATACACCCTTCTACATGTCTCATGTCGACGTGCATTGCTACTTTTACTTAATATTTAACCGCATTCTTCCTACATGTTGGTGAAGGATTATGTTCATTGTTCATATGAAGGTCAGAAGTTGGTGATGTAGGCGTATCAATACTTTCTACTGCAGACATCTGATCGTCACAATTTTGTAACGTTGACAATGCACTGTGTTGCTTAGCATGTAGAGAAACAAGGTATTTGCACTTTTTTTTCATATGAATATTTAAACTGTCTATACAAGTGAACATACCTTGGCATATACGACATGGATAGCCTGTGCGATGAGGATTCATCTTGCATTTATGCTTTATATGTGTGTTTGCATTGCAGGCATATGAANACATGGATAGCCTGTGCGATGAGGATTCATCTTGCATTTATGCTTTATATGTGTGTTTGCATTGCAGGCATATGAAAATGTACTGTTACAATAGTGGCATGGATGTCTAGGAGATGTGACTGTTCCAGCCATTTTTTTCTTAGTAGGTAACGTTGCCTTTAATAATATTGATGGGTCTAATTTTTCTTTTGCGGATATGTTCCCATCAAAAAGTTGGTCNTAGGTAACGTTGCCTTTAATAATATTGATGGGTCTAATTTTTCTTTTGCGGATATGTTCCCATCAAAAAGTTGGTCTATTCTCAGTAAATACCGATTGTCCTATGCAGGAAGGAGAGCATTGCATGTTGCGCTATGCCTTTTTAATCTATGGAGTCTTCGAAAATATGATTTGCATTTTTCACATGATAATATAATACATTCCATATTTTTTTGGCAGCCAATCTCGTGGTGCCGAGCATTGCAACTTTTAGAAAATTCTTCTTACAGTAACAACACAAATAACTTTCTCGACTATTTCCCATCGTAGAAAAAAAAAACAGCTCTGTTCACTCTTCGAAGTCTGAATAGCCTCTGAGTCGATCATAATATCCTATACTATTCTAATATATACATACATACATACAGATACAATGGCGGAGACCTTTATGTCAGATTTGTTAGTGGCAAGACGCTTTCGAAACATGTTAGGCTTCTTTATCGTTGTGTGCCACAGCATCCTTTGTGTTAGACCTGCGAGAGCCTTACATAAACTGTTAGGCCCCTTTGTGCTCGGTGGTGTTTTCTATTTATTATGGTGGTAGCTTGCATTTATGCTTTATATTTCTCTTCGCATTGTAGGCATATGGAAATGTTATGTTACAGTAGTGATGTGATTGTTCCCGCCATTGTTTTCATAGTAGTGTGCATTGCCTTTAATGCTTTATCATTGTGTATGGTTGGGAATACTCTGAGATAACCCATGTGCATATGTTTGGGAAGACCCTGAGATAACTTCCCCGGCTTGGCCTGCAAGAGCGGGTTGTATATCTCATAGGAAGGACTAAAATGTTAATCTAATTTGGGAAAACTTAACCATTTGGTAATGATGGGAGTTATGTTATGAAGTTGCCGAACGTATCTTACAGAATATGGAACTTATGCGCAGCTATGCTTGTAGGGAGCAAATTTCATCTGTAATATTTTTTATAGGTACAGGACATAAATAACTCCATGATGATTTGTGTTGTCCGGATCGATATATACATATATCTATATATATACATATATCTATAACGAATTTGCTTCCGTATGTTTAACAGTTCGGAAATTACGAGCACCTATGCTTATAGGGCTTAAATGATACTATGATAATTTATCCAACATCGAGGGTGTGCTGTGTATCGAAAATTAGAACCATATCTAGTAATTAATATGTAGTTTTCTTCTTTGGTGTAACTTACTCGGCCAATCTTTGTTTGCATGTGTTGATCTGTCTTCTGTACATGTGTGTATAAGTGTGTACATGAATTTTGGATACTGGTACCGTGAGCATATATCATATGTAAAACGTATTTCTTGTGAGGAGTCGCACAGAGCTTCCCCTTTGGTGCAACTTACTTGACTTGTATTTGTTTGCATATATTGATGGGTCTGCATGTGTGTGTATGTAAGTGAATTTTGCATACTAATGCCGTGAGCGTATATCATATCTAAAACGTATTTCATGGGAGGAGCCGCACAGAGCTTCCCCTTTGGTGTAACGTACTCTTCGTCACAATGTTCAGCGTCACCCTTTATGGTAGGTATCGTGCATCGTTGAAATGTTCGGCGACACCCTATATATTAAACTGTCCGATTCATTGTGGTGCACAATAGCACCCTTTACGTTATGCCGCGTGTGCTTCGTCGGAGTGTTCGACGTCGCCCTTTATGTAAGGGTGTATGCGTTGTTGAAGTGTTCGGCGCCACACTTTATATTACAATACCTACGTCATTGAAGTGTACGGTAGTGTGCTTTATGTTATGCTTTGCGTGCTTCGCCCCAGTGTTTGATGTCACCCTTTATGTTAGGGTGCGTGCGTCGTTGAAGTGTTCGGCAACGTTCTTTATGTTACACCAAGTGACATGGCAACATCCTTTATGTTATGCCTCTTGTCACTGCGACTGGGGAAGACTCTGAGATAATCCTTCTGGCTTGAAATGTCAGCATGTGTTATCTGAGACAACCTCTTGCTTGATATGCGAGAGCATGAAGTATATGATTCAGTAGGAATGAATTAAATGTTAATCATATTTAGGAAGACTCTGAGATAACCCAGTATGTAGGGACCAGTCGGGTGACATGGTAGGGATTTGGGAAGACCCGGAGAACCCCACCGCAAGAGTATGATGTAGGAGTCAGTCGGGTGACATGGCAGGGATTTGGGAAGACTCGGAGCACACACCCTGCAAGAGTGTGATGTAGGGGCCAGTGGGGACATCAGGGAAGAATCGGAGAAAACCCTTTTGCCTATTTTACGTATTTTCTGGTTGTACCTTAAGCAGTTCGGGAATTATGATCAACTTTAAGTTCGCACAGGGCTTAAATGACCATTTGTTAATTTTCCCCTTCAGCATTGATGCCTATGATATGAATTTGACGACTACATCTTAAACGGTTCCGGAATTACGTCCAACAATGCTTATACGTTCACATAGGACTTAAATTACCACTTGTTAATTTTCCTTGTCTGTGTCGCTGCCTATGATATGAAATTTAACGACATCTTAAACGGTTCGGAAATTACGTCCAACTATGCTTTTAAGTTCGCATAGGGCTTAAATGACAATTTGTTAATTTTTCTTGTCTGTGTCGATGTCTATGACATGCATTCGACGACTACATCTTAAACGGTTCGGGAATTACGGCCAACTGTGCTTATAAGTTCGCATAGGGCTATAACCCTCCCAGCTTGGAATGCAAGAGCGTGGAGTATGGTAGGGGTAGACTATGAGTCAATGAAAGTACGAGGGTTATTCGGAGAGTAAGGTCCGAATCGCCGTAGCTAATCGAATGCCGCGCGATCATTGTAATGCGCATGCGCACCGACTATCGGCATGCCTTGCTTGTCAAACGACGCCATTTGCATTGGTATTGTTGCAGTGTGCTGTGCCAGTTCAAAATGTTTAAAACAATTGATTAGCCCTCCGACTGTGAAATACGGTCAGTGATTCTGTTTTTGACAGCAAGGAACGTTTCAGCGGCGGAAGTTCATTGACAGATAAGTCAAGTGTATGCCCCCAATGCGATGAGTGACAGCAACGTGTGTAAGTAGGTGAGAGCTTTCAAGGATGGACGGGAAAATGTCCATGATGAATCGCGATCAGGCCGACCATCAGTGATCACAGAAGATTTGGTCAATGCCGTGGATGAAAAGATTCGTGAAGACCGGCGATTCACAATTTCAACTTTATCATTGGAATTTCCGAATGTGCATAGAACAACTTTGCACAAAATTGTCTCTGAAAATTTGCAATTTCACAAATTGTGCGCACGTTGGGTTCCCAGGCTGCTTACTGAGGAACACCAAATGAAAAGAATGGCTTGAGCTCTTGATTTTTTGGACCGATATCATAAGGAAGGTGATCAATTTTTAGAGAAGATTGTCACAGGGGACGAGACGTGGGATTCTCACATGACACCAGAATCTAAACGTCAGTCAATGGAATGCCGTCACCCGACATCACCAGTCAAAGTCAAGGCCAAGCGGACAATCTCAACACGAAAGGTTATGGCAACCGTGTTTTGGGATATACATGGAGTCTTGTTAGTTGAGTTTATGCAGCAAGGGACAACAATCAATGCAGCCGCTTACTGCGCTACTCTGACTAAACTTCGACGTGCGATACGAAATAATCGACATGGCCTTCTGAGGTCTGGAGTTTTGTTGCTGCATGACAATACCAGACCCCATTCTGCCATTCACACCCTAAATCTGATCAGATGTTTGGGATGGGAACAGATTGACCACCCACCGTACAGTCCAGACTTGGTGCCGAGCGATTTTCACTTGTTCCGCTACCTAAAGGTAAACGCCTTTAGGTAGAGAAGCACTTCGCCACAGATGACGAGGTTACAGCACTATTAGTGCGCGTGCGTGTGTACTTATATGTATGTATATATATATGTATATATATATATATATATATATATATATATACANTTTCACTTGTTCCGCTACCTAAAGGTAAACGCCTTTAGGTAGAGAAGCACTTCGCCACAGATGACGAGGTTACAGCACTATTAGTGCGCGTGCGTGTGTACTTATATGTATGTATATATATATATGTATATATATATATATATATATATATACACATACACACGCACTTATAATAATAAGAAGACATTTATTCTCGCGACTTTTAATTTAAATATGTTACAATAATTGTATGCTTATTTTTCTGTGCAATTATGATAGTCGAGATAAAATAATTCAAGTTGAAATAAATTATTTGGTTTTACTGAAGTCCTTCATCTAAAATTTCAGCACCGAATCCACTGTTCATACTTATGACGGCGAATTTTAAAATACTTCAAACAAATACGAAATTAAAGTCTATAAAATTATTTTATATTGGTCATAATCAAATTTGCCGCTTTTTTTTTATATTAGCCACAACAATAACATTCTTCGAAATGTATAAGTGCACCCCTCTACATTGCTAAAAAAATGTTTCCTTCTTTTTACGGAAAAATGCTAGTATAGTTTTTCCAGAGGTGTCCGTAAACTCTCCGTAAAATTACGGCCACGTTGATTTTCTAAACGGACTTTCGCAAACTAAATTTCATGGAACCTCGCCGTATTAAAATTTTGTTTAATGTTTTATATTTAAGCAAGATTTGAACCCAAGTCAGTGTCACAAGTCCACAACTCTAACCACTCACCTACAACGCCCATATGAGGTGTCTATAGTATAACTTCCGTAGTTCAGGTTGAGTTACATAAGCAACTTTTAAGTTTCTATTAAAGTGTTTCTAAATGTTACAGACTCCTAATGCTACTTTTTAATATTTGAAATAATAGGTCTTAGTGGTGTGGATAACCTTGATTGCCACAGAAATGATAATTTTCTTGTTACACTGGCGAAGAAAGTTTTGTGTAGACTCGAAATTTTTCGTTCCCGAAACCCGAAGCTATAGGACGCGCATATGTTTACAATATCTTTGTAACAACACAAACGTATTTCGTTATTCACACAAATGCTAATCTTGAAAATGAACATAAGCACTGTAGATTTACAAAATACAACTTTGTAAATCAACAAAATTGAGTAATTATACAAGAATTTGTCAGTTCCAATTACACAATTTTTTTACAGATGGATTATCCCGTCATCAGTAACCGTTTGAAATTTGTAAAACTTCCCTTCAAAGATTTTTCTACGTCCTCAATATAAAAAAGGGGCCGCGGTGGTGTAGTGGTCAGTATACTCGCCTCCCACCTAGGAAAACCGGGTTCGATTCCCAGCGAGGCAGCTCCCGGATTTTCGTATGTGGGAATTGTGCCGGACGATGCTACTGGTCGGTGGTTTTTTTTCCGGGGATCTCCCGTTTTCCCCCACCCTTGCATTCCGGCGTTGCTTCATACTCACCTCGCTCAACCTCACCGGATCTCTCTCCACTCAATATACAAGTGATATTACTTAAATATATTTATTTAAGTACATACGAGTAATCCCACGCCAGCTACAATTCTTTTGAATACATTGCATTATTTTTGGTAAGGTTACTTAAAGGTAAATTATGAACACAAAAAAAATAGTCTCCTTTCCAGTAACTGCAAATAAAATTATTCTCTTAAGGATTTTCTTGCATCGATTACCTCGAATTCAGCAATGTCTTACATGTCTACAGATACGACCGCGTATCCGTCTTTGGCCTTATCACGTTAATATTTGCGTACTGTATACAATTTAACACGAGTGTTAATGTGATTGTAACTTCAAAAATCCAAATGCATAGATCAATGAGCAACAAATAACATTGAAGTTCAAAGGTTCATTAACTCGTCACAAGATAAGTCAACGTACGGGTATGGAGCTAAATACTGTCGATACATGACTGAAAAAAAACGATTACAGAATCTACATGTAAGAAGTGAAAAATTTAAGCAAGCACAAACACGGAAAAGAATTCCCGGCGATTTACACTCTAAATCTGAAACAGTGAAAATTTCACTGTTTCAATCATTTAACAGTACCTGACTGATTCAACAGTCACTTCAGTGTATTTAACTGATGAATTAGTGAAAAAATGACAAGTTTTCCTTCACTTATTGATTCAGTGACATTTTCCAGTTAAACAACGTTTACAAAATGGGCGTTAAAGAACGTGTATAAAATGAAATAACAACAAAAAAACTAATAAAACAAATAAAAAATACCTTCTAAAATTTGAGTTTCGTCTTACATAACACCATTTTACGAGATAACATGAACATTCAGTCTTTCATTCCGTTTTTACGTCTTTCATTTTGTTTCCACGTAATCATCAGGGCACTCGGTTTGAAGGTTTGAACTGCATTTAATGTGGCGAAATGAGTGCATTCATACGTACTATTTATTTTAACAATCCTAACGTTACCGATTATACTAAGAGCGAAAAGAAAGAGCATACAACTTAAAACTACACACTTTCGATGAACAAATAAAACTCATACATTTTCACCGTTGTCGTCAACGATGACTTCGTTCGTAGCTCTGGAGTTAGGGGAACGGCGTGGGTTCAATCCCGAACACCAGCAAAATTTATTTTTAATCTTTTTAAAATACGACAAATTGCGTAATATAAATAGTAATTATCGGAAATATGTTTATTTATAGTAATTTTTTGGCTAAATCGAAGAGAAAACTGTATTTAATTCGCCGCAAGCAGTCGCCGTCACTTATTCAATTAGTGAATTTGTTTCACGTCACTTATTAAATGAGTGAAATTATTTCACTGAAACACTGATTCTAGGTAGAGCCATTTTCACTGATCCGAGAAGTTTAATTTCACTGCGAATCAGTGGTTTTTCACTGATTCGACTTTAGAATGTATAAATATCAAAACACGAGTGAAAAAAAAAAGAAACTTTTTAAGCATGGGGGCATTGAATCTGTACTACAATTTATGCGATTTCTCTAATAAACGCTTTTCAAAAGTAACAGCGAACTTTTAGAGACCGGCAAGACAAATGTCTATAACGAACAATAAAGCCTCAACAGCACTTGACTTCGTCCCTGAGGAATAGTCTAGCACACTTTCAACCGGTTCAAGGTCTCGGCGCTCGACGGATGTATTCAAATAATACGGGCGGGACGTGACTCGTTTCTAAAAATGCTAGCGACTAATTCCCGTGCGACTCCAAATCATGGCACAACTGGAGCAATTGAAACCTACAGTTACAGAAACGTAGCAATTGTAGCCGGCCAATTTCCACGTACGCTTTTACGTCGTAAGACAACGGGCGAAATTAGCCAGCCTCCCGCAGACTTTTTCGGCCATGTTTTATTATTGTAACTATACTACGCCTTTACTTTCCGTCACGTAGACACATGTAAAATAATTGGCAACGCGCTGCAATTTTACTTACTTGGTTATTATGCGCACTTCCGTAATAAAACACTGCACCACACAAAATAAAGGTCTGGGGTAGGTGATAAACTTAATCCCCCTCCGCAAGCCTCAACCCTCCTTGCCAAACCGTAAACCTAGTTTTGTTAAAGGGGCCGCTGAGATATAATTGTAGACCACTCGCCTTAGACCACAGTGATAAGCGTTTGATTACCGACACATTTATGCCCAGATTTTTGTGCGTGGGAAACTTGGTTGACGTTGCCAATGCGTTTTTCTTTTTCGGTGTACTCCAATAGTTTTTTTCCAGGTCGAAATTGAATGAATATCGTGTTTTACAATGATTATGAAAGGAGGCATTAATGCACAAAAAAGTAAATATGCCTGCATGTCCCCCTTCCCCCTCATCAAACCGTACGTATTTCACGCTGTAGCACGATCACTTCAACAGAGTACTGTTTATCACAGTTAGGCTGGATGACAACATTGCTAATAAAAGTAACTAGTCGTTTTATTTAAACACTCATATAGAATAGTCGTTCTGGTGAAGGCTTCAGCTTGTCGTGCCATGCAAATTTTAATAGCCCGCACTCGTTCACGTCTCGTCATTCCAAATGGTCGTTGGCTACGTTTCAGTGGCTTTACCCTCGGGTGACGACCTGCTATCTTACGTGACATCGTTTGGATGTGGCAGGGTAAAAAGCAGTAAAAATGCGTTTCTTGAATAGGTTCTAATCAATTATTTCGCTTACTTTCATGTTCGCACTTAATATCGAGACATGTATCTTCATTGTATCGTGCGCTCTCTTTCGTACAGACGCATCGCTGAGGGGCTGCAAGTAGAAAATAGGATAAGTGGTAGTGCCATTTCGGGAGATGTCGGTTCGAATAAAGGCAAAAGTTCTAAAGAATTAAAAATTTTAAAAATCCCTACTATTTTATATTGAACTGATAAGTGCCAGTTTTATTTCGTTCATGTCTGAAATATCTTTATTAAACTACAGAACGCTTAAGTGCAGGTGGTTTCGGATTGGACTCCCAAAGAGAGAACATCCTCACGAACACGACCACACATACAACACCCTCCATGCCCCTCCAACCGCCCCATCAACTCTACCCTGATGATAACGTCTTCACACCGAGCATTTTAGGCAGCAGGGTGGGAATAACGCCGTGCATTTGCAAACGAGTAAGGCAGTGGCCTCCATGCAGAACCTTGGTTGTACAGAGTAGTTTAGGAGGCCCCTTCAAAGCGGGGTGGATGCAGCCTGCGCTCGTATTGTTGAATACATAGGTATAGAAGTCACAAAAGAAGACTATTTATTCTACGCATTTTTATGCTTGGAGTTCAGCGTTGCTATTGCTCCACTGCTTCTCCGCGCTCCGGGTCGAGGCCTAAAAGCGTGGGAGCGCTAGGGGCGACCGAGACATGTGAATCAACTCTTTCATCGCCTCTACACGCAAAGCACTGAACTGGCATGCAGTCTTGCTGTCGATAACGCGCCTCTGAGACTTTCAGCGGAGACCCTACCATTTTATGACGTAATAATAAAAATAACGGTTTGATGCACGCCCCTATTCCTTTTTTAATGTTTTTTACCGGAATTTTCATACCTAAAAATGACCGTGAAAACATAAGTTTGAGCCATTTTCACTATCACAAAAACATGCTTTAGAGAGAAATGTAGGAACTGAAAAACATATACAGATGCGTAACTCTTCTTAAATGCTATTCGTAAGCAGACCTCACTCAGACACGTTGGACGGTTTTCTAATAAAACGTTTTCAGCTGGAGCTCTGCACACCGTTCGGCGGCCTACCCAGGCGGCCACCTTAAGGGACATCCCTAGTTGTCATATAGGTCTCATTGTGTCTATTATAATTGTTTGAAAAACTATGAAATATTTAACGTTAGTCTTTTTATACAAAAATGAAAGTCGATATTTTGTTGCCAATTTATAAATTTTATCATTAAATCATAATTGTGGTCGTTGAAAAGTGTCAAAGTCAGTAAAAATCGCTGTAAGTAGTCCTCTGTTTACGACATTTATTCTTCTGTAAAATAGCGTTTTAAACTATAGCGGTAATGGTGTATCTTTTCTGAACAGATTTCTATATTAAAATCCTATCATCACAGCTTAAAATTCTTAGGAAGCATAAAACACGTGAAGCTTGTTTATGTTATTGTCCATCGCCGTAGCAATGTTTCCTTATGGCTGGGCGTGACTTTCAGATAAGCTGATATTGCTTTTGTACAAGCTTCTATAAGGCCGGCTGCAAAAGCCGGCATACCAATCGCTATACGAGCCAGTATGAAAGATTTCTATTACACGACAGCAATTACAGTCTATTCACGGTTTTTTCCCACTTTTTGAATCAAACCTTTGAAAAATCACCCTATGTATTACGTGTGTGTTAGTTTCCTAAAATATGTCATGTATCATAAGCATTTTATACTTATGCCAACTATTAAAGTGTGTTATGTTTAGTTAAATTGAACATTTACTTATATTTAATCTCTAAATTATAATATTTAATTAATAATGAATATCAATTAAAACCGAAAGAAAATAAGTGTGTTGGTAATGCCTAATAAGAAATAGTCCTTATGCAAAATATCATTACACTGAGTGCGCACGAATGCTGTGCGTGGTCCCTTTGGTGTAATTTTTAAACTCAATTAAGCTTTATTTGCATTATGCGGAGGCTTATCCTGGAAGCATAACTTTAGCAGGACTTCAGAAAAGTCGGAAGTAACCGTAAATCGACTATAGCGTGCTAACTGCACTCTGCGGTTAATCATGTAAGCGTAGGGTTCGAAGTAAATATGAACCCCTCTCTTAAAACTGCTGCTCACTTAATAATATCGCTTTATTACGGCTGGTCATGTGATACAAAGGTAGTTACGAAATTATTCGGATACGCATATATATGAGAAATGATAATTTCCAAGCAACACAGTTACTTGGACACTGCTTCCCACCCTGTTTTGTTCAGCCCTGGAGGGCTGGAGGGCAGTGTCTTTGAAGGTACAGAGTGCCAGCCACGTCAAAGAGTAGAGTATTGTCTGTGCTGTCATTGAAACAACTGTGTGGGGCGGAAGGGAAAGGAGGCGACATATAATCAAACGTAGTTAGTGGTATCGCATTACGAGAAAGGCAAAACTATTAGAAACGTCGCCGAAATGCTGCTACTGAAGAGCGGTACAGTGGCCGATATTATCCATAAATACAAGAATGAAGACAGGATATAAATGAAACAACACACTAGCTGTCCAGAAGTCCTCACAGACAGAGAAGAATAGCATATAGGTTTTGTTCCTTTTGTGGCAAAGGAACTGGGGGATTGGAGACGAAGATGCCCGGGCGCCATGTAAAATATCACGTTTCCCCCTCAAAATGCTATGAATTGCCCTCTAATCAGCAATTTTGACTTGACCCATTGAAAAAGTTGAAGGGAGACGCCTCGATGTGACAGCCGAAAAAGTAGTGTCATTTGGAGTAACTTTATGCCAATTCAGGTTAACTTTGTAGCACGCATTTTCATTTAAAATTAATGTTCTACAGTCCCCAACTTTATGTTTAACTTGCTAGTCAACATGTTTATTTATAAATAACACAGTAAAGTGCACAGAATCATCAGGCCTTCATATGAAATATTTCAAGTGACTGTACCCAAATCAGGAAGGCGGATTAAAGGCATAAGGCCAAGTGCATCGGACCAAGTGGGCCGTCGACAATTACTGTTTACCTTACAGACCCCAACCGCCATGTTGCATTTCCGTAACCTTGACTTGAGATGACCTTGAAGTCAAAAGTCTGAGAACTATCACTAACATTAGTAAAAATATAGAAAATTAAGGGAGATATATGCATTATTCACCCCGATTGCCATCTTTGATATCAGTGACATTGACAGTGACCTTAGGATAACTTGGAAACCTAAAAATCTATAAAAATTGGAAAAAAAATTGAGAAAATTGTAGAATTCTGGGAAGAGAAATATTATTGACCCCGATCATCATATTGGATAGATGTGACCCTGACCTAGACCCCAGGCGACCTTAAACCAAAATAATTAATACAAATAAAAAAAATTGGTTAAATTTTTTTTAAAAAGTCAGAAGAAAATTTACACTACTGACTATGACCGCCATCTTGGATATCTGTGATCTTGACACTGATCTAGTCGAACTTGAACCCGAACAAATTGAGCAAATTCGCAAAAAAAATACTTAAAAAGTTGTTAAAACTTAAATAACATTAAAAATTAATAAAAAATTGTGATATTTAATAAAAGTTAGAAAAAATAGGAGACTGTGGAAAACACTTAAAATCTTAAATGTATAAGGTCCAGAGTTCGATTCTCGTAATGATGGTGGAGCGCACATCCTCCCGGCACAATGATTGATCACTATTTTTTTATTGGTTATTTAATAAGAATCCTTCACCCCACCTACCTAACTACCCCCTTCCAACGAATCACTGGCTTCACGTCACACCCGACCCCCAACCCCCTCAGCATCCGCCTACATTGCCCAATAAAGCTCAACCCCCTCCGTTATCACTAGACTGCACTAGTAATTTAACGATGATGCCACATTGTAAATTGTTAGCTCTTAACTGGACGATGCTCATGTGATAATGTCGTCGTTTGCAGGGAATTAATGTATCCAACGGCGCGCCATGTCACAGTACTTCGCCTGATGCGAGAGGCGACAGATCGCTCTCTTCCCTGATGTTTCCAACACTCAGCCTGGTAAGTTATTTTTCATTTCTCTCTTCCATCAAAATTCGCAGGGTATTATCGGGCGTGCTCGTAATTATACACACATTTACCCACACAAGTGAAAAATCTGCTAAAATTTATGTTTGGGCCAGCGAGCTACTGGAGTGTAGATATAAAGACGAAGCGTTTGTTTAATGGTGTGCCTGCGTTAGTGTTACCCCAGCTGGATTGCCTATGTTATTGATGATGCTATTCGCAAAAAATTAGGATTAGGCCTTTGAAACTGGAATGTACGAGGTCAACTCGGGTGAAAGTATTATCTTTCATGCTCTTCTTGGCCTTCGACCCCCCATTCCATCAATCTCCCAATATTTCGATCAATGGTTCGATCTTTCCCATCAAAATTTCAATCTCTACGATCAAAATTTCAATCTTCTCGATTAATATTTCAATCCATCATCATTCTGTCGGTTTGTCGTCTCTTACTCATCATACGTATAGAAAAAAAGAAATTACTGATATACCTAGTGAGCCTACTTTCGATTACTTGAGTGCAAATAATTTTTAATGAAGTTCTTAAAAGCTTTGATGGTAGGTAGGCCTTGACGTCTCATTGACAGCAATAGCATAAGAGAAGGAACCAGAAACGTGTTCTACACTAGTGAGAGATACACATGTAGCTTACCCAGAATTCGAACCCAGTAAACCTCGTACTATAAGCTAACGTGCAACCAATTGCAGTAAGGAGATAGCATTCGGAGCATCAACTTTGGATGTAATTAGTCTGATGTTTTGAATGATAGTGTTTACTAACCTGAAATATTTACAGTTGAGTTGAGAGATTTGGGCGACTCTTAATGAGGTCTTGAGAGCCGATGAGGGTGAAATGAGATGAGAATGGAGCAGCGCTGCATGCAAGGGCGGGGGGAACGGGAGATCACCGAGAAAACTCACCGACCAGCGACATTGTCCAGCACGATTCCCACTTGCAAAAATCTAGGAGTGACCCGGCCTGCCTTGGTGGAAGACAGGCAGTCTATCCGCTCAACCACCGCGGCCCCGAAATATTTACAGGACCGTCATTTTGAAAATAAGTGCCTGGCCAACTTAAAACACTTAAGTTTACATGACCAACCATAGTGCTTCTAATGTGAATAATTTAATGGAAATAGTTGGTTAGTTCTCGAGATATGGAATAAAAACTTTTTCTTATTCGGCGCTATCATAATAATATCCTAAAAAAGGGGATATGTTCACGACGCATCTAATATACAGGACGATTCACGAGGAGTTACCGCCACTCGCAGGGCGTAGTCCTTACATAATTTGGAGCAAAATATGTCCTATAAATGTGGGTCTTATTCCCAATATATACAGAGTAATTCGACAGTCAGCATACCCACTCTACGGTGGAAAGGAGTTTTCAACACGATCAGCTGATTGGGTTATTCATTTGTCTGGCACGCTTGACTGGTATGGTGTATCTGCAATTTTTACAAGAACTGCCGCTATTACTTGAGGATATTCAGTTTGCAGTGAGACGTCGTATGATCTTCCAGCATGATGGCGCACCTTCCTTCTCACTTCCATCGCGCTGTGTTTGTTCACTTAAATGTGTATTTCCCTGAGAGGGATAGGACGAGGCGGTTTTCACCCCTGGCCTCCTCGATCGCCAGATCTATCACCACTAGATTATTGCGTATGGGATAGATGAAGGATTTTGTTTACCAAAGGACTGCACAAACACGCAAGGAACTACTTGCGCGTATTATGCATGCCACTACAGAAATCAAAGACAGCATTGTGCAGGTATGTAGAGCAACACATGCGGTTCATAAGCGTGCGGCCAAGTGTATGGAAGTAGACGGAAACATTTTTGAACATATTTTGTAAGCTTGTTAGACGTAATTGTAATACTCAACTGTAGACATTAAGGTCTGATAATACATCACTATATTTACTTCTGAAAGGGTTATTATTTTATTCATTTTCAAATGTTTCGAATTACTCTATAAATATTGGAACTATGACCCACATATATGACATATTTTGCTCCAAATGATGTAAAGAATAGACTTTGTGAGCGGCGGTAACTAATCGTGAATCATCCTGTATGTCCATATTTGACCATTCCAATATTTGCAATACAGTCTGTAACACATGTTCATACAGTCCCACATTAGTTCTGTCCAGGTTCCATCAGTTCAAAATATTCCAGAGATCTCCGAACGCCCCCATGCACAATCGCCCCTCTACTCATCGAGTATCACGCCCTCTCGTCCGGTCACACCACAAACACCTCGTCTGCCATCGTCTCGTATCCTCCTTAGTCACCCGTCCTCTTATCCGATGCCCCTCACAGCACAGACTTCGCCAGATTATCGTGATTCAACCAGATGGCTACCACAATGACTGCCGACCCTCCAGCTGCAGTGGTATGTTAAGTGGCGTCGACCGTAGCACAGAAATTTCTCCAAATGCTGCGTTGCGCCGCGAGACATAATTCCAAAAATATCTTGTTCATCTTCTCAAATCGTCAACTCCTCTGGCAGGGAGAGGAGAGGCTGTAACGCCAGCCAGATAGGCTGTCAATCATTCCCCCAGCCACTGGGCGGCCGAGCAGTGNCCCCCCCTAAGTGCCGAACCGCGCATAACCTGATAAAACTGAGTTCACGCCCAGTGTGGGAGCCCGCGCGTAACACTGCCCCCTCCTTAAGTATGTTCGTCCCGAACAGACTCTCCAACATCTGATCCTTCGAAGAGCACCAGTCGGTCGATGTGGACAACCTTAGGGTTTTCCCGAGAGCCTGGTCGACAAATCTGGTAGACCACATCATTGATCTGTTTCAGAATACTGTATGGGCTTTCCCTACATTTATGTAGCTTCGGGCAAAATCCCCTCCTCTTTTGGGGATTGTACAGTCACACAAGCTGACCTTCTTGATAAACCTATTCAGGCATTATCCTACCATATCATGCATTCATTCTGTCACTGTTATATTTAAGGTGCCACCAGGCATACTAGTGGATGTAAACTAACCTCCGATGTAGTTTGCTGCCATTCTGGGGTGGCTGCTTCTTCTTCCACTTAATGTCCGAACAGCAGGTCCTCGTTACCGCTTGGAAAAGAGTTACTTCAAAATTTTGTCTTTGATCAGAATGAAGCTCGAGTGGCACTCCAAACCGGGAGAAAACATGCTCTACAACTGTATCAGTTACCATGTCAGCCTCTTGGTTTGGAACTAGTATGACCTCATGCCACTTTGTGAAGTATTCTTGCGCTACCAGAATACTGATTGTTCCTCTCGGTGACTGGTAATGGTCCATTGTCATCCTCTCAAATGAGGCCCCAACATTACGTTTCTGAAGGGGAAATCGTTCCTTTATCCTCGGACCCTTCCTCACTGTACAGACATCACACAGATGGCACCACTTCTCCACATCCTCCCGACAATGCAGCAATATAATCTCAGTCGAACTCTGTCAAGGGTCTTATTTCCACCGAAGTGACCACCTGCTGCTGTTTTGCAGTTCTCTAAGCACTTCTGGGATTTATCACTCTGGTAGGACCAGTTGTAAGTGACTGTTTACTGTTTCCCATCAATATTTTCCCAGTTCCGGTAAAGCACACCACTCTCCAGTACAAGGGAACACTACTATGCTCAGTATGCGTTGGCTGTAGGCATGGACTGAGTATCTTTTCCCATCTTGGTCGACACCCAGCTTCTTTCCACTCCTATATTGGATGCAAGGTGACATCAGTTAGATGATCATTTCTAATGTCCTTATCTTCCAATGTTGGTGACCCATCGCAAGATAGAGCCTTGAATTATTGTCCTCCTTGCTTTCCAAGAAACGCAACACTTTTTCCTCCTGGCGTTCACAATGGCGACAGAATGGTTCGAATTGTCTCTTGGAAAGTGCATCGACATTGCTATGAAGCGGTGCCGACCTGTCATGTATTTCAAGGTCATATTATTGCAGGAGATGTATCCACCGAGCTATTTGACATTCGGAGTTATTGCAATTTAGTAGTCAGCATAATAAAGCATAATCAGTTCTTAGAATGAATTGTCTGACACAAAGGTATGGTAGAAAATGTGAAATTGCCATTACCACAGCTGGAACTCCCTGCATGTCACACAGCAATTTCTTTCAGGCTTGTGTAGTACATTACTGGAGTATTCCAGTGGTCTCTCCTTTCCATTATGGATCTGAGATAACAGCCCCGATGCCTACATCTCTAGCATCAGTATCCAGGATGAATTCACCCTCTCTACTGTGGAAGCCCAACACTGTGGGAGATATCAGAATTTCCTTTAATCTATTAAAAGGCAACTTCGCACTCAGGGGTCCTATAATTTTTTTTGTCTTAACAATTCATGCAGAGGCTTGGAGAACGAACTCAGGTACAAATCGATGGCAGAAAGCACATAAGCTTAGGAAACTTCGCACTTAATATTTATTAATTAATGGAGGCCAATCTCTTACTACTATGGTCTTCTCAGGATTGATTTCAATCTCGTGGGCCGACAGATGACCCAAGAAATTAATTTTCTTTGGAAAAAGTGGTATTTTTTTAGGAACTAATTTCAGGTTTGTTGCAGCTACTTCCCGAAACACTGTATCTAGGCATTGCAGGTGTTCTTCGAATGTTCTTCCTGTAACTACGATGTCATCTAGGTACACCTAGCAAATGTCTAAAGGCAGAACTTTCTCCATTAGTCGTTCAAAGGTGGCAAGAGCATTGCATAGTCCAAAAGGTGTAACATTGAATTGACAGTTTCCTTTCCCTTGGACACAAAAATCAGTTTTTTCTTTGTCTTTTAAGGACACCTCGCATTGCCAGTACACTCTCTTCATGTCCAAAGTAGAAAACCACCGTGAACTTTCTAGGCTATTCAGTCTCTCGTCTATCCTTGGGAGTGGATAAGAATCTTTCTTGGTCACGTAATTAAGATGGCGCTGACCAACACAAAATCTCATAGAACAATTTTTCTTTTTAACAAGCACAATAGGAGAAGACCATGGGCTGATGGCTCTATCACATCTAACACTAACATCTCCGGCTGCCGGGAGACAGAGTAGTAAGCAGATATGCCTGGGGGGTGGGGAATGCATAGGCGAGTCAGCACCCATAGTGCCACACCATGCATAGCCAGGTATCATGGTGCCAGCGCCCAGCGCGGGAGTCTGCACGTAACAATATAGCGGGACTTTTTCAAATAAGTGCCTAACCCACTTAAAATATATTTATGGTTTTGGCTTACAGTAGTACTACTTGTTTGCAACATTTGGTAGGAAACGGTCAGTTGTTTCCTGGTATAGGAAACTTTATTTCTTCATTTGGCACTACCTTACAAAACGGCGGACAAGAGGTTTCGTATACACACATTTTTTTTTAAAATATGTAATATCATCATGCAAAGTTTTGTTGGAATTGGTTACAAGATTCTGTAATTTAGCACAGTAAGGTAAAATGTTCATATGAATGTCATTTTTAAAATAAGAGACAAACTCATTTAAGACATATAAAATGTACGTGGCCTACCATAGTACTACGCATTTGCCAAATTTGGTAAATCACTAAATTGTTTCCCCGATACATAACTGTACCATTTAAAGTTTTTAATAAATTTCCCAATATTCAAGATTAATTTTAACAATTTTATTATACTAATGTTTATTCATTTTGTAGATAATTTATTCAGCTAGAAATATTTTATATTAGAGATATAATAATTTTGGTGGACCTCATTTATTTAAATTTTATCCAGTGCCTTCCTATGTTCATATACTGTAGCTCAATGCTCTATACAAGTCACTCTCGTCCAAGATTCCGGCTGTCGCGTCGCCTCTTCGTGTGCCAGCGGAGTGGCTTGTGTAGATTTTCAACTGTTGTTAAGTGACTGCTTGCATTTTTCTTTCAAGTTCCTCCTCAGGACATGCTACGCTGTACTTTCAACCTGCCATGGGCTTGTTCTGAGTTTCAAAATGCATCAACATATTTATTTGCGTGGTCCTACACAAAAACGTTCCTGGGAAGTAGTTTCTGCATGCCAGAGTCATCTGGCGGCAAGTTTTGAAGCGCTCAGCGCGTAGGTAATTGTTTACTCTTGATAGGATGTAGTCAATATACGCCAATTTAGATTTATTTATGTTTGCTATGTAGTTTAGTTAACCGGTGCAGCAACTTCTTTTTGTGAATTAGCGAATGTTAATATTATGTTCCTGAGTTAGTGTTTGTTTTTCGCCTCCACTACAAGTTAGTGTTGCCACATGAGAAGTTTTTCATTCCCTGCATTTCACCGACAATTTGCCGAGAGATTTAGATGCTGTGGGACTCTTATTGAATATTTTTAAAAAATAATTCTGTGTGGGTTTAGTCATTGCAAAGTCAAACTGCTTTCGACCGAGCCAAGGATTTGTTTATTTGTGAGTGCAGCATGATGCATTATTCAGATTTCACACAGCCTTTTTATTTGAACACTGATGCCTCAGGATATGTTTGGGGGCAAAACTCTACCAGAAATATTCTGATGGTTCAGAGAAGCTGCCGGCTCTTTTAAGCATGTCACTGGCTCTGACTGAAAGATCGTTTACAGTTACAGAAAAAGAAAGCCTTGCGGTTGTTAGGAGTCTGCAACTGAAGGATATGCTAGGGCAAAAGGCGGTAGTTTTGCCCGATCATCATTCCCTGGCCTTTTTCAAGACAATAGGTTAACCCATTGGTGCCTAGCTTTAAAGGAATTTAACTTGAGCATAGAGTATGTAACAGGCAAAGGTAATACTAACGCAGACTTATTGAGCAGAACTATTGTTGAAAATGGAGAGTTGGCGTGGGAGGCAAAAACTTATGGTAGGGCCCATGATAGCCAAAATTGAGATTGAACAGGACAGAAGGGAGATGTTGTGTGGAGGCTTATTACTGCTGTTCTGAAAGATGAAGACAAAGATTTGAATGATCCTAAAGGACAGCAAATTTTGGCTTGGTACTGTTTAAGCAAAGGCGTGTTTTTAGGACTTATTGCCATGAACAGCACTCTTAGTGGACTGAGACCGTGCCTAATATAAAGAGTTCTTAAATCTACACATCCACTGTAGTACAGGTTATGCTCCTAAAGATCTAAATTCTGTGGAAAAAATGCTAGGGTTAGGAGTGAGCAACAGGCTCATGTGTACAATAGTTTTAGTGTAGGTGATTTGGTGTTGATTAGGATTTGTGGTGCTAGTGATTATTTAAAGGGTGAAACAAAGACGCAGTTTTTACCATACAGGAGTCCGTACTGTTTAACTCTTGAGTGTAGGCAAAAATGTATGGGAGTTGGCCTATATAGATAGTGGGGTTATATAATCAGTACTGTATTTGTTTAAGCCTATAAGGTGGGTGAATAATTCGTTTTGAGGATGTTCCTGTGGTCGGTCAGGTAAGGTGAAATATTCTCACTCCATAAGCATAGCATTGAGTTTACTAAGATATTGTAAATAAATTGATACTGGTCTGATATGACATTTGTTTTACATTTTGTAAGTTTATGCAGTGTTCATTACGTAAATCTGTGTCAATGTTACTGTTTTTTATTTGCAAATCACAAAGGGTGTAAAGATTTTGCTATGAAGTAGATGTGTAATAAATATGTGATTGCAATTTTAGACTGGGACACATATGTAACATTACGAATGGAGAAAGAGACATTAAATATTTTGTGTATAATGCTGAGGCATAAATAATTATGTGATAAGAGTTTTGAATAATAGGGTTGAATGTAATGTTAGTGCCTGAGGAAAAAAATTTGATTTTAGACATAAGGTTTGGAATAGTTTACTTTGGGGAATAGTTAACATTACATTAATGTAATTTAATTTACTTTTCAATATGTTTATTTTCCTCATGAGGGGCACTATCAGATTATTATTGTAATTTTCTGATCATTAAACTCATATGCCATTTGCAAATTATAGTCTGAGTGCAGCAATTGTATGGGCATTAGGCAGGTTTCAACAATGACCACTAGTGTGATATTTTGCTGATTTATATAATATATAAGTTGGACCAAGGTATGATAATATTCAAAGTTATGTATTTTAAAAAGAAGTTGAAAACTAATACTGGAATAAGCCATTATAATATTTTCAATACAATTTGAATGATAAAGCCATTACTGAAGGCTGATTGTGATCGTTAGTATGGAGGAACTACTTTCCCTCAAGTTCTGACCAACAGTTTTATTTTATTATATCTGGTGATTTAAGTGAGATGTAATAATACTAAATATTTTCCAATATTTGAATGTAACATAATGGTGTTTTGAAACTTATTATTCAATTCTGTATTCGTTAATTTGTTTTAATGCTGCCGAAGTCCGTTGAGCGGAGCGGTACCAATTTTCCGAGGCACTGTGTCTTGGTAGGTCGGTGCGTACGGACGTGTGTTGGCAGGAAGTGGCAGTAAATTGGTGGTAGCAAATAAGGGTGGTGAATAATGGGACAATGTCCATGCTATCCATGTATTTCTGCCACAGAATATTTAGTTTATACAACGTAACTCAAGAATTATTATAATATACTACATTTTTTTTGGCAAGATGTGTACCGATGGGCAACTTTGTTCAGCGCGATTTGGCAGTTAAAATCTTCAGTGTGCTTGTATTGGCAGAACTTACGACATGAATAAACCTTTAAATTTCGCTTAAAAGAAGAATTCATTTTAATTTCATCGACAGTGCTACGAACCTACAATTGTTTTAACTGTTAACATCTGTTTGCACCCTTATAATTTTAACTTTGGGAGTCTTAGTGTTGAGCGAGCCAGGCCTAGGTGTATGTTAAGGTGACACATTACAATGTCTATGTTTAAAAAATGTAATATGGCCCTACTTATACTAATGCAATGACTTTCTGACAACATATTCTAATCTGGCTCTAAAATATGAGTCTGCAGACATGTAGTTCAATAAAATTATTTTAAAATTTAAATAAAAATATATTACATTAAATACATTATTTTTAGTTGTAAAATTATGCTTTGTGTAATTGATAGTTGTGACATCATAAATGAATTCTCTTTGAAAATGTGAATCCGTAAAAACATTAGATTTAAAAGTTAAATAAAAATATATATTAAATGTATAACTTTTATCGCCCATTGAATCCAAGATGGCAGATGGCTCCTAAATTCTCAAACATACCAAAACGGAACCACTGATGGAATTTGGGGGTAATGCTATTTTTAACTAAGCAATTAATGCTGCACTAACATAGATGAACGACATCATCAGAAACAATAGTTTTTATGCAAAAATTACTAGGGTTAGATTTAAGTACTAAGAGTTTTTATTCATTTTGATTACTATAACCCACTTTGAGGAAGAACTTGCAGTAGAATTACCAACATTTATTAAAATTAAAAAGTGTTGTATCAATGTTCCGAGTGTAAAAAATTATATGTTTAAATGTGAAAAACAAGAAAACTTAAAAGATGTTTAGAAAATGCTTTAGAAGGTATTCTAAATACTGTTACTGTTCATTCCAGCAGACCAGGTAATTATGATATGAGTAATTACAAAGTCTTGAGAATAAATATCCACTAGAAACAAATCCTGAAAATGTAAGTAAATATTAAGAGTTTTTAAATATGTTATTCAAAGTGGATAATAAAATAGCTTATACAGAAGGGCGCATCTGAGAGTACTTAATCTTTATGGAGGTAGTGATAGAGATGCGTAATACACATGATCACAAAAACAGAGCAGCAGGACAATTACATAAAGGTCTGTGGTACACTGTCCAGTCATCTTCAATAGTGTGTCGCACCCCCTCGCACTGCGATAAATAGTGCAACAAGGTTTGGCATGGAGTCCAACTAATGCAGACTGTTGTCCTGAGGCAGACAGGCCCACAATTGTTGGATAGTGTGTTCCAAATCCCGGAGACTGTGGCATGGCAGCAGCAGGCATTTCAACTGATTCCACTCATGCTCAGATGGGGACATATCAGCCGCAGGCAATGGTAGTGTTTGGACATGGCAGAGGCTGTCCTAGTTGACCCGTGCCATGTGTGGTCTGGCATTTTTCTTACTGGAATATTGCACCTCGAGTCCCAGTAAGAAATGGGAGCAGATGGTGGCATAGGATCTCATCCACACATAGTTGGGCCATTAATGTTCCACGTAACATGACAAGAGTGGATCGGCTATCATACGCTATGGCTCCCCAGACCATAATGCCTGCCATGGGAGAAGTGTGCCACTCGATACCAATGTCGGAATTATGGTGTCCTCCACCCCCATAACAAAGCAACAGTCATCACTGAACATCACACATGGCCAATCGGTGGCATTTTACATTGCTCTGACATGGCACCACTGCAAAAAGAGTTACCACTGTTGCAGAGTTAATGGCAGCATACGTAATGGCTGCCGAGATCACAGATTCGCCTAAACAAGGAGTCAGGAAATGGTTCATTGGCACACAGGAGCTCCAATACTGGCAACTATCATGGACCGGCTCACCAGGGGATCCCCCCGTGCCTGGCACATGATCCATGAATCCTCTCGAATGGTAGTCGACCTTGTTTTGTCCATCCTGAACGTGGGTACCTTCATGAAGCCACTGCTCTCAACAGCACTGGACAGTATGATCCACATGGTGGACTGTATGGCAATATGACCACCCTGTGGTATTCAGCTAGATTATGAGTACTTCCTCAAAGTCTGTCAACTGTGTAAATTTAAGTCTTTGGTGTCTTGCTGGAATTATTCTTCATCTTGTACACATGTTTGGTATCATCTGGTGTTTCTTACATTAATTTTATTTAGACTAAACCCCAGATTCTATGACCATTGGTCGGTGCTTGCAGCACCACTGTCGGGTGTGTGGTCAAATACAAAACCCACCAACATGGGAAAATGTGCATAATACCAGCATGTACTCTTGCTATTAAGTGTTTCAAGGTTGTTGCACAGTTTCTTCGTGGTGTGCTATTCTCATTGTCTGGTAGTGTAATAGGCATCTGCTTGTCCACAAACCTTTACCTTCCACCCTCACCTAAACTCTAAACAACGACCACCAAAAAATTCTACTTCTCAATTCAGACATTTTTACTACAATAAGAACCTGTCAACAGCCAATCCAACACAATTTACGTCTTCGTCTGAATCATAGCAACTTATCTCTTCTGGAATGAGATACAAAAAACATAATCACTTTCTTCAATATTCACCCATCAAGTATGAATGAAATTTATACTGACAACTTCAGCGCATCCTTACTTAAGTTGTGGCATTCCTGCCACCCACATTTTTACTAGTCATCAGCAAAAAATAAATTGGCTACACTCCAAATACAAGGTATTTCAATCTCCAGCATGAACTCTCTCTCCCATACTTCTTCCACTTCCATACCATAGACCATTTTCTTCCTTCTGCCCTATGCTATGGAGATGAGAACATCTCCAAACATCAACTTGGGAGGGATGTTACACTAGGCTCTCTTTGTACATAACCTTGTGCAACATGAAAGCCACACAAGCATGCCCAAAATCAGGGCAACACACTGTTTATGAACTATTTTTAAAAATACAAGTGAAATGTTGAAAATCAAAACAAGTTGACCAATCAACCAAGGTTGGACCTAACTGTGGATCCAACTGACTATTCAAAGTGACGACAGATTATCAACAATCTGAAGCTAAACTCCACCTACAATCCACATTACAACCAAGGGCAAAATTGTAGGAGTGGGGCGAAAAGTGTGGACAGAGCTCTGAGCTGGAAGAACATTGCTTCAGCAGGCTACCGGCGACTTGGACATATCTCACCTTGGGTGGTGAGCGGGCAGATGCGAGTTCAAGATTTGGTAAGTTCCTTTCCTTATAATCCTTCTCCGACTTCCCTCTGGCTCTTATTATCTTTAAATAGAGGCTTCTAATGGCATAATAAACAGCCTTTTATTTTACGTAATGATCTTAAAATTATTTTTTTCCCTTAACCCTATTTATTTTTTAACGATCTCTTGACCTAGCCTACTGATCTTAAAAAAGTGTGGAACATAACAAGCAACCCATAGTATCAACATTGAGCTACATTCCAATACTAGCAAATACAAGGCAAAATCAAATCTGCAATATTGCAAAAATAACTGACAATGTTTCAGCAGTATTAATTGACACCAAAGGCATCTGTGAGATAATGTACTTGCAGATGATAAGTTACATCAACCTGAAAGAAATAACTTGCTCATTGGAGTTGAACCTTTCTGACATATTTTAAGGAGAGACAAAAGAACCAGGCCAGGCTGTTATCTTATACTTCAGGAAACAAAACTATGTTACATTCTGTCAAGTCGAAACGGTAAGAAATATCTTTACCCCTGTAGTCTCTACTCTTTATGAGAAAATGCTGGACAAGAGACTATAACAGTTTTAGGAAATAAAAGATTTAGATCAGATTCTTAGTTCTAAAGAAAAAATTCAACTTTACCCATACTACATGGGATTTTGAAGGCAAGTACACAGTCAGATTACCACACAGCCAAAATGGCCTCTGGCCTCCAGCCGGGGAATTCATATGATCATGCACTCAGAAGGCTGCATAAGCTCTAAGTTTGACTTCACAAGCAACCAGAGCTTCACAAGACACAATAATTTTATGCAAGAGTACAAAACACTGGGTCAAATATCAGAGGTCAAGAACAGTGGGAATCACCAATGTCACACGCTACTTACGTCATGTGGTGGTGAAGACTTCAAGTTCAACAACCAAGACATGAGTGGTATTTGATGCCTCTGCGATAATAGCTACTGGTGTGTCACTCAATGACACCCTCTTGATTCAAGCAACAATACTGCAATACTTTTACTCAATAGTTGTGTGATTCAACACAAATGCAGTAGTCTTCACTGCCGGCAATGCAAAGATATATAGGCAGATCAAGACGCATCCTAAATATAGGCTCCTAATTTGCAGTTGATTGTATGGAGATACTCTCCAAATGATTGTGTCATGAGATATAAGCTTTGTACCATGTATATGGGACAGCATCTGCACCTTCCTTGGCAACTCTATATCTACAGCAGTTTGCTGAAAATGATGGCACACCGGTACCCTGATGCAGCAGAAGCTTTAAGAAGAGACTTTTATAACTCTGTGGAGCAAAAACAATGGAGGAAGCTCTACTTCTAAAGAAATAATTAATCGAGCTTTTTGACTCTGGAGAATTTTCCCTGCAAATGTTGCTCCAATCATACAGTTATGCTGGAAGTTACCCCACCCAATGATAGAGAAAACCAGTTATTCTTAGATGCAAGTGAAGGAGCATATGGTGCTTCCCTTTATATGATATACTCTTGTCTCTGTAAAGGGTGACACCACAGTAGATTGTTATGCTCTATATAACTGTTGCATTTAACACATCACTCTTCCACTTCTTGAGCAATGTGAAGCAGTGCTACTTGCTGGCCTGTTAAATAAAACCTGGCCCATCCTATGACTTAATGTTTCTGGCATCACATTGTGGTCAGATTCCACAATTTTTCTTTCTTGGATAGTCTCCTCATCCATGAGGTGCAAGCCGTTCATTGCAAAAAGAGTTGCTCACATCCAGCAGTCAAACACAAGGCAGAAAATGGCAAGAGATACAATAGCAAGACAATCCACACAATTTAATTTCCAGAGGAATCTACCAAAACTTTTAGCAACTCGCATTTGCAGTGACATGGTCCAACATGACTACAGCATGAACAAGAAGAATGGCTTTCCACACTGCATCAAATTCATTTAAGGGTAGTTCCAAAACAGCAAACTCCAGCAATGTCTGTAAGAGTCCTGCAACCTGCTACGAATGAGTTACAAGATATGCTGCAACAAAAATCATCACTATCCCACCTGAAAAGTCACTGCATTTTGCTTTCAATGCCAGATATCCATTGAATAATGTGACAGCGCCATTAATGACCAAAGCTACACAAGGTCCTGAAAACTTGTATACGGGTTGCACAACACAAGATTTTTGTACAGGAGATGCAGGACATCCAGGTAACCAACAATGTTAGTTTTAGGAGCCAATTAAGTAATTTGAACACATATAAGGATTCAGTAGATGTTTACATGTAGCTGGATGTTTGCACCATTATGATTTGACCCACAAGCACCAACTCATTCTACCATCAAAACACCACCTGTGCAGGGTGGCAGGAAAATCCCCTCTCACCTTTGAAGAACTAACTATACTACTTGCTCAAATAGAAGCATGCCTGAGCTCCAGTCCACGAACTGTCTTGTCAGTTGACCCTAACGCTTCTAGTTACCTCAGTTCTGGACATTTCCTAATTGGTGGTTCACTTATGTACTTCCCTAGGCCTAATTTGTCTCATGTACCAATGAAGCAGCTGTCCAGATGGCAAAGAGTTCAACAAGCTGCCCAGCAGATATGGACCCAGTAGTCGAAGGATTACCTGAACTCTCTTCACAAAGAAGCAAATGTATGTCGTGCACATCAAACATCAAACAAGGAATGGCAGTCCTATTGAAAGAAGACAACTTGCCCCTACTCACATGGAGAGACTTGCAATAGTGAAAACATTTCCTGGAGATGGTTTATTCAGAGTAGTTAGTAAAGACCTCTGCAGGCACTCTGAAAAAACACATTTGTAAAATTGTCATTCTACCTGCTGAGTAGTGTAATTTGTGTGTATCATTTCCCCACAGCTTGATTGCCTGCTCGTATGTGCTTTGAATTCAATGTGATTTATTTACATAATTTTGAAGCAAGTGTTTCAAAAGGGTGGAGAATGTTCAGAATTGTTTGATCTATTATGTTACAGATTGACAGTACTACAGAGAATATATTCTGTTGTAACCAGACACTACACAGGTTGCTAGCATTGTGGAGGGAGAGGTTTTTGGACCAGTTCCTGCATCTTCCAGCCAGCAAAAAGGGAGGCCCAGCCTGAGTCGAAAGAACAACAGTACGATGTATTCAGTGTGGCAGTAAAGTTGCTACAGTTTATTCATTGTGTTTTATTCTTTTACCAAGTGATCATTTCAAGCAACAAACAGAAGTAAAATGCTATATTAGATTTAAACAAAAAGATTTGTTGAAACTGTATACATAGAAAAGAATACAAAGTTCTAGAACTGTCATTGAAGATGATGTTTTGATATGTAAAAAGAAAGAAAAAACTTTAAATAAACCATTATATGGAGAATTTGTTGTATTAGAAATATATAAGTAATTGATGTGTAAGTTTTATTACAATGTGTTGAAGTATGGAGATAAAATTAAGTTACTAGGAACTGATACATTTTTTCTAATTGTTTATATAGTAACAGTAGATGTATGTATATGAATATATTAAAAATAATACAGAGCACTAACACATCAGATTATACAATAAAATAAATTCTAGAAATTAATAGAAATACAGGATTATTTAAAAATGAATGGTTAGGATACCAATAAGAAAGTTAAGGGTCTGAGATCAAAAATGTATACCTTTAGGAATGACAACAAAGAAAACGTCTTCAAAGGAATAAGGATATACAATATAGAAAATAATGAAGTTTGATATGTAAAATGATTAATGAATAATCAAACTACACAAACCGTTCACAGCAATTGTTGCTCTTGACGCTTGTGTTCATGCTCCGTTAACTCCCTTCCCATTCTTATTCCTTGTCAGAATTTCTTTACCTTTACCCCACCTCCCTGTGTATGAGTATCTTGGTGGTTTTCTACTCAGAGACTCAACATATACAAATTTTTCACTTTCAGAGCCTGACTCTCTTTCTCTCTCAGTTTCTAACTCTACATGATCCATCACCACGCCATGGGGAATAATGATGTGCTGCGTCTCTTGTATAATTTAGTTAGTTTGTGCAATGTTAATAAAGTGGTGGAAATAGTGTCCAGATGCCACCTCCATTTCAAAATTGTGGTCTGCTAATTTGAATTTGTTATAGGTATAACCGTAAAGTGCTTCATGGCAGTGCAGAAATTTAAGTTTTATCTGTGTTTTAGTGTTTGCTCAGAGCTCAGAAAGATATGAACACATTCACTTTATTTCATTCCTTTTTGTTTGGAACAACTCTTTAATGTGTTCATTTTTTGTCAAATGAACGCTACGAACTGGAACAATATTTTGCATTTGTATTAAGTTCACAAAGAAAAACTTGCTCACAAAATTAAAAAAATTAAATAAAACTAACGTATTTACTGTCACAGCTCAGCTAGAATACAGCCATTTTCGGAATGTGAGAAAAAAATTCAATCCTGTTAGTTTGACAGCTGCGACTCGTTTGCAGCTTGAGAGTTTGCAATCTTCCCGCTTTTTATTCTGTGAAAGTGATACACAAATTTGAAATTGCATGTGTGCGATCAAAGTAAACCAAAATAAACTACTGTTGCTGTGGACTGGTTTTGAAAACAATTTTATTTGTTTCTGAAAACGGAAACAACATAACCGTGTCATGCAATTTATGCCGACTGTTGGTGAAGACCTTAAGTGCTGCAACTGTAAATTTGTTCTTTTTCGTCAGTATATGAATTTACAAATTCCAAACGTAATAACTTCACGGATAAAATTATTATTACCTATTCCAATAAATAAAGTGACTGCCAAGATAATCATTATCAGTTTTGGAATTTGACTTAGACAAAGTTTTGAGACACATGAACCAAATTTCATATAACTTTGGCTGAGCAGTGTGCTTAGAAGAGCAAATGATTAATAAAAATTTGGAGCATAGCAGATTTCATGCAAGTAAAGACATAGATTGTCTTTAAAACTAAGTTCCCAGCTCAACAAATTCAAGAGCATGAGTCGAAACAAAATTTTTTAAAAATAAAACTAAGTGTAGACTGTCAAGTTTTATACTGCACCACGTCAGATTTAAGTTGGGTACCATGATGTTTAATACCAGCATTTAAACAGGTTACAATCTTAGTTTATTGAATGTTACTCATTTTAAAATATCTTTATTTTGGTACTGTTCTATTGGAGTGCCACATAAATTATGTTAAAATTATTGTTTCAATGGTTACATGGTCAGTATAAAAAGTTCATTCAAATTAATTCCAGTACTCTAGTAGTGCTGGAGTATGCCAGAGTGTCGCTCCAGTACTGATCAAAGCAGCCGGAGCTCAGCAGCGGCACTGGTTTTGCTGTTTAAAAAGAACAAATAAAAAATGTTTTCCACTTTAAGACACACAGGTGGTCAGAGTAAAGCAGTGTTCAAACTGGCAGATTAAGTTTAGAAAAATTTTTATGTGACCGGATTTTTATACAAAAATTATGTATTTTGTAATATTGTATTTAGTTTTTTTGTATGAAGTGAATCTTTATGAAAATACCAAATCGCCACCATCCATAATTGTTTGCATCTGGAGGCTGCATATTAGTTTAACCTGTAAAATACAGAGTTTATCTAAATTAGACTGACAAACTTTGGCTGCAAGTTAGCCACGAAAAAAATGTCAAAACAATGATACAACCTATGGTTTACGATTTTGCACGTGATTTTATATTCATGTGAAACAGTAGTCAAATAATGGGTTAAATGTCATAATTGTCTTAATGTTGCACCTTTTTTCTGTTGCTTAGTTTTTGCGATATAATATGTCAAAGTTGTAATTTGTGTGTTTTTTGTAATGTACAAATAAGAACCAACACTCTTATTAAATTGAAATAAGAGAGATGAAAAATCATTAGCTTGTCAAATTTAAAGACGACATTGGTAGGCTTAAAATTAAAAATATTGAGCTGCTTATTATATGTAAATGAGGTTTCATTAATATTTAACACATAAAGAAGATTTGAAGAATTTTTTTACTTATACGTTTCAGATATGTCTTGTAATAACCAATGACAAAGAATTTTAGCTGACAAGGTTTTAGATCCATAAATAATTTTAACATCTCAAAAAAAGTCAAAATTGTAACACTGGCAACTAATTACGCAAAAACCATGCACTAAAAAAAAAAATTGTAAGATGAAAATTATTTACATTATGGTGTCTACAAAATGGTCAGTTTCACACTCTTAGTTCAGTTTCAGTTATTTTGTTCCACATTAGTTTGCATGCCTTTGTAGACCATCTTGGTTTCAGAATGCATAGTGTTTTATTATTAGTCACTATGTTAACTATTACGATATTCATTTTGAACAGCTAATTCATTTACAATTTGTCACTCAAAGAAAAAATATTTTTTATAGATGCAGAAATATTAATAGCTCTAGCACTGTTAAATTTGGGACTACAACTCTGATTGATTCTACTACTATACTAATATAGGCCTACTTACAGTGCCTTACATTAAGTCTGAAACACAATGAACAACATTTTAACTGTGTAGTTATAATCAAAAATAGTTTTTATGCAAAACTATTAACATATGTAGTTCCAGAGTAAGAGTGAAGAGATTTGGATGGCTCTTAACATCGACGTCTTTATAGTAGTTTCAGAGTAAGTGCAATTATATTGAAGAGATTAATTGTTGTAAGGACTAATAACTGTAATTACTGTTTGAAATCCTATACAGCATTAAATGTGACAAAAATATCAGTAGAAAGTATAAGTGTATGAGTGGAAAGTCTAAGGAATATTTTAAGTTCCTTTATATGAACTTGAACTGGAACTAGTTCCTTTTTCGACAAACTTTCAAAGCCCTGTGTCTGCCTTGTGCGAATTATGCACATACAGTATGTTATGGACCTCCTCTGGCACTGCTTGTTTATCCTATGAGAGTGCATTTAATGGATCTATGTTAAGAAGTTTCCTTCATTTGTGTACAATAATTGCATGCATTACCAGCATGGCACTTGTTGCACATCTGCTAAATTATTTTAACACAGCATTTTAATATTGCAGCAACACATCAAAGTGAGTAGTTTTATATAGAAAGTTACTTGAGTTAAAACTCCTTTTTTTAACAAAGTTTTAATGTATCTCATAATTAATGTTAATATAAAGTGTGACACAATGAGGGGGGGTTTGATATGGTCTAAATGTTTATGAGAAACCCTTTTTAATATTTTTTAATGTGTATTGTGATTTTTATATATTATTATTAGCAACATGTGTAGGTAGGTTTAGCAGGCCTGCCCTTTACACAGTTGCCTCTCCGCACATGACTGATGTATGGAATAAAACGGGGCACTACAAGTTTAGCAAGAATTTATTATTGTGATTCAGAGATTTTCAATTATAGGATATATTATTTATTAAACAGATATTCCAACATTTGATAGTTAAATATATGTTTTCTAATTTTGTGTGCTATGTAATATGTACTAAAACCTGTAATAAACTTGAACTCTCTATAAATGAATTGTAGGTCATTTGTATGTATTTGACTTATGAATCATGTTATAATGCTCTCAGAATATGCAATGACAATTTTCCAATATTTATTGCAGATTTAATTGTTACAAAATTTGGAGAACCATCTGGAACAAGCTGAGAAAGAAAGTGTTTTATTCAAATTCAGGATCCAATTAAATTTCTTCTCTTGGTGGACACAATTGCATAGAGCATAATGCACACTATGTCAGACATGATGTAACAAAACGGGGAAGGGTAGGGAGCAGTAGAAGGCAAGCTTTGCATTGTGCACAATATGCCCCATACCACTGGACCCACAAGGATGTCTACAACAGCATCGAACAACACTGCAGCTCAGCATGTATGTAATATCACCCATCACCCAGTGCATTACACACCACATGTAGCACACTACTTCTCACATTTATAGCATAACTAAAATTTTTTGCAGAGAAACACACAATAATAGAACAATTTGGCCGAGTTTGGGACAAGGGCTGGAGGCAACGGAGCTCGAAGCTGTTCATGCTCTGTCATTCTGGTCGGCCGGTGGCCATCTTGTCCACCATATTAGATCCATGGGACCTTAACCTTGACCCAGTGACCTTTAAGCTTTATAACACAAAATTTCCAAAAATTATTTAAATTATTATTATTTTAAAAAAACATCATAAAAAATACATTTATGGAGAATTAACCTGCACCACGCCCAGCAGACAACTGAACCATCTCCAGTCAATCACATTGTAATATCATTCCCCTCCCCACAACCTCACCATTGCTCATTCTGTCGTATGCAGCCATATTGGTTTTTTTGTTTGCCATTTGATTTCATTACCAACACCTAGGCAGCACTAGTGTATTAATTACAGAATTCATCACCAGGTGAGTTGCCGATTTAACCACCAGGTGGCAACCATATTTGTTTATGTTTCTAAAGTACCTATAGATGGTGCTGTCGACGCCCACCATATCGGATTCCATTTTCAATGTCTAGGTAGTGCTAATTTCTCAATTTCGTAGCCTGCTATCGACCTGTACCAAATGGCGATGAAGTCCATTTCTGCAACGTATGTAAATTGCGATACTTATTTTTTGTTTTATTTTCAACATAAGTATTTATTTTTATTAAAAATAATTTTTTATAAAAAACATTTTTTTAAATAAACAAAACACAAAATATTTGTAAAAACTAATATTATTTAGCAATAAACAAAATGGAAAAATGCAAATTAAAAAAAATGCACATACACAGGTTTATTAATTGCAATCTTCTGTGTTCAGCACTCGATGTCCCCATCGTTGGCCCAGGAATTGTAGCGGGCTGGGAAACCTCACCACTTGGCACACAACCGTCCATTACGTTGTTTCAGCACCTTCTCGACCAAATACGTGTCAGGAAACTTTGTAGGCAGGACCTCCTCTGTGTAAAAACCACCATGGATGGGAACATTATTCAGATCCTTGAGCCGTTCACAGTTCAATACAAGTCAAATAGAAAATGGGAAAACATTTCTGAATAGCAAAAGCTATCTGTACGTTGACATGAACATGAACTTTGAAAATGGGCGGTAACTGCTGGCATATCAAATGTAAACTCAATTTCAAAATGCATATTATGGGCATACTCAGTCCCCGATACTGAGCCCTGATACTTTCAAGAGTTTGGCCCTGCTCATGGTATTCAATGTGAGTAAACAGGACTAGCATATTAGCTCCAAAGTGATTGACAGCAGGATCAAATTCACTACACATGGCAATATACCTGCAAACACGCTTCAGGCTTTCTGCCTGATACTTCACGACCGGCTCGTACCATACAATAGCCGACACAAGACCATCAAAATACTGTCATGAGCACAGCTGAGAATATATAAGTATAACTGTTCACACACTAGAACTGTTTGATGGTCTTCGAGAATCGCCAGCTTCAAGGTTTGAGAAGGTGCTGGACCAATATTATAAATGGCCGTATGTCAAGGGGTGGGGTTTCCCAGACCGCTACAATTCCTGGGTCGATGATGCGGACATTGAGCAGTAAACACAGAAGTTTGCAATTAATAAACCTGTGTACATACATTTTTTTTTTCAATTTGCATTTTCTCATTTTGTACATTACCAAATAAAATTAGTTTTTAAAAAAATATTTTGTTTTTTTGTAAATTAAAAAAACCCACTTTACATAAAAAATTAATTTAAATAAAAAATATTTAAGTTGAAAAATAAAACAAAAAATTAAATACAACAATTTTTTACTTTGCAGGAATGGTCCTTGTCACCATTCGGTACAGGTCGATTACAGGTGACGAAATAGCGAAGCTAATGCTACTTAGGACATTAAAATAGAATCCAATATGGAGGGCACCAACAGCACCACTTATATGTTAAAAACATAAACAAATATGGCTGCCCTGGTGGCAAAATTGCCCGCTCGTCTGGTGGGTAAATCAATAATTAATACACTAGTGCCACCTAGATGCAGAAAATGAAAAATAACACCAGATGGCTGCATATAATGGAATGAATTCGGGGAGAGGGGGGTGAGAGTGGGAAATGTTAAGACAATGTGATTGGAGGGTGTCAGTCATTTGCTGGATGTGGTGATAAGGGAGGGGGAGGGGGAGACACCTAAGAAAAAAATAAGTTTTTGAACATTATTTAAAATTTATTTATAATTTTTCAAAATAATTTTTTACATTTTGTTGTAATTTTTTTAAGTCTTTAGAATTTTTTTGGGGATTTTTAGAATTTTTGGGTTCAAGGCCACAGGGCCAAGGTCACTTGGATCCAATATGGTGGATAAGATGGCTGACAGAACCAAGATGATGAACTGCTTTGCCCTTGAAAAGAAACCCCTGAATTTATTTGATGNGGGGGGGTTAGATTTTTGAAGGGAAAAATGGAAATTTTTTTTTAGAGAAAACTGGTTGATTTTGAGGGGAAAACAAGACATTTTGACAATAAAATGGCCACCAGACAACCGGAATGACAGAGCATGAACAGCTTCGAGCTCCGATGACCCGTGCCCTTGTCCCAAACTCCGCCAAATCATTTTACTCACAATGCTTTTCCCATACTCCCCTTCTAAAGTAAAACATTGGAAGCCAAGTCTCAAAGGCAAAGTCAAAGATTTGGGTGGCCATTCCTTACCACTGACATATTCTAGCACAGGATGTGGATCTAAAAATAAAATTGTGAAGACTGTATCCTTCAACAAACGATCAAAAGACGCAATAGCAAAATTGTAATTAAAATATGTGCAAAAAAATAATTTGCATCACAGGGAAAAACACATCCTAAAAAAAAATTCTGCCAAACATTTTTTGTCATATACAGTAAAATTTATTTCAGCACGCATCAGAAATTTACTAGCATAAGCTACAGTGACAAATTAATTCTTTTTTTGACTTAACACAGTGCCTACGGTAAAAGAGCTCGCATCTTCATATAAATAAAATTTCTCTTCAAAATTTGACAAATGCTACAAGGGAGCATTAGCTAAACTTCCTTTAAGAATTTGAAAAGCACATTACTGTTCAACCCACACTAAATCTACATTGTTTCGTTTGAGATAATCTTAAGATTCTGGTATCTAGGAAAAAAACAGCAATAAATCTGGCATGAAAGTAAACTATTACATGTGTTTCTGCGCACTTTTAATCCTGCCTCTTTTAAAGCACTCAACATAATCCTAATATATTTCAAATGTTCCTCAATTTAAATGTCCCCCAAAGGTATTACTTGTAAATACAAATATTATCTACATATTTTCACACAAAATCATAGGTATATTTACCTAATATATGGAACAATACTCTCAACATGGCTTGCAGTCCACAATTAGCTTCCATTGAAAGTCTAGTCCATTAATAAAGACCCCATGGTGTGACATGCAAGTGGCTCTCTACTATCCTGATACAACTTGCATTGCAAACATACTGCTATAGGTAAAAATTGAGAAATATTTGGTCTGACTTAAATGTTGGAAAATAATATCTTTAACAGGTGCTGGGTACAAGTCTAAATACATATTTTTATTAACCTTCCTGCTATCACAAATTAACCTACATTTTCCAAGGATTTTATTGGTATTAAAAAAAAAAACTAGTGTATGAACTCACTGAATCCTCAACAATGCCATGTTCCTTAAACTCAGCTATGATATCCTTAAAAAATCCTTAACTTTAGGTCATCATACTCAGTAGGGACTGAAGTCACCAGTTCACGATCCTTTAACATTAATATCACAGGGTACTTTGAACAGTGACCAAAATCAGGTGTTATTAGTTACGGAACTCATGCTTTATTTTCTGGATTTCCTACCACATTTTCATCTAAATGAGCAAAATGCAATTTTTGGTGGAAATTGAGTTTGGACTAACCCAATCGGAAACTAGAGAGAAATCATAAAGCATAAATGTTTGTTTTTCTTGTCAAGACATGCATTTGCATGATCCAGGATATCAACACCCAATATAACAGTAAGAGATAGTTTTTAAAAACTATGTACTGAATCTTCCATGAAAATCCTTCTATTTTTTTTTCAACATCACTATAGTACTCTACTATATATTACCACCACAGTCTAATGAAAAATCTGCAGTACTTGAGTTATCTTAATACTACCGGTGGGTATATATTAGCAGCATATTACACCAAACTGTCATCTGACCTCGTTCATCGGCCGGCGCTGCAAGCCCATCATGAGCCGTGCACGAGGCGCAGGGTAGTGTGATGCGTGTGACGCCTGTGTTGCGTGTGTTTGGTGCGTCGACATGTGTGTGAAGTGCACTGAAGATTGGCTGATGACTAAAGACAACAGTGGAAGAGAGGGTTTTGTTAGCAAGTAAGGTTTTTATGCAATAATTTTGCAGTGCACTCCTGTGCACATTTTTGTAAATAAGTGTAGTATGTTTCCCTTCCATTTTGATCATGATTTATTCTTCATGTATGTACTCTGCACAGGGCCACCACTTCCAGTGCGGGCTTGTGTCACAGCTTCCTAAGGCCATTGCATAGTCTCTCCTTGGAGCTCAAGCTGGACGGATGCGTGTCGCGTGGCCTGCGAGGGTCTCAACATAGTATTCAACACTCCATTAGTTCTGTCTTTTAATATTCTGAAAACCTTCTATTTTACCTCTGCAGCTGGCCTGGCCGTCTGTTGACTTGGAGGGCCCTTAAATAATCAGGTCCCCTTTGCCCATTTGTTCTTTTAGATAACGCAGTGTATCTACCTTGAGTTGGTTCAGACAAAGTTTTCGTGTTGCAGCCCCTTTGTTCTGTTTTCTTTATTGCTTTTCAGTTCATGTAACACTCCATGCATTTTGTTGTGAATTTAATGTGTACTAAATGCAGGATGGGTATGGATTTAACACGCACATGATTGCCCTTAATTACTACGTTTGTGACCCAGCCTTCCTGTACTTGCATTTTGTGTGCTCCGTGGCCAAAAATAGAGCAAAAGATAGTGTATTGGCATCAATCGTGACACTGATAACAAAACATTGCCCAATGAAAAGGACACATCTGAATCAACACTGTTACCTTAATATGCACTATTAATATGGAGAAAAACAGCTTACTATGTTTAATGTTTATTCTTGCCCAGGTGATTCACATATCCTACTCACTTCTGTTTTTGTTTAGTGGGACAGTAATATTAGACATGATCTTAATGAAGTGCATTATTCTTAGCTTTTGGGTTTTAACTGTGTCACAGTCCAAGAGCATCCAGACATTTTGGCACACATTGCAGTCACCACCTTCAAGACAACAGTTTCTGCTATTCTGAAGCCATTGTTACTTCCTTTCTTGCCTCTACCCTGTCTCTTGTATAATGTAACTAATAAGTTCAACGTGCCTACATAACTTATAACATGCCTTTATAATTACTACTCTAGGTACTATCCTAATTCCCTTTTTGAAAAAATAAAAAAAATAAAAAATAAAAAATAATAAAATAANAATGTAACTAATAAGTTCAACGTGCCTACATAACTTATAACATGCCTTTATAATTACTACTCTAGGTACTATCCTAGTTCCCTTTTTGAAAAAATAAAAAAAATAAAAAATAATAAAATTAAAAATTAATAAATAAATCCATGCTATAATTTGTACGATTACAAATACCTGTATATGCTCCTGCATTAATTCACCTACATTCCGGTACTTTTACAATATATTCATATATCATATTTTGAAACACCTACTGGAGAATCCACCGAGCTCGCAAATTCTGAGAAGATTTTGTAAATGGGGTCATTCCATATGAAATCATCAACTCTTTTAAAAAATGGAAGCTGCACCATTTTTGATTTTGATAAAAATTTGTTCCTATGTTATCCTATCCTCAAGGTGAAAGAAAAACATTAATTTACATTTTTACCTACAACACGTGGATGATGGCAGCCAGTTTTCATACACACTACAAGCCAATTTCACAGATTTCGGAGGTTTACGCAACTAGCCATAACTTTTTTAATAAGTCACTTATTGTGGAGTTTTTAGCATCATTTAAAAGCTTGCATAAGATACTATTACACTGTATATTCTAAAATACATTTTGGATTTTCAAGATGGCGACTACCTGCTTCCAGTATTCAGAAGACTGTTTTACTTCACTTTATACTCAACCCTGCTTCACCAAAGGTGCATTTAGAGATCTGATCTTTTGTGTGCTTAGTGTCTGCATGTCGAACAGTGTGCAACATCAAAGTTATATGGGTTGAATACTTCCTTCCTAGAAAAAAATAGTCTCCAACTTGGGGAAAAAATGAAAATTTGCTGTATTCGAAGCAAAAAAAGTTATGTACGGGACAAAATAAAAATTTTAGTTTTTTATGTGCCAATTCTTACAACTTGAATACATGATTTTAGATTGGATGGGAAAGTTTGAATACAGTTGACCCTTGATAATCCGACAGGTATGGGACCGAGAGGGTGTTGGATTACTGAAAGTGTCTGGATTACCAAAAGTGGTTTTTTAAAACTCTATGAGTAGCAGTAAGTTACAGGAATTACAGTCATTTTTGTATGTTGAACCATTTAGGACAATACGCTATGAAAACAATTAATTTTACAAAGTGAAAACAAAGAAGTTGAGAAAACATTTATGTACGTGTATTAAAAACATGAATTAAATATTATACAGTACAAAAACAAAACAAAATTTTTATATGAAAGGTATACATATGATAATGTATTTAAACTTTGAAGAAATCTGGGATAGTCTTCTGTTTCTTCTTACGTAAACTGTCAGTCAATGCTTGTTCTTGAATGTCTTTTAACATTAATATTTGCTCATAGTCAGATCCTCTCTCCTTACACCATTGTAACAAAGTGTTTGCAGCTGATGAAGCTTCATCGCAGTTGACAGTGAATCTTGTTTCTGAGGCCTCCTGGATCGTGTTGTCAACAGGTTCTGTGATTTACTTGTCTGAGATCAGCGTCAAGGTTATCATCTAAAACCCATGTTTTTAAGTCTTCCACTGTATCTTGTGGAATTTCAATTTCATTGCAAATTGCAAGTGCAGCCTCCAAAATTGGTTCAGAGTCGTTATTGTTGTCTTGAGATTTGTTGTCATCTTTCTTTGGAAGAAGTGGATTTTCTGGCCAAATATTTTCCCAAGATTTTATTAACGTAAGAGATTTTACTTGACGCCAAGCAAATGCTGCATTGACAATGGTATCCTTGATGTTGAATTGTCTCAAGAGGGATGAGATGTCTGCGTTAAGTTGACTTACGATATCCGTAAGTAGACGCTTCTTTAAATGTGCCTTGAGAGTCTTGATAACATTTTGGTCCATCGGCTGAATGAGAGCGGTTGTATTTTTTGGCAAGAACAAATCCTCTATATAGCCATCAGCTGTCTTAACTCTCAATTCTTCCTTGTAAGGATGTCCTGGTGCATTGTCCAATAAGATAATGGCCTTCACTGGCAGCTTTTTCTCGTTCAAGTGTTGTTTTACTTGTGGGACAAAACTGTTAGTGTACCAATCAGGAAAAACTTATTTAGTAACCCACGCTCGACTTTGACTCATGTATGTAACTGGCAGAGATTCAACCTTAATGTTTTTAAATGCACGGGGAGATTTTGATTTCCCAACAACCAATAGTTTTAACATATGACTTCCTGAAGCATTAGCACATACCATCACAGTGATCCGTTCTTTTAGAAGTTTTCTTCTAGAAACATGTTTTTCCTCTTGATTGACAAACTTCTTACATGGAAGTTGCCGCCAATTTAAGCCCGTCTCATCGGCGTTATAAACTTGTTCAGGTGTTAGGCCTAGTTCAGTGATTTTTACATTCAGTTTCTGGATGAATTCAGAAATCTCAGACTCATCAGCAGACAATTTCTCTCCGCTCATCTGTAAAAATCAAATACCATGGCGCTTTTTTAAATTTTCAAACCAACCGTCACTTGCACGGAAGTAGGTTTTTTTTTGTAATTTCATTATTAAAAAAATTGGGCTTTTTGTTTTAAAATGTCTCCTGAAATGGGTGCATGTCTGCTTCTTTGTTGTTTGAACCAGGTGTAAAGAGCGTCCTCAACTTGAGGAAACTCACCCATTTTAAGGGTTTTTCTTTTAATCGGCTTTTCATCAACAGACTTCATATAGTTTTCAATTTTTTCTCTATTTTTCAAGATATCATAAACTGTAGCTAGCCATATGTCATACGAAGTACATATCGACGTTGGAGTTTCACCACGGTCATATCTCTTAATAATTTCCCATTTATCAGATAGATTTAATGTTTTATGCTTACGTTTTGAACTTGTGCTCACCATTACAACACTACACTATACAGTATAACTGAACAACTCACAACACTATAATATCACTCTTTAAACAAAAATACGTACTGTAACAATGCACCAACACATCTGTGACGAAACTGAATTTGGACGTCTTAACAAGCAACTAAGTAGGCGTGCGGAGGGACAGGAGAGTGTTTCCTGTCGCGAAAGGAACGGCAAATGGTATGGTAAACAAAGCGCTCAAAATGAAGCTCGGGTGACTCAACTAACAGGCGGGTCGGTCTACCGAGCGTGTCGGACTATCGCCAGTAAACTGTAATTTAAAAAAGGGGCGGTGAAGTGCACACTTCCTCCCACCTCTGAAACTACATGTGATTGCAACGAGGTGCTGCTGGAGGGCATATGCATGATGACCTCAAGGTCACCTGCTCTCACTGTTGCATGCAGCTCCTACAACTTCATCTATATTTCCATAATGAAACATGTATCCTTATTCACTGAAGAGTACTGTATATGGTGGTCAAATCAAGAAAGCCCAAAAGTTGCACGCAGAATATGTTAAAATATAAATCCCCCCCCCCTATTAAATATCACGCAACAAATAAGGGAAATACTAATTTTAATTTCTATGTTTATTTTCTAGTAAAATCATACTGCCCCACCCCCTTTCAAAAACCCACACACAAACTTTAAAAAAACATTTTTAACAACTAGGTACATTTATTGAAATTGTAAAACTGCAACCCCATACCACCTAGCAGTACCGAAAAAAACCCTTTGAAATGCATACCCTTTAACAATATTCTTACAATTTTTTTTCTTTAATTCTCTGGGCACAGCCAAATTCTTTAAGGAATGGAGGTCATAAATAAAACAGCTGTTAATAATTTCCTAATTTATTCACAAGCAATCATCAAAATAACTATTCAAAAGTTAATTATATTGAAATTAATAACTATTAATAGATATTTACAGCTTATTACATCCATCAATCACTATCAGTCTCTAAAAACCATTTATTAATACCTATTAATTACTAATAAAAATTACATATTTAATATTTGACAGTTTCAGTGTTTACAATCAAGTTGTATCACTTATACATTCAGTCCCACCTTGTTTCAGTCTAGATCTCACTAGTCTTTTCTGTCTGAAATATACTGGAGAACCCTGAGTGCTCTAACACACAGTAGCCCTCCACTGGTTTGATACATCGTCCTCTGCAGCACGCAAACATTCTCATTCATTGCCGCCACACACACAAAATCTTCAATCAGTTTCTCACACCCTCAATTGCTGCTGGTTCTTTTCTCCAAAGTCCCTTGATGCCTCGATCTTCACTAGGAACTTGTAGAACTCAAGCCAGGTTGCTATCACAGACTGCCAACTCTTCAGCTACAACCGTATTTATAGGACAGACAGCCTGACCCAGAACCTTCTTCACACACCGGGTTGCACCATGGGAGGTGATAACCAAAAGGCTATTGCATATACTCTCAAGTTGTTGACTCCTTCAGCATGATTTGGGGAGGGAAGACAGTGATGCCAGTCCTGGTCAGCTGTCAATAATTCCTCCCACCAACCTGGCAAAGTAGCAGCAGCTGGGACTGCCTAGAGTGGAGATGGATTGTGGTGAGTCACCCTCACCATGCTGAGACTGGCAATGCTTAACACTGCCTGGCATGGGGGCCCACGCATAACACTGTTTCCCACACTAATTACATAGAATATGCTACCATTGAGCCATAGGGAAAATTACACAAATTCTTCGATATACACAAAAATAGACCCACCTAAAAAAAACTTTTGCACGGCCTGATTTCTGAGTTATTAGGTTGCTCATGGCCCCTAGAGAAAGTATGGGATGGAAATTCACTGTCTGGACAGAATACCATGCCTGACTTAATGACCAAAACCAAAAAATACAAAAAAAAACTGTCCCAGAGAATATTCATCAGTAACCAAATCACAGGCGAAGCAAAAGTTTTCTGAGGTGTATATATACCACAAATCAAGTAAGTTTAACCGCCTTGTTCAAATACTCAAAATGACTTAGATATTATTAATTGTATTTCTATGAATGAAGTTTCCAGTAAGCAGAATAAAATGGAAATTTTTTAAATTTTGTCTAAATAATTAATACCAAACAAAATAATTGCATTCATGACTCTATAAATCAACTGAAATTTACACATACTGGTGGCCATTAAAACTGCAACACCAAGGAGGACATGAACAATTGCAACTAGATTTACTGGACAGAATGCCCATCATACACAGGTCACATGATTACTCTTACAGCTTGGTATGACAGAACATGGGGAAATCAGTACTGTGTTTCTCCAACACAGGTGGGCAATAACTACTGCTACATAAGGCAGTAATAAGAGGAAGAAACTTTGGATGTCCGTCTGGGGTATCTCTGCCCAAGATGCTTCAAGGTGTGCCCAAAGTTCATCCGTTGTGGCCACAGGTGTCCTGCGGCAGGCCAGTCTACTGACCATGGATCACGTTTTTGATAGGCTAGAGATTTGCCGAATGTACAGGCCAAGGAAGCAGTATGACATAGTGGTCATCCAGGTACCATCCGACAATGTGTGCCATGTGGTTGTGCATTGTCCTGTTGGTACAAGGCCCCCGGCTGGCCGTGAAGATAGGGGAAAACAGGCTCCAACATCTCCGTAATGTAACGGTTGCTGGTCAACAAACCAGCGATGCAGACCACGGCACCACCAGACATGGATGCAACAATCATGGTGTTGCAAGCAGAAGCAGGATTCGTTTCAGAAGACGATGGCATGCCATTTGTCCCTCCAGGCCTGACGTTACATGCACCATTGCAGCCGCAGGTGCCTGTGGTGAGAGGTCAGTGGCAGCATGTATACAGATGGCCACAAACCATGCATGCAGCTACAAACTGATGTGCCACATGCCTAAACTCCTGAGCAAGGGTGTTTGATGTGCTGTATGGTCCATAATCGCAATGAGCACCAGATGTCTGTCCTCGTGCTCATTGGTGCAACAGAGCCATTGGCTTCCTGTATATCCCTCAGCCCATCCCTAATAGACCCACTCATCCCATATATATTTCACCGTAATTGCATTTTGTTCAATACGACAACCAATTTTGCAGTAGGATAATCCATAACCCCAAGAGACCACAATTCTCCCGCTGTCAGAGGTGGAAGAATGTTCGCATGGTTGCCGTGTCTGATGCAACATGTTCACTCTGTCTGCACATACAAAACCCGGGGAAACAAAATGCCACTACCTCTCAGTGGCTCACCAACACCCAGTTATATAAAGTTATCAATGTCGGTATTGGCACGTGCTGCATTTTTCAGCTGAACAACTAATTATGTGATTGTCCTACCCTGCTCTACGCATTCCCCAAATGTGGGGTTCAAGTGCATCCTTTTTGGTGTTGCAACTTTAGTGGTCAGCAATGTACAAGACACACACTTGANCAACACCCAGTTATATAAAGTTATCAATGTCGGTATTGGCACGTGCTGCATTTTTCAGCTGAACAACTAATTATGTCATTGTCCTACCCTGCTCTACGCATTCCCCAAATGTGGGGTTCAAGTGCATCCTTTTTGGTGTTGCAACTTTAGTGGTCAGCAATGTACAAGACACACACTTGAAAAAAAAAGACTTTTAAAAATTTACTCAATGTAAGAATTGTGCCTTAATGCTCCCCAAATACATAATGACAGTTTTCCAGTATTTACACAATGACACAATTGTGTAGAGTGCCACATTGGCATAATGAATGCAATGTCAGTCATAATGTAGCAGAAGGGGGAAGAGGAGGCAGCAGTCGAAGGCAAGCTTCATGCCACTATAAGTATACTCTGTACCGCTGGATGCACAGGGATGTCCTCAGCAAGAACGCCAAGGTGGGAGCATCTACCAATGTCAAACAATGCTGCATTTCAGTGGATATGCAATATCACTCATTGCAGTACACACCACACTTATACTGCCATTTAGGGCGTGAATCAATATTTTTGCAGAAAAGCATACTACACCCATCACAATAAATCATAATGCTTATGGAAAATTACTTACATTATGTTAGTTTCATTTCTGATAATATCTTCATGGTGATACAAAATTTTTCTATCAAATACGCTTACATTGTCACAACATATGCCACACATATTATCTATATTGAAATTCAATACCACAAACCAATGAAAATTTATTCAAATCAAAAGCCTGAACTTACATTTAAACTATCACATCTGTTTCACAGAAGGTACAACTAGGATCTTGTAACTAGGTGTACTCTCAAAAGCATGATGCAAAACTGTGGAACACTGCTTAATTTATTATAGATGGCAATTTTTTTACTTTTTTTTTTTAATAAGATAATTGTGGTTCTTAACTATGCAGTAGAGGTTTGGATGTTACTAGTGTTTGGGGGTTTCAGCAAAATGTTTCGCATATGAAAAATACATGCTGAATTTTATCTCTATTTCCAAAAATAAAAAGTGATAAATATCACGTGTCACTGTTTGCACAAGTACATTGGTTCTCTCAGAGAGAGTAACATTAAACCTGATACCTCCCTCTTGCTATGGCATATAGTAGGTATGGAATCTGCTCTCGGCGTAAGGCGCCAGCACTTGATGCCAGCCCTCAGTGTTAGGGCGTAGGAATATGTCGACACTATTGTCCCTAGGTCCAATTTACCAAATAAATTCACCTCCCTTGTAAGTTACCATAAGTCAGTTTTATTTATGCTTAACAGGGTCACTTCTACATGTACACACGAGACAACTCTCCCCTTCCCTTTTTCTACGTAGGCTACGTATTGCTTGATGCTGCGATTTGCATCGTGGGGAGACCGATTCTTCACACTTCCTGTATGGCTCTACTTATCTGACTCGAGGCACTGGTCCTCTCTCGGCTGGTGACCTGCGACCGCTCCGGCACTTGGTGGGCGTCTTGACGCCTGGTCTCGAACTCCTCCTCTCGGCTCCACTCCGCACTGCTCGTCTGACGACGACCGACTGCTGTTGGCGTCTCGTCCCGGATCCACTCCGCGCTCCTCAATTCCCGTCGGCCGACTGCCGTTTTCTCGGACTCTTCCCTTCGCACGCCCCGCTTGACGGCCTCCGACTGACGTTGACGTCTTGATGCATTCTCGCAAACTCGTTTTTGCTGGCTCCGGTCCACACTCCTCGCTGGACGACATCTGACGGCCCGTTCCTTCCTCTCTCTCGTGGTTTTGTATGCTCGTTCGCCATATTGAACTAGCATCCCCTCTGCACGTGGCTGCGCTGACCGCCGCGTCCCCCTGAGTCGTAAAACACGTGTCCGATGTTCGTGTGATCCGCACGTGGGCCCGGCGGGCCCGGCGTCGCCCCTTGATTCTGGCATGGAAGTTTATTGTTCCATTCTGCACGCGCGGGAACACTTCGGTGGCCTCTTGGTTCGGCGCACGTGTGTCTTCCGCTGCCTTCGGATATTGTGTCGCTAGTATTATCTCTGCACGTGGCCAGGCCGACCGCTGTGTCCCTGCGTCGTAAAACACGTGTTCGGCGCACTAGCTATTCGCACGTGGGCCCGGCGTCGCCCCTAGACTCTGGCATGGAAGTTTATTGTTCCGTTTTGCACGTGCGGAATACTTGGTAGCCCCCCTTGCAGCTGCGAAGCGCAGCTGCACCTTGCTGGCATCATTCTGCTGGTACTCTCGCCAAACCCTTAGTATTTATTGCGGTCATCCGCCTGCGAGTTCCGACAGAGTGTGTCTTCTGACGGAAAAATATCTTTAGGGACGCAGGATGCGTCAAATTCCCCACCGACCGTTGCGTCAGTTGCACGCTCTGGCATAGCTGCATCTGACAGCTTGGTATCTGGGGTAGATGCGCCATTATCTGTGTAGTGACAGGATGTAATTTTACTGGTATTTCTTACTGGCATTTGCTTGGTTATCTTTTAACACACTCCCTGCCGCTTAACGAGCGGTCTGACGGGGAAAAGATAAACGAAACAACACTGACCCCGGGCAGTGAGGTAAACACACTTTATTTATCTCGGCTGAAGGCTTAAATCTCTGATTCTAGCCCATATTACACCCTGTTTTACACCTAACTTACCCCCGGTAAACACAAGTACACACTGGTAAACACTTGGTAAAAAGTAAAAGGACTGTTGGTCCACAGTGATAAACACTTAAGTAAACACTGGCAAACAATGCTATGATGAATTGAACTGTGGTACAACGAGACAGATGTCCTGCATCTTTTGTTGCGGACTTTCGTGGTTTAACTGTGTATGTTTGAGCACATAATTACAACACTCTAGAAAAGGGGCTGGAGGCCTCTTGACACTTC
>NQII01000003.1:4133697-4158236 GCA_002778355.1 Clitarchus hookeri
GTTGACATCTCCGGGCTGCTGTCTCGTCCCGCAGATTGGTTGGGTCTCCATGGTACTGCCTCGCCTCGCTGAAGTTTGCTGGGTTCGACTCTCTGCCGATGCATCTCCACTTTCTTCGCGTCCGCTCCTCGCCTTCTTTCGCCTCTCTGCTTCACATGGGTATTCCCGCGTGCGCTAGAGTTTCTGCTAGCGCTCTCCCGCCTCCTTCATCTCTCGTTCGCGTAACTCCACCCTTCTCGTCGTCCGTTTTATCTTGCTTAGTCTTCTTCACATGCTGCTTCCCATGCGCGCTAAGTTTCGCGGCCCTCAGGCCTGGCTGGCCTTTTAACTCCCGTGCGCTCGCTCGGGTTTATTTATCTTCGGGCACTGACTGCGCGACAATACTGGGTTTATTTTGCATCTTGCGTTTACCCCTATCTCGCAGTCTCTGTACCATACAGTGAACTATTTTCCTGCCCTTTCTCTGCCGCTCATCCGAGTGGTCTAATGGCGGGCGGAAATACTGGTATACTTGTTCGGAAAGTGTCACTATTCCCCATCCAGGGAATCAGTAACTTTACTTTGTCCAACTGTATCTTTCACCGGCGCTCCGGTTACTGTAATTTGTCGGCGCGGTAGTTACCTGTCTGCCTGATCCCACGTCCTTTTCACCATCCAGTGAAAATGACCTCCCATCTTTGCTGCTCCGTCTCTCGCCCGCTCCTGGCATCCGCTCTTCGTTTCCGCTTCCGTTCGCTAATTTCTGCCCCGTTTTTCTTTCCCTGGCGCTCCGGTTACTGTAGTTTGTCGGCGCGGTAGTTTACCTGTCCGCCTGATCCCACATCCTTTTCACCATCCAGTGAAAGTGACCTTCCATCTTCGCTACTCCGTCTCTTGCCCGCTCCTGGCGTCATTTATTGCCCGCCATTTAGTAGACTGTGGCCTATGGTTTCGCCAATCTCCATTGCTTCTCCCGCCTTACTCTCTCGAACTCCGCGCACGCCCGCGGCCTGCCATTGTCGTCTGATTTATTACCTCATACCCTTCTCGGTTCTACGGTCGGTAAAGGGCGCCACGAGGGTTAATTTTATGACCCCCTGAAGTCGTGAATGTGCCCGCTGCTCGGTCGGGGTTAGCTCTATTTTCTCCCGGGTATTTAGACTGTTCTTGCCTCCGTCTATACAGACTTCAGCGTGCCCCTTAAGTTGGGCGCCGAAATTCATACCTCCCTCTTGCTATGGCGTATGGTAGGTATGGAATCTGCTCTCGGCATAAGGCGCCAGGATTTGATGCCAGCCCTCAGTGTTAGGGCGTAGGAATATGTCGACACTATTGTCCCTAGGTCCAATTTACCAAATAAATTCACCTCCCTTGTGAGTTACCATAGGTCAGTTTTATTTATGCTTAACAGGGTCACCTCTACATGTACACACGAGACAACTCTCCCCTTCCCTNGGTCAGTTTTATTTATGCTTAACAGGGTCACCTCTACATGTACACACGAGACAACTCTCCCCTTCCCTTTTTCTACGTAGGCTACGTATTGCTTGACGCGGCGATTTGNTCGGCATAAGGCGCCAGGATTTGATGCCAGCCCTCAGTGTTAGGGCGTAGGAATATGTCGACACTATTGTCCCTACGTCCAATTTACCAAATAAATTCACCTCCCTTGTGAGTTACCATAGGTCAGTTTTATTTATGCTTAACAGGGTCACCTCTACATGTACACACGAGACAACTCTCCCCTTCCCTTTAGTACGTAGGCTACGTATTGCTTGACGCGGCAATTTGTGTCGTAGGGGAGCCCGATTCTTCACACTTCCTGTATGGCTCTACTTATCTGACTAGAGGTGCTGGTCCTCTCTCGGCTGGCGACCTGGGACCGCTCCAGCACTTGGTGGGCGTCTCGACGCCTGGTCTCGAACTCCTCCTCTCGGCTCCACTCCGCACTGCTCGTCTGACGACGGCCGACTGCCGTTGGCGTCTCGTCCCGGATCCACTCCGCGCTCCTCAATTCCAGTCGGCCGACTGCTGTTTTCTCGGACTCTTCACTTCGCACGCCCCGATTGAAGGCCTCCAACTGACGTTGACGCCTTGATGCATTCTCGCGAACTCGTTTTTGCCGGCTCCGGTCCACACTCCTCGCTGGACGACATATGACTGCCCGTTCCTTCCTCTCTCTCGTGGTTTTGTATGCTCGTTCGCCATATTGAACTAGCATCCCCTCTGCACGTGGCTGCGCTGACCGCCGCGTCCCCCTGAGTCGTAAAACACATGTCCGATGTTCCTGTGATCCGCACGTGGGCCCGGAGTCGCCTCTTGATTCTGGCATGGAAGTTTATTGTTCCATTCTGCACGTGCGGGAACACTTGGGTGGCCTCTTGGTTCGGCGCACGTGTATCTTCCGCTGCTTTCGGATATCGTGTCGCTAGTATTATCTCTGCACGTGGCCGGGCTGACCGCTGTGTCCCCTGCATCGTAAAACACGTGTTCGGCGCACTAGCTATCCGCACGTGGGCCCGGCGTCGCCCCTCGACTCTGGCATGGAAGTTTATTGTTCCGTTCTGCATGTGCAGGAACACTTGGTAGCACGCCTTGCAGCTGCGAAGCGCAGCTGCGCCTTCCTGGCATCATTCTGCTGGTACTCTCGCCAAACCCTTAGTATTTATTGCGGTCGTCCACCTGCGAGTTCCGACAGAATGTGTCTTCTGACGGAAAAATATCTTTAGGGACGCAGGATGCGTCAAATTTTTTATACAGTATGTGCTTCTGAAAATTTCCTTTAACAAGAAAAGTAAACCGAATCTACATCATCAAAGCATAACAGTTTTATAACTCTTGTACATGTAAGAAAGAAATCTATATCAATGTATGTTCTCCATTAAACACTGTTTTCATTTTAATACAAATAAGGGAACAAATGACAGTGGTTTTTAAGTTTCACAAGGAAGCATTTACAAGCAATATTTTTTTGGGTACGTACAACTAAAACCACCAAACAACCGTAACAATATTTGTTATTTACACAATATAGTAACACACACTGAAAATTTACTACTGCTAATGTATAACTACAATGTTGGTACTGGATGCATTCTTTAAATAAATCTTTGGTTATCCCATGAACTTCAAAGGGAAATACATTAATTACTTTTCTAACATGGATATCAAATCACATCACATAGTGTGTGCTGCAAGGCGGCCGACGTGGCCGGGAACGAAACCTGGGCCGGCGGCATGCTGTGCAGCGGGCTGGTGAGGTTTTTATGTAAGCAGCAGGTGGCCGCAAGATGGCACCCCTCCAGGGACTCCAGCGAGCAACAGGGGTGCGCGAGTTGGATGTAATGGCCAAGCGAGAGAGGCAGCGCGGCCAGGAGTTGCTCGGCATATCTGGGCACACTCCCGCTTACCCCTAGACCGCCCACCAGCCGGCTATATAGGGGACATGAGTGGAGGCACTGACACAGTTAGTACAAATGCATCTCAGGCTGCAACTCGCGCCGAGACTTAGTCTTCCGCACTCACAGAGCTTCACGCAAGCAGTTTAATTGGCTTGTAGTAAGGATTGCCGTGGATTGAACCCAAGAAGTTAAGGGCATTCGAACCCGAGAAGATTAAGGGTGTTTGGTCCCGAGAAGATTAAGGGTTTTTGGACCCGAGAAGATTAAGGGTGTTTGGACCCATGAAGTTAAGGGTGTTTGGACCCATGAAGTTAAGGGTGTTTGGACCCACGAAGTTAAGGGTGTTTGGACCCACGAAGTTAAGGGTGTTTGGACCCACGAAGTTAAGGGTGTTTGGACCCATGAAGTTAAGGGTGTTTGGACCCACGAAGTTAAGGGTGTTCGGACCCACGAAGTTAAGGGAATTCAACACACAAACTTATGAGAATTCAACCCACAAAGTTAAGGGAATTCGACCCACGAAGTTAGGGTTTAAACCTAGGGGAAGGACAAGTTGGTCCTCAACTGAATGTAGGGACAGCCGGCAGTCTGTTGCCTTGTGGGAGCAGCATGTAGAGACAAGGGTTAGGTGTCTTGACTGGGAGGTATAACACAGCAATAAATAGGGAGTTTCTTGGACAACACAGTGTATTATTATTTCCCCAGGAAGCAACCAAACCTAGCCCCTCCCCACCCACTTACATCTCCTGCTAAATTGAACGCAGGGTTTGATGACCTGCCCGCCTCCCCCCCGCGCACTATCCCCCTTTTCCTAATTCCATCTCTAGACCATGAGGGAAGTTGGCCGACACACTCGCCGCTTCCACGTGCCTCAGCTCCTGCGAACCCTTCCTTCAGCACTGCCATATATTCTTTTTCCATGGGAAGCAACCACAACTTGCCATCCCCCAAACCCCTTATCTCTTCTGCTGGAATGTACGGAGGGTTGGCCGACCCGACCTGCTCTCCGTCACCACGCGCACTAGCCCCCTTTCTCCTATTTCCATTCTATGGACCATAAGGGGATGTTGGCTGACATGCTCGCCACCCCACATGCTAAGACCCCAACCTCCTTCTCGCTGGATTGTGGGGATAACTGGCCGACACGCTCACCGCTTCCATGCACCTCAGTTCCTGTAAACCCTTCCTTTTGGGGACCACCTATGTCTAGAAGTAAGAGGACAGATAGGTGACAGCTAAGGAAAGCCTGGCGCCCAGAAATCCAGTCCCCAGCAAGGGCAGCCACCCCCCAACCACCAAGAACACAGGAAACCTAGCCACTTACCTGGTAGCCCTCACGAGGACGTACCAGAACCTTGAGGAAGCAGGGTTCGAACCCATTCTCCCACAGGAACCCGACAACACAGCTTTCTCTCCAAGACGCTGGGCCCTGAAGGACGAGGCGGCCCATCAACAGAGGGAATATAGGCAGACCATTGAGGCATTGACAGCCCGCAATGAACCATTCTGGTACCTTGTGGCTCCAGTTGTGGAATATCCCATATATCCCCCTAGGTTCCTCTTGGAAGGAATCGCTCCACCCATACCAACTTGCTGAGATTGAGTGGGAAAGGGGACAAATTCTCTTAAATCCGAGGTACCAACCCCTCCCCTCCCTGCGTACACCGTGAAGCATCATAGTCTCAGCAAGCTCACCAGCAGCAATGAAAGCGGCGGCAATGGAGGACTTGCACCAAGACTAGGTCGGACCAGTAAGGAGGCAGGTATTTATAGGGAGAAGCATAACAAATGGCGGCTTGAATGCCTATTGAATAGAAAAACTCACTACCTGTTATTTGGACTGAGTATAGCCAGTGGGACTTCCGGGAGTCCAGTTAAACACCCAGTGGCACCTAAAAGCAGACAATGTGGGAACAAGGTAACGACAGAGAAAACATCGGTAACAACACACAGAGGAGGAACAAGCATGCTAAGCAAACCCATGTCTAGGCCACGACTCCCAAGTGAAATATGTGACAAGGCATTCATTCCAACTAAAATGCATAGGCTGGCCCGAAGGGCCCCATGAATGGCAAGGAATCCAGTACAATTGCTCGAAATACAGAGATGCCAAAAACAAATGTGCCCTGGACGACTGCCCAGGGGAAGGGCAATACCGCATAGAATGTGAAAGATGTAAGAAAAGGTTCCATTGCCTGTCCCTGGAATGTAAGGACAAACTCCGAAACATGATCAGAATATGGTTCCAATGTGCCGACTACAAGGCCACGAGAAGAATAGTACGACAAGCCAATACACAGAACGAGTACAACCCGGCAGCAAAAACCCGGAATCAACACGGTCCCTACCGGAATTTCACGGGGAAGGACATAAAAACCCAGGAAGGTTCACGGAAACCTGCAAAGAAATATTTGTTGAGAGGGACCTCCACCCAGACCAGTTGACAGAAACTGTCCAACGACAGTTGGGTAAAAGGGTGCTGCAATGGTGGATAATGTATGTGGAATTCATCAAAGCACGGCAGGAGTTCACGGAACGCCTCCAAGAGTGATTCGGCAGAGTGAAGCTCCTGGCAGAATTAACAAAGGAATTATATAGTCAACCTCAAGCCGACAAAGAAGAGGCAGAAATATTTATGCTAAGAAAAATCTAATTGTACAAACGGCTACATCTGGAGGAGGAGGTACAGTGCAACCTCTCTCTGATCACAGAATAGTTGTAACCTGATATCCAAACATTTATATGCACCCCTGCCCTCACGACCACAGAGGAATTGGTGAAGAGGGCAAGGGAAGAAGAAAGGGTTGTAGAAGCCCAACGTACTGAAGTACAAACCCAAAACCCAAAAAAAAAGGGCTTAGGGGAGAAAGGAATCCCATGACAAACCCCCCGCCCCTCTTAGGAGGGCGGGCCCGCGACCACCACACCACAACCAAGGATCCCTAGGGAATCCACCTGCTGGGAATGCCAAGGAGTGGGCCACTGGAGAAGAAGAGACTGCCCAACTTTTGCTAAACAGAGGGTAGAAACAGAGAAAGCTGTGGAAACCCCAACAGGAAACCCACCTCGGATAAGCAAAGATGTCACAGATGACGCGGGAAATGGGCCACTCAGACGTTGATAGGGCCCACTGGTCCGGGGAGCCAGGCCAAGAAAGGGGCCAAGTGAGTATAGAACTTCACCAATTGCGACACCTGAGGCAAGATCACCTCGAGGGGAGAGGTACCACGAATTGTGGCAGAAATAGCGTGGAAAGAAATACAGACCATCCTAAATTCAGCAGCCCCTCGGCTAACTATATAAAGGCGACTCAACTGACCGAGGAAAGCAGGAGGAAAATGGAACCCGGAACATAAAAGGTCTGAATGGCTGATGTCATGTCAGCCCTGGAGATAGAAGGGAAGGTCGGACTGCCCGGTGGTCATTAATAACACACCACAAGGAGAGGCAGACTTCCTAGTAGCGAACCGACTAGGGATGAGGCCATATTAGGAAACCTGTAGTTGCGCCCCCAAGACGCAGTAATGGAGTACAAGGCTCGCCGATGCCATCTGGGTACTGAAAAAAGGACAACAGTATTATGGATTCCCAAGACTCAGAGATCAGAACAGGTAACGATCCACGGAATAGAGGTGCAGCACCAAATGGAAAACACTCAACAAGAGCAGGAACGACCAGATGTCTTGAGACAATATGCCGATGTCTTCTCACCAAAGGAACCCCTGGGGCAGACCAGAACCATTCTGCATTAAACACTGCTAAAAACAGAAAAGCCAGTTTGGGTAAGGCAAAGGAAGCCGACCCCTGAGAAAAGACGCATCATTGATGAGCAAGTCAATTCATGAAAAGGCAGTGCCTGATGGAGCCCGTGAGCTCAGAATACAACGCAAGGGTAGTCCTGCTCCCTAAGAAATCAGGGGGACTAAGATTTTGCGTGGACTATCGCTCACTGAATGAAAACACATACAATGCAGTGCCTCCCCAAGTAAACATGGCAAATACTCTAAAGGACTTAGACCAGGCAACTATATTCACCACCCTGGACATGCATAGCAGATATTGGCATATTCCCTTGCAGATGGGATCCCGTCGATATACAGCATTTACCAAACCCAATGGGGAAACTCTGCAATTCCGCATCATGCAATTCGGGCTAAAGAATGCCCCCAGTACCTTCCAAAGACTCATGTCGGCCGAGGTACTAACTGGATATATAGGCGTATTCTGCTGTGCATATATGGACGATATCATTGTATATTCTTCTTCATGGGAGGAACACAAATTGCACCTGAGCCTTGTATTAGAAAGACTACAGATACACAGGTTAACATGCCACTTTCATAAATGCCATTTTGGAAAGGGGCAAATTGAATGTCTAGAGCACATAGACACCAGAAGGGAACCAAGCAAAACCAGACAATGTCAGAGCCATCCAAGAAGCCGAAGCCCCATGCAACAGAAAGCAGCAGAGACAGTTCCTTGGGAACTGTAACTGGCTCCGCGAATATGTACCAAGGATGGCAGAACAAACTATTCCCCTTAACGAGCTCCTCAGGAATGAAATTTACCTGGCAAAGGTACCATGAGGAAGCGTTCCAGATCAAAGCCAATTTCAAGAATCTACCAACCTTGCCGTCTGGATCCCTTCCATCCACTCATCCTGCAGACAGATGCAGTGGCATGGGAATGGGAGCAGTCATCTTCCAAGAGACGGAAGAAAATCTCAGGTCATAGCATATGCCAGTGCTGCCTTTAAAGATGCAGAGAAAAGGTACCATGTGAATGAGCAGGAGTGCTTAGCCATAGTGTGGGCCATAAAGAAATTTAGGCATTACCTGGAGGACAGACCATTCATCCTCCGTACAGAGAATCAAGCCCTGTTGTGGTTGCAGAAAACAAAGTAGGAAAAGGCTAAGTTGACTAGAAGGGCACTTCTGTTACAAGAATTCAAGTTTACCATAGAGCGTTGTAAAGGAGAGGAAAACCAGCTTCCAAATGCCCTCTCCCACCACCCAGACGACAGAGGAATTGAACCAAAACGATTGGGAGAGAATGCTGCCGCTGGAAAGAGAAGACCCTGACTTAGGGTCAGCTGTGAAAGAATATGCATTTAAGTCCATCAGGGTCCTGCCGAAAATGACCCAACATGAGAAAACAACTAATAAAGGTGAGCTTATAAAGGAACAACATCAAGACCTCACCCTGAAGAAAGAACGACAGAGGAACATTGCCCAATACAAAGAAGATGATGAAGAGGTGGTATGGGTGAGAGGGGACCCCACTAAAGAAAAGTGGAAAATCTGGGTACCTACAAACCTCCGACTCTCACTGCTCTGGCACCATCACGACCACCAGTTAGCAGGACACCCTGGAGCGAAAGAAATACTACACGAGCTGGAAGAAAGATACTGGTGGCAGGGCATTACACAAGACACCAGAGAATATGTCCGGAATTCCCTACCCATGCTCCCGGAGCGGGAAACAGTACATCCTGGTCATAAAGAATCAATTCTCCTGCTGGGTGGAGGCCACAGAAATTAGGTCAGTCAAAACAAAGACCATTACAAGGTCTCTGGAGGAAGAGAGATTCTTCATATGGGGATACCCTAAGAGCCTGTTAACAAATAATATCATGCAATTCATAAGCAAATCCTGGAAGGAAACATGTGAGAAATGGAGAGTGATGCCGCTCACCACCCCGAGATACCATCCCTAGGCAAACCCCACGGAGTGCCAGAATCAAGAAATCAAGAAAGGAATCCGACTCCATGTGGGAGAATACCACAAACATTGGGACAGACACCTTCCGCAATATTGTTTACCCTGAGAAGAAGATATAACAAGGCTATCGGCACCTCCCCTAGTGAGCTACAGCTAGGAGAAAGACTATGCCAACCTGGGGACTGGGAATGGAGAAATTCCCAGCAGAAATCCAATCCCGGGGAACGACGCCACGAGGCAAGGCAGGCCCAGAAACATTTCCATGAGCAAGATTATCAACAAGCCCCAGATCAGAACACCCAGAAGGATTCCAACTGGGGGAGACTGTGTACCTCCGTACACACACACCCCTTCATCAAAGCAAAAGATAACTACTGCGCAGGATTTGCCCCCAAATGGGAAGATCCCTACTATATTATCCGAAGGGAAAGGTACACAAGAAAGTAGAAGTAAGCCCTGGGAAACTCCAGAAAGTATACAAGGACCATATGAAAAGGGCACCCAAAGACCTTAGGAAAGAGGAAAGAGCTGACCTGCGAGTGGGGCCTAAGGAAAAGTCACCTGGAGGAACTCAATGCCCAAGGAAGGAGACAAGGTTGAAGTGCGGGCGCATCCCAATGAACCAGTCATGGGGAAATTTTATCTTTACGACCAACCAGTGTGGATCAACCCTGGACGCCTGTTAGAGGTGGACAAGGGATGGAGAAAGATCAGCTTAGGAAAATACACAAGCATAACTATACCTAAGGACGGCCCCCACCGACTTCCCTGAACCAATAAGAACGGCCATGCCTGCCTGGATGACTGAGAGAACAACAGAGGTGATTGAGTGGGAACCAGAAGAATGACAGCCTCTCACCCAGTCACAGAGAGAACAAGGGAAGAAGAGGATGTCCCACTAAAAATACCCCACCCGGAGCCTTTAGACACACCAGTAATCAGCCAGCATAAGCAGGGGCAGCCTCAAGTAATCCAATGGAAAATGCATTTCCCGGCAAGAATAAGACGCACCCCTAGTGAAAGGTCGAAGACAGTGTTCTGTGGATTCAGCAGGCCCCAAGTGGAAACCAGACCAAGGGTCAATATAGAGGTGAGTGCGAGCAGACCTGGCAGCCCCCTTAACCCAGAAGCACCAGAGGGGCAACCAACAGCTAGTCTTCGCCAGGAGCAAAACGGGAGGGGCCTCAGGAAGAAGAAAGGCAACGAAATGAACCTAACGTGCAGGAGGGGAGGAAATGACCCTGGAGGGCCTGCCGCAGTCAGACAGAAAAAAAAGCTTAATTAGTACCGAGAGGGATGTACATGGACCCAGAAGCAGAAAGCAAAGACTCTTAAAACAGAAGCCCCCCAACAAGGCTGTTATGGGGATTTAAACCTGGGGCCAAGGACGAGTCGATCCTCGCCCGATTGTAGGAACAGCCGGCGGTCTGTCACCTTGTGGGAGCAGCATGTGGAGACAGGGATTAGAAGTTTCAACTGGGAGGGATAACAACGCAATAAATAGTGAGTACCTTAGACACCACAGTGTATTCTTACCCCGGGAAACAACCACACCTTGCTACCCCCAACCCCTCACCTCTCCTGCTGGACAGTACGGAGGATTGGCCGACCTGCTCACCACTCCACGCGCATTAACCCCCTTTTCCTACTCCCATCTCTGGACTGCGAGGAAACTTGGCTGACATGCTTGCCGCCCTGCATACCCAGGTCCCCAACCTCCTTTCTGCTGGACTGTGGGGATAGCTGGCTGACACACTCGCCGCTTCCACGTGCCTCAGCTCCTGCGAACCCTTCCTTCAGCACTGCCATATATTCTTTTCCTGGGAAGCAACCACACCTTGATATCCCCCACCCCCTTATCTCTCCTGCTGGACTGTACGGAGGGTTGGCCGACCTGCTCGCCGCCCCCATGTACACTAGCCCCCTTTCTCCTATTTCCATCTCTGGACCGTAAGAGGAGGTTGGTTGACACGCTCGCCACCCCGCATGTCCAGACCCCCTACCTCCTCAATGCTGGACTGTGGGGATAACTGGCCGACACGCTTGTCGCTTCCACATGTCTCAGCTCCTGTAAACCCTTCCTTTCGGGGACCTCCTATGCCTTGAAGTAAGAGGGCAGGTAGGCGATGGCTAAGGAAGGTCTGGCGCCCAGAAACCCAGTCCCCAGCCAGCGCAGCCACCCTCCTACCACAAACCACACAGGCTACCTAGTCACTTACCCAGTAGCCCTCACGAGGGTGTATCAGAACCTCGATCAAACAGGGTTCGAACCTGTTTTCCCATAGGAACCTGATAACACAGCTGTCTCTCCAAGACGTTGAGCCCTGAGGGACGAGGCGGCCTGCCAATAGCAGGAATATAGGCAGACCATTGAGGCCTCGACAGCCCGCAATGAACCATTCTGGGACCTTGTGGTTCCCGTCATGGGATATATCATATATGCCCCTAGGTTCCCCTTGGAAGGAACTCTAAAGGTCCCGCTTCACTGCCCCACTCATACCATTTTGTTGGGATTATGTGGCAAAGGAAACAACTTCCCTTAAATCCGAGGTACCTACCAGTCTCCTCCCTGCACACACAGCGAAGCATCACACAGTCTCTGCAAGCGAGCTTACCGGCAGCAATGGGGGACTTTCACCAAGACCAGGCCAGGCCAGTAAGGAGGATTGTACAGATAGGGAGAAGTATAACAAAATTTTTGTGACATTTCAAATAATTCAATTTGAAGACTGTAAAAAACAACCCAAAAAAATCTGGTTTCAAAAAAAATAATTCAACTATCAGAACACAGTTTTACGGAAAGTAGACAAATTTTTAACAGCTTCCTAACAAAATAAAAGCATCATCTTAGTACTAAAAATGCCTTATTATTTACAAATTGATGTCATTAGTTGTTATCAAAATTATAAAGCTGTCTTTTTCTTAACTAACAGAAGGGATGCAGGAGAGTTTAGAAGTAAAACCTTGTGCATAAGTATATATACATAACACAACCTAAAATTATCTTGCAAATAACATAAATTTTGAAGTAAACTTATTTCAAAAAGAAACTTTAAAACAGTAATTGATACATATCAATCTATTCAAAAATGCATACATTAGTCACATGATGAATAAAAATTCTGCATTCCAAATGGCTTTCAGCAATAAAAGCACACAAAGATACTCGTATATTAAAAAGAACCTGTGACAAAAACAAGGTTTGTAGTAAAATTCTGCACTCATATGTTAGAATTATCATTTAGAGATTAGTGTGGACATCCTGACAAAATTTGCCCTCCTCCATACGACATATTAATCAACACCATTGGGTAATTGTGCATACCTGACAACGATGTGCAATGTTTTCACATTAAGTTAGGTTAAACTGATAAGACATCACTTACAGATAGCCTTGTATGCACTGAGTATACGTTCTGTCTGAGGGTTTCAGTTTTAAATCCCACCTAATGTACAAATACTAGAGATTATACTTTAATGAGCATATTACAATAAAAGCTATCCTCTGGACAACAATCAAGCAACCATGCATAATGCGAAGGACATATATACAAAACAGTACCTTTCCACAACACATATCTCTTATCTCCTAAGTATACAAAGAAATTGCCATGTGTAGGCACATATTAATGTTAAAAAATGACAAATTATATAATCATAATTATTAAGAAAGTAAAAAAGGCAAAAATTTTTAATACACATTAGTTCATGAAAAGTCAAACGAACAGAACAAAATTTTTTTAAGGAGACATAACTCTTTTTTTTTAAGAACGTTCAGAAAGCATATACTTACATTCACATTTAACTCCAATAGAACCAGTGCCCCATATGTAATCATTACCTGAAAATAACAGAAAAATAACCACTTCTTGGAAAAAATAAAACACATTGGTCAACAACTAAACTATAACTTAACTACAGAAAACAGCAATACTAAGCTACATACACACTGCAACGATACATACACATTACCTTACAAAGTAAAATAACTGTACTGTAACAAGTGAAAGAAAGTTTTTAATTTGTATGTGAAGAAATGTTAATTTTTACATTGTAAATATTATTTAATTAGTAAAAATGTGTTTATTATGGTTTGTTAAAGTTTATAAATAGAAATAACATTCATTCAGAAAATATTAAATTATTTCAACTATAAATAATATATAAGCTCACCTTTTTTTTTTTTTTTAAGTGAAAAAATTCCGTATGAAAAATTAATTAAACAGTTTTGCTTTCAGTTTGGTTTTGATAAAAATGTTATTAGAGTTATTAGTGATTAGTTTTCCACATAACATTTAAAGAGGTTGGCACTCTAGTAACTGACTGGCCATAAAGTACAAAACTAACCGAGGAAGCTGAAAAGCTTATTCTCATTATCTTACAAAGTATATCACCAATAACTGAGGAGAATACAAAATTGTAGCACAATTGAATATTTTTTCACCACTTCTTACGGTTTATAAAATCATGACTAAAGCCACTGACCCATTTATGGTTAATATATATACCTACTATGTTATTTTTCAGTTCAGCAGTTCTCATACCCCAGAGAATGGTTTCATTATGGTGCGAAAAATGTTCTCAGCTTATTGCAAAAGATTTTAATAATTTGATTAAAATGAATGCCCTCACTTGTATCAGTATGGCAATACAGTGTATTTTTATGCCTATATTCTGTTTGGCCATTGTTTATATTTACAATTTCTTATACTCAATAAACACATTTCTTGTGCATAAATCTGGTATTAAGCCATACAACACCATCAATTTGTTTCACAAATAAAGCAAGACTGTCCTGTGTATTTTAATGAATTTTCGTAAACGAGCAAACAATTTTATGCGTTTTGCTATCGTTGTCCCTTAACTACAGTCTCGTTGATGTTGATTGGTTGGTTATAGCTGTCATAATCGCAGGACTTGGATTTTATCCAAGTTGTGTGATTAGCTCTCTATGACTCTGTGAACAACCCTGCGACTCCTGTTACAACCTACGACGACGACTTGCAACTGCCACTTTATACCAGGCTTTACAGTGCTGCTTTTGAATTAAATTGGCATATATGAAATTATATTCAATTGGTGTGTGTAATTTTTAGTAAATGGTAATTACTACAAAAAGGAGAAATTTGATTTTGAAGTTTTCATTGCCAATTTATTACTTTCCATTTTGCTTGCAACATTAATTAAATAAATACTTTGTTAAAAACTAATGTAACTGATATTACGTGGCCATATGTTACTTGAAAGTTTATCACAAAGCTGAAAGTGCCCAACCATAACTTCTAGGTATTTGCAATTACATAATACAAGTTTTCTTAAATTTAATTTATTTGGACAGAATGGTGATACTTATATATATATATAGACACACACACACATGCACACACACAAACTTTTTTTTTTGTTTCCATGTTTGATCAAGCTTTTAATGAAGCATTTCCAAATGTATAATTTTGTTTTTTTTAGCATGTTATCCCCAAGTATCCTCATGACTTATGTAAAAAATTTTAATTCCAAGAATTGATGCTTTTCCCTTGCCTTTGATAATATATAAACACAAGATTAACATCCAAGTCATTCCTGTGGATGAAAAGCAAACAAAAATTTTGAGTAATTCAAAATAATAACAAAACAACCAGTACAATTTTCCCGCCGCGCTAGTTTTTTTTTGTTAGTTCTACGAGACAACACTTAGAGCGCCAGCAGAATGACTTTTTTTCGTTAGTTCCACGAGTGACATCTTGGAGCGCTAGCATTGAGCCAATAGCACGAAAAAAAGCATTGAGTTTCTCACCTTCCCGATAGGTGGATGATCTTTGACTCCGAACGCCCCCAAGCACCGTAGCTTATACTAGTTAAGTACTACGCCCTCTTGTCTGTTCACACACATGCGTGCTCACAGAGACACACACACAAAATTGTCTGCTGTTGTCTTGCACTCTTCGCCATTGTACGTCCCCTCTGCTGATGTTACTTCCTGCACCAGACTTTGCAGGAATAAACCAAAGTGTTTTTTTTTTTCTCGCTGGTGTTGACATACCTTTTCCTAGCATGCCTACTTTCTCTGATAAATGGAATATGGTAGCCTTGGTTTTCAGATCTGCCACTACAAGTCGATACTGTAAGTGAGCATGATAATAAAAATAAATGAAATTATGTGGGCAAAATATGATGATTTGAAAGTAAGTACTTCAAAATTTCTTGTGTAGGCCAATCACTGGATGTGCATAATCATTGAAAATGTAGCAAAGGCATATTTTGAAGCTTAAAAAAAAAGAGTGGATTAATACTGTAATACATCCTATGAAGGTTGGATGTAGCATTCTTGGAATAAGCTGTGAAGTGTTACAAATTTGACCATTTGACGTGGAGGGAGGGGAGGGCGAAGGCTGAGTCGAGCCTAGCGAGACATACTTCAGTGCTGTATATGGTGAAGAAAGGTCCTTCATAAATGTGTGCATGCCCGGTCCGGCTCTAAAATACCAGTTATTTTTCTAGTGAACACAAATGACGAACAAAATGGAAGATATTGACGGTTAATGGACAAGAACATATGTTATAATCAATGATTGCACATGTGATGTGTAATCCAATATGGTGGTTCGAGAGGACCGAGTAATCTGCAGGCTACTAAATTGAGGTAGAATGGAAGCATGAATAAAATATAATATGATGATCTGGTGACTACATCAAGTAAGAAAGACAGATAATCAAAAGAACATTCCTAAGAAATATGAAATAAAAAATGGTGGGCATTGCATGACAAATCATGAAAGAAAGGTGTTGACGATGGCTCCTCTGGTAGCTTAAACATTAAATCATAGATGACTGACATGGCATGAGAGAGTATAAGTATGTGGGAAACATGGTAAAGAAGATATGTAAGATGGTGGTAGTGATGAAAACTAAGATGGCTGACATGGAATAATAAAGTATGGATAAAATACAAGATGGTGGATAGAGAACATATGAGAAGGAATGACTGAGCATGATGGAAAGGTGACTAAGCAAAATGGAACCCAAGATAGTAGTCGGTGTCAATAATGTAGTTTCCCCCTCAATATTTGAGGATTTTGCGATTTTTCTAAATGTTTTGGGTTAAAGATCATCTAGGATCAAGGTCAAGGTTGACAACAACTAACATGGTGACTAAATTGTCAACTAGACTCGTGGCAAAATTGATTATTAATACACTAGTGCCACCTAGACATTTAAAATGAAAACAAACGACAAATGAAAAAAAAACCAAGAAGCCTGCATACGACGGAATGAGTATCGGTGAAGGGGGTGGAGACCTGCAGATTAATTAACCAATGAGAAACATTGGTGACAGGTAAGTCACCTGCTGGATGTGGTGCTGGGAAAACCTCCAGAAATGTAAAAATTTCAAAAATAATTTTTAATAATTATTCAAACAAATTTTTTATAACATTTTTATAATTTTTTATTAATTTTAAAATATCTTTTAGATTTTTTTGGGGATTTTTAAAGTTTTTTTGAGTTGAAGGTCATCCAAAGTTAAGGTCGGACGAAGGTCACGGTCAAAGGTAAAAACAATTCCCCCAAATCCTTCCGATGAATGGTTTTTGCAAATGAGGGGATCATTTTTGCAAATGAGTGGATTGAAGTACTTTGAGGGAAAAGGGGTAAATTTTAAGGGGAAAAAGAGAAATTATGGGAAAAGGGAAATTTTAAGCAAAACATGTTGATTTTGAGAAAAAAATGGCAAAATTTGGGATAAAATGACTACCGGACAACCAGAATGGCAGAGCATGAACAGCTCCGAGGCACCGAATTCCCATTCCCTTATGCCCGACTCATCATTTATATTCTACTCACATCCATAAAGCAAGGCCAAAGACAAAAGAGCTGCTAAACTTTCTTAAACGTTGTTCATAGTAAAATGAGCACTTCTGAAAGCCATGCTTATTCATATGATTACAAAATTGACTGTTACTTGGGCTAGAAATGTGATAAAGTCTGTTCATGATAAAGTGAGCACTTTTGAAAGCCCTACTTATTTTCTACTTTCAGCCCGTTGCGTAATCTTCCGTCGTATAGCAATGTAAACAGTGCCATGCGGTGTTTGTTTAATCAGCTGTTCAGAAGACTGCTTTATTTATGTAACAATGCAAAAGTGAATATCTTTTGTAGTGCACACTGTAAATACACACACATTAATTTCAGTAAATAATATCTCTTTGTGAATACTGATGATGTGGTTCTTACTATTTAGAAATAAATGGTCTAATCTTTGGAAATTATTTATCTTTATCCTATCTTTAAAGTTTTAGAAGAGTAGAACACTTGGGTTATTTACCCTCATTATATCAGTGCCATGTTATTTAGAACATAGCTTGTTAAATATGTGAAAGGTTCAAATTTTTGCCAGTCGACACATATCGGGAATGAAACCCTCCGAGATAATACTGAATATTTTTAATTGATCACATACGACAAACATGTGTTAAATAGTCTTTAAATTACATGAGTATTAGTTTTAATAACGAATGGGCAGAACTAAAAAAAAATTGCAAGTAGAATATTACAAAATAATATTCTCCTGCTGCATACATTACAATTGTGACACTATATGAAGACTATCCGAATTCATACTGATAACGGTAGGCATCTTAAGGAACCAATAACTCCAAAATTAATAATTGTATACACTCACTATGTGTAAGCAAATGGCTGGTTTTGCTATGATGTTACAAATATCAGAAATAGTTGTCATGAAACCTCGGTGGCTAAACCAAACTGACAAATTTTTAGGTTAATTTATACAGCACACGTCCACTGTCATATTTATCACTAAATGCAAGTTTCAATAAAACCCATCGTCTGAATTTTGTTTTTAAAGGGTTTAATTACACAAAAGTGTATCCTAACCATGCTAACGATGAAATTACTTTAACTTAGAAAATTAGAATGACTACAGCAAAGTGAACCCAATTTCACCAGAATACTACAAAAAAAAAAAAAAACTAACTAATAACAAAGTATTTCACTAAATTACATTCACACATTTAATGCAGAATATAATTTTCATTTCAGAAATTGAAGTTATTCGTGGCAGCTCAGAATGCTCACTGTTTATGTTGGCCCAGGCACACTGAATGGTTCAACAAAATGTCAAGGATATGTGCCAACATATTAAAAGTACAGTAGGAAATGTTCCACGTGTAATATGAAGCAGTTTTGAAGTGTTATTTGCTAGAACCTAATGAAATACGTACAAAGGTATCAACTCGTATTCTTGGACTGTCACACACACACACATGCACGAGCACACACACACATATAGCGCACATTCATTGAATCTCCAGAATTACTAAACAATATTGCAAATATAATTAAATTCACTCAACCTTTTCTTTAAGTTTTTATATTATTATAACTAGCTTTAAGGACATGTACACATGCTGGCCAGGTCGGCATATCACGTGAAATGTTATAGACTTCCCGCGACCAGAAACAATGCCGAAATACAAAAAGCAATTATAAAATGCACCACTTTATTGACAAAAGATAAATGGGACTAAATGTTTTATTTATTATGTAAATTAAAATTTTATATTTGAGGGTATGAACTGCCACACAATCACATTGTTCAAGGCACATAACAATAACTAACCAAGGAATGGAACAGACAGAAACGTAAATCCAAGGAATTCAGAGCATTTGAACACTGGAATGGAAACAGGTAAGACAAAGAATAAACAAAACAATGGACCCAATAAACTGAAATGTGTTGTGTCAGCCAAGTGATGTTATGAATTTGTTAGAAATACAAATGTGTTTTCATTGTGCCATTTTTATTCTTATGTAGATAAAATGAAACGAAAGTGATGAATTCCAGGTGCTGTTAATGTCTAATATTGTGTATAATAAGGTGTTAAGATCTTGAACTACATCTCCTAATACACTGCCAATTTTACTGTGAGTATTACAGCCATTGCTTACACTAAAATGTATGTAGATACGGGACAGTGATTTTTTTCAAAGGTTAATTTTGAGAGTGCTCATTTTATTGTGAACCACATTTACAGCTGGATTAATCCCCCAACAGTTCCAGTGATTCCTTACACCTGTGATTGTAGCACTAAAAGACCCCAGTAATGGAGCATGTGAGATTCCAAGTACATATGTCCCATCTCAAGCCCAACCTACACTGGGTGTTTTATGCTACTCGTCAAGGAGCTTTCACCAGGTATCCTCTTGGTACCAAGCCTGATCAACCACTTCACCACCCTCAGGACTGTGCCATTCTGTGGCACCACTAGTGTTTTTCTTATGCTTTTTTTGTCTTTGCCCTTATTTGAGTAAAGTTTGCTATTGTTTGGCAAAGTCTTGTCGTCCTTAATTTTCTGCTGTTAATTATCTGCTGGCAAACTTAATTTCATACTCAAACTCAAACTTGAATTTAAAAAAGTTACTAAAAATTTATTTTGGCAAAACTTTTTAGTTCTTAAAGGATATTGTCCTTATTTATGCAATTTATTGTTTCATAAAAATAGNGTTTGCTATTGTTTGGCAAAGTCTTGTCGTCCTTAATTTTCTGCTGTTAATTATCTGCTGGCAAACTTAATTTCATGCTCAAACTCAAACTTGAATTAAAAAAAGTTACTAAAAATTTATTTTGGCAAAACTTTTTAGTTCTTAAAGGATATTGTCCTTATTTATGCAATTTATTGTTTCATAAAAATAGTTCATTTATGTTTTCTTTTCGTAAAAATGGTTCATTTATGTTTTCTTTTAGTAAAAATGTGTGTTGAGTTTCTGATGTTTTGTACTTAGTTCACTTGTTAAGATAGCATCACGTACATTGTGTTGTGTTGTACAAATTTACCATTGTTGACCTCTTGTGATATAATGTACTATTTATTTTCATTAACGTAATTATTATCTACTCCAAAAAAATCATGAACTAATAGTTTGTGAACCTACTTGTAACTGTCACCACGAGTAACGGTTCTTCTGTCAAACCACTACTATGTGGATTTATCATTTCCTGTGTGTTGCTCTATGGTGCTGACATAACCTCCATCCCTTCTCGACATTCTTGTCATGTAGTTGACTCTGCTTTTCTTAAGCACTGTTATTTATTAATTTTAAAATGCAGTAGCGAACCTTAGAATACAGTTGTTGGTAAGTTTAATGTAAATCTTTATTACCCACCCATGCTTTAGTGTTTTTTTTGTGGGGGGAAGCTATAACCTGTTGGTTATATTTTATGTTTAGTGCAGTCCAAGTCGTGGTCTCACTTTCCAGCCATGATGTAATAGTTGACTTCCCGAGCAGGCTCTGCTTAACAAAATTGACATGTGATGTTCCTACATATTGATGGCAATGGATCTGGCTCATAGCAGCACCTATCTTAACAGGAAAGCCTGCATGTTGTAATTTTTAACCTTCTGTCATCCTGACTACAAAGAACTCTTAAAAAATATATATATCTGTGTGTGTGTGTTTATATGTATATATGTATATGTGTATATATATATATATATATTTTTTTGCAGCTGTTAAAAGAAGCCAGTTGTAATTTTCTTGATATTTGGGTTATCCTAACCACAAAGAACTCTTTTGCAGCCATTATAAAAAAAATTATTTATTAACATTTGGTGTAGATTATTTCACAGAGATGAAAAAATTAGTGGCTATGTAAAGTATATTTAATGAATGACCACGAGGTGCACCTCTTTAACATAAATATAAAAGTTATAACTTTTTCATGTCAAATGTATTGTTGTTAATGTTATACCACAAAAAAAAGACCGAAAAAAGAATACTCAACCATATGTAAAACTCAACAATTAAGAAAATATATAGTGGAGACCCCAAGTATTTGTTTACTTATTTAATATTTTTTTTATTAAATTTAAATTAATTTACCTTCACAACCTTACAAATGTACAATGTTTTAGTTGTTTTTTTATAATGGCTGGTGATTAACAGTTTACCTTTTAAGGATGACTTTCAGACTCGGCTTAGTGTTTAACTTTGTTCATATACACAAGCACAACTAGATCCACTACCTACGTTGGTCAGCTTCGGTCTGGCGAATTGTGTATTGCTGGGATGATTNATACACAAGCACAACTAGATCCACTACCTACGTTGGTCAGCTTCGGTCTGGCGAATTGTGTATTGCTGGGATGATTACGATCCTTGGTATGTAGTTTGTGTGACTGAGGGTGGCTCAACAATTCTGGTAGTGGAGGCTGTGGTTGTCTCGTGTGTGTGTGTTTTGTTTGCATGCTTTAATGTATCTCTCTTTTTCTCACCTTTTACCGAGTATGGTTGGGATGATGATGGAAGATTTTGTGTTCTAGGTTATGCAGTGTTTTGTGTACGTAACTTTTTTGATATTGTTCTTTACAAGGGAAAATGCCTGCTTCTATAGTCCCTAAGTATCTCCTGAAGGAGGAGATACTGTATGAATTATGTTTACGGGATTTTAAACCTGCTGCCACTAATCTCGCATTATTATGCACTTCTTTGCGTAGTGCCCTTCAGGCAAATATTCTACCTAATCTTGAGAATCTTGCTGACCTAGATAAAATCAGAGTATGAGAACTGCGCTACTAAATAACTTGTTCTCATTGAACTTGTCAATGACTTAGAGGAAACATCCTCTCTTCAGTCTTTACCTCGGTTAAGAAACCGTTTGGCACATCATGAGAGGATTTTCAGTAATCTTTTGAGTGCTCATGAGAAAGAACTTGATGACATACAAGTAAATTCACTAAAAGAATATAGTTTCTCAGATAGCCTATCTATCTGAAATATTAAATCAACATGAGCAAAATGGTTGAGTGATAACGACCACTGAACCTATTGATAGTGATGCTCATATCTCTGGGCAATTACATAACTTTACGCTTGGGGGACCTAATACAACTGAGATCCAACCTTTCCAATCTGTTCCCATTATGCCTAACCTAGTTGGCATCCCTTCAGGTGCTGTGGGAACCAGTCCTACATCTATCCCTCCACCATTTGTAAGTGGCAGTATTTTCACTACTGCACATTCTGTTTCTATGAATACTGGTGCCATGTTTGTACCAGCTGTGTGCATGACATCCTCTGTTTTCCCAAGTGCGTGCCAAATACCTTATACTGTCTTTGGTAAGATTCCTCATCCCTTAGAAAGGATGCTAAAGGACTTTCCTAATACTTAAGGACTGCACGTGCCTAAGTTTCTTGAAGTTTTGAAAATCATTATTAAGTTTCATCAAAGTAAAACAATACCTGAAACTCAGCTGTTGGAGGTTATATACCCTTTTACTTATGGCCCACTACGTGAGAGGACACAAATAGCAATTGTTCAAGGGTTCACCTTTGATGCTTACCATGAGGACATTCTACACTTCTTCATTCCTTCTAGGCTTTTAAAAGGACTACGTTTGAGGCAATGCAGTTGTTTACAAAATCCTGACGAGCCACTCTCTATTTATGTGAGTAGCATCAAGGAGGTTGCAGTTACCTCAGGCTTGGTATCTCTGAAAGTGAAGTGGTGGACAACATTCTAGAAGGTCTCACTCCCAAGAAACGCTCATGCCTTGTTTTTGACAGTAAACCAACCAGTTTTGCCACCCTTGACAGAATGAGTATATATTCGCAGAACATTCAGTATGTTAATGAAAAGAGGAAAATATNTTGCCACCCTTGACAGAATGAGTATATATTCGCAGAACATTCAGTATGTTAATGAAAAGAGGAAAATATTAGGTTTTAAATTTTTACATGACAGCGAAAGAAAATCCCCAATAAATCTAACACAAATGCGGCTGATAGCAAATCTTCACCAGCGGTGAAGGATAAGGTCAATCCTCCTGAGTAACCTGACAACCAAAAACAACAACAATCTAGGCGTCCAACTTGCCACTACTGTAATAAGTTTGGGCATATTGCTCCTAAATGTTGGAAGTTAAAAAACGATATGCATGAGGCCGAGAAATGAGCGACAGTTCTCACGGTAAGGGTAAATTAGCCAACTCCCAGGTAAATGCTTATATTTTACAAGCTATAAGTAATTGTCACCTATTCCAGCATCTGTTTGGGCCTCTTCAGCCTAAAGAACCTAAGACTGAAGCTAGTGTCCGCCGTGTGCATTTTCCCAAGCTTGTAGGGTACTAAAGGACTAGTATCCCACGAATTGATGTTACCTTGGACTCTCTTCAGGACAACGCGCTTGATGACTCTGGTTCGGCATGGACCATTTTTCTGGTAAATTATTTAAACAATTCGAAAATTTTAACATCATAAAATCTGTTGAGATTAATCTCTTTAAGTGTTACACTACATCTAATGACCCATTACCCATATTATGCAGTGCAACTATCAAACTACGTATTTATAGTNCTTTAAGTGTTACACTACATCTAATGACCCATTACCCATATTATGCAGTGCAACTATCAAACTACGTATTTATAGTTTCACATGGGTAATTAAGAGCCTAGTAGCAGAAAACTTTGGTCAAAATTTTATATTAGGTGCTGAATTTATGAGAAAGTCTGGTCTCATTCTTCATATCCATGGTAATCATGATTATTTTAATTTACTCCTGAGCAGAAAATTTTATTTGTTTATGGCAACCAACACGTTGAACTCTGACATAAACGCTGAGAAAAATCCAGAGCCATTTACAAGTCCTTTAGGTCATTTAAATGAAAAGGAGCATGCAGCTATTCAGGAACTTTGTGTACAATTTCCTAGTATGCTTACTTCAGAACTGGGATTAACAAAATTGCTAAAGTATAAGATCAAATTATTAGATAAGGAACCAGTCAAATGTCATCCCTATCAATTAGCGCCTCCACAAATGGAACTTTTGAGACTCCAAATTCAGTTTCTCATTAACAAAGGTTGACGCTATTTGCCTCCCTGTAATATGATATACAGGGAGGGTAGTAGGGTATGAGTTACCCTTTCCCGGCACAGACTATAGGTGCCTTGGGGATGACTAGGGGTAGAACAATAACAGTCTCTCAGTAAATATTTTAAAATGTTTATATTTTGCAAGAAAACAAACAAACACATACTAAACTCCGAGATGGTGACCCCGCAAATTGGGGGCTTAAGGGCGAATTAAAGTACACTTGCTAACTGCTGCCGACATCATGTGGGAGGGGGGAACGCTAGACGTCTGTTCTTTGAGCAACGACGCTGATACTTAGCTGTACTTGTAGTTCTAGGTGTTCCGGCGGTAGGTTGAGGTTCGGTACGTTGGGCGGCCCTTCACAGGCCCTCGCTTCGATGACGGCTCTCCACGACTGCTGTTTCGGGTTCTCTTCTTGGCGAATCCCCAACACGACTCACTCCCACGACTTCTCGATCCTACTGATCCGACTGATCCCCTCCTTGTTCCGCTAGTTGGCTTTTAACCTCTCTTGATGGCCCTCCCAGATCCTCACATGTGTCGCACTC
>NQII01000003.1:4158458-4283548 GCA_002778355.1 Clitarchus hookeri
GTGACAGCGGCGCTTCTAAATACTAACCATGCAGCACCTGTCAGTTCCCCCCCAACTGGTGCGACGCTGACACACCCGTGCCAAGGCGTTGGCTTGGTTGCACCTCTGTCGTGCTTCCCATCTGCGTCTTTTCCCTGTGCGGCAGTGCCCGCTCCCATCTCACATTCGCTTGGCGCGTCTGGCGGACAACTGGGTTTTCTTTCTCGCCCTCTCTCGCTTCCTTCCTTCTCGTCCCGTCCGCTCAGGTCAGCTGGTCGGTGCTCAAGGTCACGAGTCTCCACTGGTTACAGGCGTGCCGGCTTGGTTAAGGGAATTTTTAATGGGATATTTACCCTAGGCTCTGCGGTAACAGACTTTGCTGAAGGCATGGTTATTATAAGGTACATTTTTTTTCAAACATCGCAGGCCGTACAAACACTTGAAAATAGAAGTCAAAACTTCTAAGTCTACTGAGCGGTTAAAAAAAAACTTATTTACTTAGTCCACGGCATTAGGGGGTTGGCGCAAAATCTGACGGACTGTCATAGGGCCTACTTTTGCCATGGACAGCATGTTACTGGACAAGTTTTTTAACCTCATTTTAGACCACATATTTGAACTCGCCAAAAAAACAGGGGTAACACACATCTCGGACTCCCGTACATTAATTACAAACATTACATGGTTACACAGTTACATTACATGCCCTAAGTGATCCATCCAGATCACCGTACTTTTACTTATTTGTCTTCTCTGCTTCTGCCGCCCTTGTAATTTGGGGCCTTTCTTGAATAGTGCGGCAAACAAGGTAAGTGGCAGATAGGCGGTACTTGGCAAGGCTGCCTGGCAGCTGTTACGTGTAGTGACATGGTTACTTTTTACTGTTACGGGCGGCTCGCAGGCCGTACAACTAGAAGAAAACACTCTTATCTCCTAGGCTGGAAAACCCTGCTTTCCTGCGTTCAAACTAACCTCTTACACACTCGGCCGCTTATACGAGCGGTCTTAAGGTGGGCGGAAGTAAACACACAATACCCTGGCAAGATAAATACACTACAACTCGGCTGATGGCTTATATTCCTAACTTACATATTGTACACGGTTACAAATTAACACTATACTTCGGCTGACGGCCTCGTGGCACTGGGATGTTCGGCCCTTGTCGCACTAATGTTCGGTGTCAGGTCGGGCAAGGCCCTGGTTCTCTCAGCGGGTGACATAAGGTAAACACAATTACCTCATGCCACACAGAGAGTGTCACTGGGTTGGTAGGCTCAGCTCATTGAACTCGCGTGGTCTGTACCTGTGTTTTTCTCGGCAGAAGTAGAGTCCGTCTCGGCCTCTGCAGGTGAGCCAAGGCTGGATTCTTCTGACCTCGTTCCACACTGGCACCTTGACAGCGTGCGGAGAGGAGGGCTCCATCGCCATTCCCTCGTTCTGGTGTTCTGAGGCCATCTCCAGACGGTGACGGGCACTTGTCCTCGGGTCGGCTGCAATCCCCCGGTACATCCTCACCTCCTCAATGTTTGTTCGGGTTTGGTTCTCTATCGGTGCTAAATCATAAGGGGTATCTTGGGATTGCCCCATACGCGCTGCTCGTTTCATTCCACGCCCTCTATTCCCTGCTACCTCGCTCGCGGTTTCTATTTCTTCTTCGCTTTCACCTACTTTCTCTTCCTCGTTCGCTTCCTTCTTCTCTCCCGCTCGCCTCTTCTCCTTCTCTCGCTTCTTCCCGTTTGCGTGTATTTTCGGCCCGGTAAGTGGGTCTCGCTGGTGCTCTGGGCTCCGTTATCGGCTGGCGCGGTGGTTCGGGCATCCTTGGGACACTGATATAGCGCGTTCAGGTAGCAGCCGGCTTATCACTTTTACCCTCTATTTCCATGTCATTGTCCACCGTCCGGTGGGCTAGTGACCTACTGCATGTTTCCTCTGGGTCGTCCCTCAGTGACAGTGTTGGGATTCCAGGTGTACTACTGGAATATCCTGCGACCTCATTACACCTAGCTGATGGACATAGGTGCTTACCTAAGTTGTCTGGTTGCCGCTTTTTTAGTCCCCACCGCGGGGTGGTGTGAGGGGGTGTAATTCATCGGGCTGTCCCCTCTCTGGTTCTGCTGCCGGGTATTTATCTTCGGCATCGAACCCTCGGTCAGGCAAGGGTCTGTTCTGGACTGCCCTTGTATTTTCTTTGGGACCATAGGTGTGGGATTCGGGTATAGGGCGTATCTGGTTCCTTGCCACTTTCCGCATTTTTCCCATCTCGTCCTCCGCCCAATAAACATTTCCTTGTCGCCTTACTACTACATACGGCCCTTCCCATTTAGGCGTAAATCCCACACAGAATTTGTCACTGGCTCGGTTCAAGGGATGGCTGCGTATTAATAAGTGACTACCCTCGGGCCAGTGGCGTCCGACGGTCGCTTGTTCTGGGTACTTACGCTGGATATACAGTTGTTGGTTTCTCCGAGCTGCCCCTGTTCTCTGGATCACCGCTCTTCTTATTTCTTTGGGGGCGGGAAGTTCTGTAGGTTCGGTTTCCCACTGCTACTCCCCGGGTCGTCTGAGGTTGTATCCCAGTATCAGATGGCTGGGAGAAGTTCCAATGGTGTCATTGTGCCAGGGTCGCAATGTATACAGGATTTCAGGAAGTTGTACGTTCCATTGATTATGATTGGCGCCCATTCTTATGTTCTTATGCGCATGCATTTTTTCAATTCCTGGTTACGGCATTTGGTAGGATTGGCCTGTGGGTGATAGGCTGGAGTCATCCAGCTTCCCACCCCCCATGCCTTGCAGGCTTTCGTCCACTTTACGCCCGTAAACTGGGATCCATTATCTGTTAACACACATTTCGGATATCCCCATCGTGGAAAGACCTCTCGCTCCATTTGCCGGATAATCGTGGTTGCCTCCTGATTGAGTAATAGGAACGCTTCTGTCCACCTGGAAAACTGGTCTGTAACGACTAGGAGGTATCTCTTTCCTCGGTGTGCGCGTTGGTAGGAGCCCATGATATAGACGGCTATGTGGGTCCATGGTGTTTTCGGCCGACGGGGTGTGTATCGCGTCTTCGGTATAGGGTAGACTTTGTTTTCACAAGTCAGGCATCTGGCGATGTATTCTCTAACATCCGGGCTGATTCCTTGCCATGTGTACCTGTTGGTCAGTGCCCTTAAGGTCTCGTGAAAACCCGGATGTCCTGTGTGGGGGTGATCATATGGTGGTGTTCGCAGATACTGGTTCGTAGCTCGTGGGGGAACCAGATTTTCCACTGATCTGTTTGTGGGTGCGTCCTCGCCCAGATTATGCCATCTCTTCCCTCATACTGGTCTGGATATATTCTCATTAACTCCTGTAATCCGGGGTCGGCCTGCTGTTGGTCTTATAACAGATCCTTGCTTTCGCGGCGGAACTTAATTAGCTGTAGTTCCATGTCATCTGGCCGTGGGAGTTTTGGGGAAGAGAGGGGCAGCATTCGCTCCCAGTCGTCGGTTCCTCTCTCCTTGTTAGGCATCTGCGGTCGGCGGGATAAGGCATTGGGTAACTCGTTAGTCGAGCCCGGGCAATGCTCGATTGTGAATGAAAATTCCATTAGAAATAAGGCCCACCTACCTAATTTTGCCTTTTCGTTACTCATGGTTTTTAGCCAGGTAAGGGCCTTCTTATCGGTTCTGAGAATGAATGGTTGGTCCTCAAGGTAATAGCGGTATTTGCGGACTGTTCAAATAACCACCAGGTACTCCTGTTCATTACTATGGTAGCGGCGTTCGGTCTCGTTTAGCATAGCACTAGCGTATGCTATAATCCGTCGCTGATTCTGTGACTGCTCCTGGTATAGAAGAGCACCCATTCCGGTTCCGCTCGCATCGGTCTGTAAGATAAGGGGTAATTCTGGCAGAGTTTGGTAGAGCATGGCTATGTCGCAATAGCGCGCCTTTAATTCTTGAAATGCTTCTTCGTGTCGGGCGGTCCACTTCCAGCGAGTTGTTTTGGGTAGGAGTTCATTGAGGGGGACCATAATGGGGGCGACATCTGCTATGAAATCTTGGAGCCAATTGTATAATCCCAGAAAACGCTTCAATTGTCTCGGGTTGGTTGGTACTCTAGCCTCCTCAATCTCTTGCACTTTCTCTGGCTTCAGGTAATTCCCGTCCGTAGTAATTACGTGCCCTAAATATTCTACCCGGGTCTTCCCGAAGTGCCATTTCTCCATTTGGCAAGTCAGTCCATGGAGTTCAAATCGTTCCAGGACTTTTTGCAAATGTACCTGGTGTTCCTCCCAGGTGCGGAAATATACTATCACATCGTCCAGGTATGCTAGACAAAACTGGCCGCTATAGCCTGTCAAAACTACTGCTGATATTAATCGTTGGAAAGTAGCGGGTGCATTCTTCAACCCGAAGGGCATTACGCGGAACTGCAGCATTTTGCCTTCTGGGGTAGTAAACGCCATATATTTCCTGGACCCTGGGTGTACCGGGATTTGCCAGTACCCGCTGCGGATGTCTAGAGTGGAGAATATATGCGTGTCCCCTAGGTTGCGGAGCATATTGGCCAGGTTTATAGTTGGGGGTGCTATAGGATATGTGACATCATTCAAGGCCTGGTAGTTGACACAAAAGCGGAGTTCCCCATCTTTCTTCGGCACCAGTACCACTTTGGCGTCATATGGTGAGTCAATTGGCTCCACTATTCCCTGCGCTTTCATCTCGGCTACCTGGTCTAATATTATCTGCCTGCGGTAGGCTGACTGGCTGTCTGGTCGGCAGTATATGGGGTGAGAATCTTTTACCCAGATTTCATGTTGGATGGCAGTGGTCTGATTTAATCTTCCGGTATGCTCGAATACAGCTACGTGGGTGTTGAATATCCGCAATAATGACCTAAGTTGGTCAGCTCCTAGTTGGTGGTTCACCTCCTCACTGCAGATTTCTTGTGGCTTTTGCGGGTTTGTTGGGGCTTCCCAGTTTATGGCCATCCTATCCTGTTTGCCTAAATATAGGCGCTGTTGTCCGCAGTCGATTATACAACTTTGGCTTGTTAGCCACTGTTGCCCGAGGATAATTTCTTCCACTAAATGCGGTGCGCAAAAGAATTCGGTTTGTACTGTTTCCACACCCATGGACACTGGCAAAGTAATAATTGCTTCTATGGTCAATCGTGACTCAGACTGAGCCATTTGAATTATACGGGAGTTTTCCTTTATCTGGTTTTTCTGTTCGGGAGTTAGCAGCTGGCTTTTAATGAAATTGCTGGTTGCAGCCGTGTCCAGGACTGCCTTAAGATTGTGGTTATTGATCCAGACTTTGATCCGAGGGGCGTGTGTTCCCGGTCTCAGATCGCTTAAGGTTGGAATTGGTTCCACCCTTTCACTTATGCCGGGGGCGACGGGCGACTCAATGTCCTGGCAGCAGCATTTCCCGGGTCTTGCTTCCCACTCTGACGGTTCCCCTTCCCTATCTCAAGGGGGACAGCTATGGTGGCTTTTTCCCTAGCAGCGGCTATGCGTGTTTTCACCGTGGGGCAGTCGCGATGTAGGTGCCTCTCGGGGCAATACTAACACTTCGGCAAGAATTGCCCCTCTTTGCTTCTACCGGGTTTGACATTCTCTGTCATTCGCACTAGGTGGGCGGGCATCAGACGTGTAAAAACATTTGCCTTCTCCTGTTCTTGGTAATCTAGTTCCGCTTCGCTCGCTCTCTCTACTAATTCCTTTACTCGCGTCGCCCGCAGGTGTCAAAGGGCGCTTCGTATGGCTGGTATCAATAAATTTGTAATGATACGCACGCCCTGTGCCTCGGTTCCTTCGGGAGCGATTCGGGAATACATCTGTGCTTTCCTCCTAATAAATATCTCCGCCTCCTCCTGCTTTTGCTGTTTCTGTGTGTAAAATTCTGTCCTTAATTCGGTGAGTACTTCCTCCCCAGCGAATTTATTGTTCAGGCGTGTACCGAACTACTCCCAGCTCGTCACAAATTCGCCATACCTATTCAACCAGGTAAGGGCAGCACCCTTTAACTGGTCTCGTGCTTTTAGCATTCACCGCTTGATGGGAACCCCACCAGCTTTGAACTCGTGTTCACAATTATTTATAAAAAGCTCCAGGTCTTCATGGGGCCTACCTGAAAATTCGGGCAGTACTANCTCCGCCTCCTCCTGCTTTTGCTGTTTCTGTGTGTAAAATTCTGTCCTTAATTCGGTGAGTACTTCCTCCCCAGCAAATTTATTGTTCAGGCGTGTACCGAACTACTCCCAGCTCGTCACAAATTCGCCATACCTATTCAACCAGGTAAGGGCAGCACCCTTTAACTGGTCTCGTGCTTTTAGCATTCACCGCTTGATGGGAACCCCACCAGCCTTGAACTCGTGTTCACAATTATTTATAAAAAGCTCCAGGTCTTCATGGGGCCTACCTGAAAATTCGGGCAGTACTATTGCCTTGGGAATTCTCTGCTCCTGTTCTACTTGGCTATGGGGGGACTCGGCCCAGGTTTGAAGGGCGTTCCATTCCCCTTGTGTTTGGCATACCTCACAATAGTATAACATACCTCTGGTGTTATGTGCCTCATCCGGCCAACCTAAACAAAGATTGTGGACGGTCTGTGGACATGTAGCACATTGGGTTCGGCATGTATGTGTGTTACATCCCAGGCAATTAAGTAGGTCGCAACGCGTCTGTTGCTCTCTGCAATTACGGCAGTTGTATTCAGTCCCTTCCGTCTGTCAGAATGTGTTGGGCCAGCCGATACACTCATAAATCGTTGGGAGCAGCGGCTGCACCGGACCGTGTACAGTCTTGTTCCGCGACAAAGTGGAGCACTGTATTGCTCCAGTTGGCGACTTTCGTCCGAGATATCTTCCCCTCTTCCCACATTCCTCGTCCAGAGATTATTTCTGGTTCCTTCAGCTTATGTTCCCTTGGTTCTCGCATCAATCTACCCCTGTGTTAGGCTGATACGCTTATCCTCCATACTCTTTGCCCGCCTTCTATAGGAATCCCTAGTCTGCCGGGCCTAGTACCATCGACTCGTCTCGGGTTAATTGGTAACTGGGCGCCACGAGGTTTTGTTCTAGACTCCTCAAAGTCTTTTTCATCCTCACTAGTTTGGTAGGGGCGAGACCCCTTCTCACGGGTATAGTCTGGTTCTTTTATTCTGTCTAAACAGAATTCACTTCGCCCCACGTTGGGCACCAAAAATAACTTGACGCTATTTGCCTCCCTGTGATATGATATACAGGGAGGGTCGTAGGGTACGAGTTACCTTTTCCAGGCACAGACTATAGGTGCCTTGAGTGTTGACTAGGAGTAGAACAATAACTGTCTCTAAGTAAATGTTTTAAAATGTTTATATTTTGCAAGAAAACAAACAAACAGATACTTAACTCAAAGATGGTGTCCCCACGAGTTGGGGGCCTTAAGAGCGAATTAAAGTACTCTTGTTAACTGCTGCCGACGTCATGTGGGAGGGGGGGGAGCGCTAGGCGTCTGTTGTTTGAGCGACGACGCTTATACTTAGCTGTACTTGTAGTTCTGGGTGTTCCGGCGGTAGGTTGAGGTCCAGTACGTTGGGCGGCCCTTCACAGGCCCTCGCTTCGGTGATGGCTCTCCATGACTGCTGTTTCGGGTTCTCTTCTTGGCGAATCCACAACACGACTCACTCCCACGACTTCTCGATCTGACTGATCTTCTCTCCTCTCGGCGTGATGACTGATCCGACTGATCCCCTCCTTGTCCCGCAAGTTGGCTTTTAATGTCTCTTAATGCCCTCCCAGATCCTTACACGTGTCACACTCCGGGGAGAGGGGGGCGCTACTGCCAAACACTGTCAGCCCTTTTCTCGTGTACCTCTGCATTACTTCGGCACGTGTTAATGTTTTCACACGTGTTTCCAGGGGGGAGGGGGTGGCAATACCACCAAATACTGTCAGCCCTTTCTCTTTCTCGCGTATCTCACCTTCAGGGCGGGTTGGCAATATTCTAGCCGCTGCCCGCCTTGGCACATGTCTTAATTCCCTCGTGGGCGAATTGCTAGCTTACCTCGGCATAACCTTGGCACGTGTTAACTGCCTATCCGCCCTCGGGCCGACCTGGCCTTGTGGCACACGTGTCTACTGGGGGGCTATAGCGGGGGGAAGTTTAGGGAGAAGGGGGGGTGTGACAGCGGCGCTTCTAAATACTAACCACGCGGCTCGCGTCAAGGTGTTATTGAAAAGTCCACATATTAATATGCTAGCCAAGCATTTCTGGCCCCAAAATCTGATGGAAAAACAAAGAATGGTAGTTGACTACACGAAAATTTATCAAAAAATTTAAATTGAATCAGTACTGTTGCCTGACATTCATTCTGCTTTTCATTGGTTCAACAAATAACAATTTTTTCACAACCATTGATCTCAGTGCGGCCTATCATCAGATACCTGCTCATAAACTGCACATTTCACCTGTGAACGCAAAGCACCACATTCAGCTCTGGAACGAGAGCAGCCACTGGAATTGGACGACTTGAGATGCATGCGTGATTTGGAGTAATCAATCACGTTATACCATGTGGCAATCCGATGGGAAGGTTTGAGTGTGGGGAATGCCAGGTGAACGCTACATGCTGGGCTGTATATTGCCCACTATGAAATTCAGCAGAGGTGGGGTGACAGTGTGGGTGTTTTTCATGGAAGGGACTTTGTTTTCTCATAATACCATGGGGCACGTTAAAGGTGGAAGTCTACATGGACATTTTGACCAGCTGTGCGTTGTCTATGCTACAAGACTAGTTGTGAGATGATAACTGTGTGTTTCATAATGACAATATTTTTGCTTGGTATTAGTAGAATCAGATGGGCAGAGTTTCTCACAACAGAGATGTTGACAATTATGAATAAATCCTGCAGCTAACTTTCTGATAAGATCAATTTAAATTTTGCAGAGCTGCATGCATTTAGGGTTAACCTTGAATTAAAGTAATTAAAGGCAAGAAATAATTGCAATTACAGTAAAACCTCAATTATCTGCGATAATGCAGGGGATGAGCGAATCAGATAATATAAAACTGCGGTTAGACAAGTCGTGCTTAACCTCTCATGGTTGTTAGCTGACAACAGTTGATACAGTGTTTTACCATTTACAAAAGAAAATTAACTCTCTTTATTAATGAAATGTAAAAATTTAAAAAGGAAAGCGTGATCCAATAAAATAATTCTTAAGAAATGCATATATTAATGCTGGTTAACAGTCAAATTAACATAATAACCACACTGCGAAACTGCCTAAAAGATGTCGCCCGACAAAACAGTTTATTTACCATTACTGTAAAAATAAGACTTTTTTATACATGTAACAATATTTTAAAAAGTATGCATGTTCCAGTTACAATTATTCACCAGAATAAAGGTAAAAATTATAGTAAAAACAGAGCCGCGAATTGGCTTGTTATTCGTTGCTCGACAAGACAGTTTGTTTACTGTTTCTTATTTTTAAAAAAATGTTATTTTGTACTTGCATAACAATATTTTAAAAGGCAGCTGTGTTTCAGTTAAAATTCCTTAGAAGTGCAGATGTGAGCACTGATATAACCATCAAATTTAGCATTAAAAACAGGCCTTGAATCTGCCTAAAACTATACACATTGTAAATTAAAGTTGTTGCACCATTTAAATTTCACAAAACGACAGTCTTGATTGCCTGTAGTTTGAAATGTAAACTACGTCGAAGGTAGGTGATGACCAACAACCACTCTGTATCAACTGTCTTCCTATTGGTGTGATTTTTTTTCTGTGGCCATCTCCATCTAGTTTTTGCTTGTTCTCCCTCCTTATCGCTCGCTACCTCTCCTATTCCAGCTGGTAGTGTTCAATCAATACTTCTCCGCTTGGCAAATGGAGAACAGCCAACCATGAGCAAGAGGGAAAGTGGGCAGTACCGAAAAGAAGGGGAAGAGAGGAGTGAGAAACATCCTCTCCTTTCTAAGAGAAGGAGAACAGAGAAGTCCGTTGACCTACTTTTGACCACTTTACGCTGGTTCTGATGTGTTTCCAGACAAAGAGAGACATTTCTAACTGCTGTCAGAAAAAATGGACAAGATTAGAAAATCGTGGTAAATCCGCAAACTGGATGATCGAGTCACGGTTAAGCGAGGTTCTACTGTAGTTAAATACTTTTGAAACTGAGGTTTCATGTCGTCAATTTTCCCTTCCTCCATTGCAATTAGAATTTCATGCTTCAAATTTAATGTTTGCATTCACTACAATTATTTTATACCAAGACGACAATGCTGTAACTGTTGAAAGCAGCTTGGTGCAGTTCGGAACCTATGTTTATACATGTCCAATGATTACATTGAGCCTTGCGCCCTGCACATCTGACTCCTTGTAAACTCGTCTTCAATTATATTTCGTAAATAAACTGCTTGCTAATGATGTTTACGGTGACCCAATTTTGAGAAGCACATCTGTGCCAATCACAATGTCGCATACTGCTGTTAGTAATTAATGACTGGCTACTTTATGACTGAGGGCCCATCGTCTGTGGCCACGGGTGTGGTGCAGCTAGGAAACTCTGTGTGTGTGTATGTGCGTGCTTGTGCGTGCGTGTGAGAAGAAGAGAGTGGTAGAGGGAGGAAGATGGTAAGGAGAGGGGGGAGAGAAGTGAAATGAAGGGAAAAAAAGTGTAGGGGGGGAAAAGCCACCAACAAATTAATGGTTTAAATTTTTTAATCTAAAATACGATAGTAAATACTGCAACAAAATTGGACGATACCAAAGTAAAATGAAATTTACTCATGGGAAAGAGACATATTCAGATATTTATTTACACAAAGATATGGCGATCACCAGATGAGACTAGATTTTGTCCAAAGCTACATTTTTCATTCCTAGAGAAGATATGACCTGTCCTTACATTACTCATTCAATGTAACATAATATGCTAACAGACAATGGAACAATGCTTTCCAGTTAATTTTAAGGCTTGCCCACAACAAGGAATATGAATGTTTTAACATCTTGTGTACGGCCCTGTGAAATAGTTGTGGTTCATGCTGACGCAAGACGTCTATTAGAAATGGCAGTGATGTCACTGTTGGACAAGGGTTCTATAGTGCTGGTCAGAGGCACTGGTGTCGCTTTACCTTGCTTGGATCTCACCCGGGGTAGATCCTAACTTGGTGGCTGCTGGCTGGAACGAGAGCCCTGTCCTAGGACAGCAGCTGGGTTGATCGCTGGTGCAGGTGGTGACGGCACCTGGTAGGTTGGTTGCAGCGCCTGGAAGTGCGGTCTAGCACGGCCCAGGGGTACTGGTAGGCCCGGTCGTAGGCAGACTACGATCAAGTGTTGTACGCTGGCCATCTTCTGGGGGTGGCTGAAATGAGATGCTAGGGTGGACTGGGAGGTGAAGCCTCACCAGTTGTCGGGCGGCTTGAGCTCGGTCCCATGGGGAAGGGCTGCTGACGGCAGAAGGCAATGGATTGCAGCAAAACTGACTAGGTCTAGAGGCAGTAGCCAACTTCTTAACTTTCTTCCTTGCACCACTTCTATGAGTGAAGAGCAAATGGAAAAGGTATTATGGTCTACCACACGAAGGAGGAGCAGGGGACACGTTCCCTGGCTAAAGTGAAACCAGAAATGGTTAGGCCAACCAGAATCAGTCCTGTCACTCCTACTGGTGAAGTACAATGCGGTGGATGGAGTGGGTTAGCTGATCTGGATGTCTAGCCGCTTCGTCGCATGTGCTCTTAGTGCTTGTGGCTCTACTTTACAATGTTCCAAGTACCGGAGTACTTGGTTCGAGGTACGGGTGGTCGTCGACTGGGTTATGTTTGGTGACATACTTGCTCCCAGTTAGGGGTAGCCTGCAGTGCTACACTAGTTTCGGCAAAGTGGGTTTTAAGACGCTGTTTCCTGCTTCTCCTTTGTGGGTTTGACGTTTACGAAGTCTGAAGTCACAATCGCCTTAGAATAAGCACACAGGGTTAGGTAAGAAGATGTGTTTATTCCCCAGGATAATAGATACGGTGGCCCATACTATCTCCTAGCTATCAATTGTACTGAAACTGGTGGAAGTAGACTACGTTAAACCAGGTGAAGGGGATCTGGGGCGAAACTAAACAAGAGCAGAAAATAAGCTAGGTGTCTATAACAACAACTATTCCTAACTAATATAAACTGTTATCCAGAAGGGACTCTGGGTCACTACCAAAGTGGCAGTGAGTGTAAGAGGGAGAAGACTTCTTCGAGGGTTGCTGGACACTGGTCTAGAAGTCTTCTGGATAGTAGCGGTGGTCCTTCGTGAGGAAGGAGGCAGGCAGAGAGCTCCAGCACACGAGGTGGTGGAGCGAGCTGCCGAGTATACAACTGACAATTTGGGGCTGCTCCCGGCATATAGAGTCGGCTGGCTGCGGGTCCTTCGGCTCCTTTTGGCTGGTTGGGTAGCTTCGGACGTGAGCTCCTCCCTTAGCAGGGCAGGCCACATTCTCTTGGAAGAGGCTGGAAGTGGTGATTTTATTTGTGTACGGGTTGCGTCGCTGCCACGAGCTTAGGGGCAACGCTGGGCTTTGTTNAGGCTGGAAGTGGTGATTTTATTTGTGTACGGGTTGCGTCGCTGCCACGAGCTTAGGGGCAACGCTGGGCTTTGTTGCTGGCTTCTGTCGCACACGGGGGTGATTAGCGGACACGTGACGTCTGACATAATGGCATAGATGGCTTCAGCTGCCGTGTCCTTGGGTGCCCCTTGCCTAGGGGTGTACAGGTTGGCTCTGAAGCAAGTCGTCCTGGGTTCAAACCCCGCTCAGGGTGAGGTGACATCAAATGAGAATGAGGCGGAGTCATAAATAATTATGCCAGTATGCATCACGCGTCAATGTTGTCATTTTACATGAGATTAATATGAAAATGTGTAGCCAATCATGCTGTGAAAGTTTCAAAAAAGGAGGTATTCATCAACTGAAGTTGGGAAACATTAAAAGTCACATTAAAAATACTTCCTACCTATTACACCAAATTAATACACATCATTGCATTGTATAATTGCAACGCAATCCTCTGCTTCTATTCACCACATGTCAGTCATCTGCCAAAGACGTAAACTCGCATGACCAGCCAAATTATGTTATTATACAACAATGATGATGCGCGCTCACAAACAACATTCTTTACAATAACATCTGCATTATACAAGTAGGCTAGCAGAGGCAGTCATGCTCAGGCCATGGTGCAAAAGAAACAGCCATTCCTACACCACCTCCTCACTCTGATGCAATAAACCAACCCCTGCCATCTTCACCCTTCACCGCAAGGGGCTCTGCGGACATCCTTCTATTATTTCCTACTTTCTCTCTAATTGATCTCGACACAGTTATTAGAAATGCAATGTGCTATTCTAACTTTTAAAGGCGATGCAGAATCTTTACCATTAAGTTCTCTTGGCATAGTTTCTGAAGTTCTAATCCAGATTTCACTAACCAGAAAATTTTCCTGCCATTTGGAAAAATTCCCATACATTTCCAGCTTTTCCGTATTTCCCGATCGCTGGACATGCTGGTTTCAGGAGGACACACATAACTTTAAGCTGGTCCCTAATAAATGCCATCTCTCCAAACAGAGAGTCAATTTCTTGAGACATATAGTGACAGCCAATGGAACAGATCCTGAGAAGATGAAGACATCAACTAACAAGATCCAAGTGCACAGTTTCCTGGGACTGTGTGCTTAATACCAATGGTTTGTACATAGGTTTCCTACAATCATCAAACCACTGCACACNACAGTTTCCTGGGACTGTGTGCTTAATACCAATGGTTTGTACATAGGTTTCCTACAATCATCAAACCACTGCACACGTTGACTGAATCAAAAGAAAGTTTTGGTAACCCTCCGAGTGTGAAAATGCTTTTAGAAAATTTAAATATATGCTGATGACTCTACCAGTCCTGAGGCTCCAAGTAGTAAGGGTAAGTTCATTTTGGACAAAGATGTGATGTGGGTATTGTGGTGTTTTAGCAAAAATTGAAGCTGGAAAAAAAGAACTACTAGAGCATTACAGCAAAGTACTATAAAAGACAATTAAATTAATCTGATTGACAGGGAGCTTTTGACTGTGTTGAAGGCAATTTCACACTTCCGCCAATATCTGTATGGTAGGAAATTTATTCTATGAACTGATCATACCTCACTCTGATGGTTGCTGAACTTCCAGAACCATGAAGGACAAATAGCACAATAGCATGTTTTGTGAAAGATGACAAAATACAGCACAAGCTCCGACATCTTCCCAGTATGCAGATTCACTATCTAGGAGGTGGTGTGGAGCAATCCTGGCACTGCTGTGAACAACATGAGGAAACAAAGCTGTTTAACACTGATTCCATGAAGAACTAGAACTCAAGAATTTACTTCTGGTGATGTGTCTCCATGAAGTTATGAGAGCATCAGTAACAACTACATAAATTACTCACATTTATGTCCCAATATTGGAGAAAAAAAAAGAGGTACACTACCAACTTGAATAGGAGGCATTATATAGTCTTGATGCAAGCGTCAAATCATATTAGGAGTTTTCTCACCCAAAAAGTGGAGGCAGAGGGTTCTATATGAAAGGGGCAGTAATGATAGGAAACAAACACCCAGTCAGTTCTTCCAGAATGTAACGTTCCAGAAGCGCTGGTGATATTGCATAATACTGCAAGAGGCCGCTTTTTTTGCTTTGATAAGAACTTTCATAAATTTCAATGGTTGAGAGGATTTGGAAACCTGGTGCCTGAAGTGTGGCACCCGTTCAGCAAGGAAGGGACAAAGGACTAGGGGATCAGGCCACTTACAGACATAAAATATGGCAGCTCCATTTGNACCCGTTCAGCAAGGAAGGGACAAAGGACTAGGGGATCAGGCCACTTACAGACATAAAATATGGCAGCTCCATTTGAGAGGATTATAGTGGACATTCTAGACAGTTCGCCACTGATAAAAAGGGATAATAAATACCCCCTTTGTAGTTCAAGAATAATTCACTAAGTGGGCAAAGGTAATCTGATTCTAAACCAAGAAACTTGCACTGTTAATGAGAACTTTGTGCAGCAAATCCTTTTGAGATCTGGAATGCCACTAGAGCTCCAATATGATCAGGGATGAAATTTTAAAGCCACAGTATTTCAGGAGATAAAGATCTTGGCAATGAAAATTTACTACAGCACTTCACCCTCAGTTGGATGGGTTGGTTGAAAGACTTAACCATACCCAAGTAATTCTTATCTTCTTGGCAGCCAAAAGGATTGGGAGTCCAAGGTGCCATTATTTATATTTGCATATTTTTCAGCAGTTCACAAGGTGAAAAGTGTAACACCATCAAAGATGCTGTTTGGAAGAGAGCTCTGACTTCCTAATCATCTACTGCTTGAATAACCAATGAAAGATAAAGATGTTAACCCAAAATAATCAAAGAAACTATGATTGCACTAAGTGGCACCTTAGAACCGACAATAACATGACAAGACACAATTTAACTGTAGTTTTATTTAGATTTTTAAATAAGGGTAATTGGGATGGAGGTACAACCCTGTGGACAGAAAGGATGATGTTCTAAGTTCCAGAAATTTTTCGAAAGGCTCTTATCCGATATTTAAGAACATCAATGTGGTCTTTTGGATCTGTCATTGGGGCCCTCATGTGAAGCTTAAGGTGGATCACATTGAGTGATTGATATTCTAGTAAGTTCTTGAAGATATTGAGTTTTTTCTAGGCAGACTTAAGCGGTAATGTTGTATGCCTGCAGTCAGTTTCGTCCCTCCACTCAACCACCTGGTGCTTGCTAACAGCATGGGGGAGTAATTTGACTGAAGGTGACCAGCATAGCATAGTATGATGTGTTGCCAGGATGAGTGAATACAACATGGTTGGTCATGCTCACACCTAGTGGTAAGTAATACCTTAAACAAAAAGAGTGCAGATTCTCTCTCCATTTGAGAAACATCTTGATTATGAATCAAAACATCTCTGGGCTTGTTTAAGTGTAAAATAATTTAGAAAAGATGTCACAGGTATAACTACAGCCCTTTACCCCACCTAATCAACTTTTGAAATGTGTTGTGCATGGTGATGTCTGGCAAGTGTTCCTAGCGATTCGGTGAGCAGGGATGGTTATTGGCAGCATGCATACAGCAACCTGTATGATGTCAACTGCGGGGAGTGGCTGGGGTGCTTCTGGATGAGTGGTACAGTGTCTGTATTCCACATAGGCGTTTAGTAAAGACCGGAGTAATTCATGGAAAAATGATACAATAGGTGCATGCTAACTGATCTGAAGTATTGAACTGAGTAATTGTTAATAGGACTAATGTATTTATTTGATTAATGCACTAGAACATTAAATAACAATTTATTATTTACAATGATACAGATTTTTGTCATGTCATAATTAAGTTAGAAAATTAAATATATCTCATTCAATTAATTAGAACCTCTATTATTCCATTAACCTGGCCACACCCACAATTGTTTAATATTTATCATTTGCAAATTTTTATTACTTACAATGACGACATAAGATTGGTGCCAGAAAGTACACATTCATCAATCGATGTTCTTGCTTCACACTCTCCTGCACTCTCCTTGCCTCTGAAATAAGAAAATGGATTTAATTATTAACTATACACAAGAGACTAAATAGAGTACACTTAATAGCCCAGATGCACATGACTATTACCAGTATATTCTAACTGCAGTTCCATAATAGCAAAAAAGAGGGGTTCTATATGAGGCTGTGAAGGGATCACACACTTGAATCTCTACTTTAAACTCTAATCATTGTCAAATAAACCATCTAGCCAGGGCTACAGTAAACCATCTGCTTTATAACTTTTTTCTCCAGCACAGCTATGTATAGCTGCCAGCAGCTAAAAATGATACCAACCAACTATGGAATAAAAAGTATAATTTATAATAAAGAAAATTAGTTCAAAGCTATTAAAATTGAAGAACTCCCAAGAATAATGTTGTATATTTCATTCTGCACAAAAGCAAGCATTAACGTTGAATACCCAAAAAAGCATCATTTTATAAAACCAAATAATACATAGTTAGTGTGCACACTGTAAATCGAACCATGAAAAGTAATGTCCCTCGAAAGAACATTGCATTTGCACATGTGTTCCAGATGGTGGAATGTCAGAGCAATAAGGTCTTATGCAGGTCATGGGCGGGAAATAACAAATTAATAAATCCATTTTTAAACTTCTAGGTCCCACTTGTCATGCCTCCTACTTATATGGACTGAGCCTGAATCTTGGCAGAGTGTTATATTGATTTTATCATGGGTCAGAATGTGAGAACCAGTCTCAATGTTCAAACTCCTAACTGATTTATTAAAGAAAACAATATTTGGTATAGTTTGTAATTACACACTTATTTTTCATTAACACGTTTTATAAGTCTGCACATAAACTAAAAAACATAGTTTACGTTTGGAAGATAATGCTTTAAGTTTTCTGTCCAGTTCTTAAAAAAATGATGTAATTTATCACATACAGTATTTTGCACTATTTGTTATGACACTTGTACTTTTCAATACCATATAATATATTTAATGTGATTATGAATATATTTTTCAGGTATGTAACTATTTTTGATTGTAAATTAAATGCACATTAAAATTGCTTATCAGAAACAGGATTTTAAATGTCTGCATATTCATTTAATAATGGTATAATCTACGAGGTAGTGTAATTATATTTCTAGGAATGTATTAAATTGTGCCAACATAGGGAATGTAAGTGTCTGACATTAGCAAGAAAAAAGACATTTAATTAATTTTATTGAAGGAGGTACAATTTTCAGTCCAAGTTCCTAGCAGAAAACATAAAAGTATAAATACCAAAATGTAATTGAAATGAAGCTGTTTCTTGCAAATCTTGTACATTTTAATATTAAATTGCTGTTTTGAGGAAACACCTGAATTTAGGCCTACACCAAAAAGGTTTTCTTAAATAAATCAAACTCATTGATGAATACATCACCTACAAGTGGGAATCTAAGGAGATACTGGTTTTACAAACAGTAAAGTTACTCACTAAAAAGGACCAAACTGCATTCCTGATCATGAAAAACAAGCTGTTCATTATCATATCAACAGCTTCTCATTCCAAAAAGGCATTATAGTAAACCATCTCTAAAATTTATATTTCTTAATCCAGCCAAGAATTTCGCTACTATGTAGAAACTTATCAGAAGACAAAAGTCAGCTCTAAGATGCCATTGAACATGTAGTGTGATGGTGTACATTCAAAATGTCAGATTAGATGTGGACTTACAAGGTGATAGTTGTGCTGTATCTGAAACTGTATGTAATATTACTTATTCAGATACAGAGGTGGAGGAACACCAACAAATAAGTGTAGAAATTAATAGTCTCCATTGCAAAACTGAAAAAGTTTATACGCATTTAAAAATTACTTGCTCTCATTAATAAAATAATATAGAAGCCTCTATGTAGTTGTATAGCCGTATTATTTTTCCCAACACACATTGCAGCATATTTTATTACAGGTGGAGTGTAACTTACAATCTTGCAATTTTTTTGTAATGGGAATAAATATAATGCATGTCCGGCATGAATTAATGAACAGCAGAGGGTCCACAAAGATTTATCATGTGACCAGAGTTCTGATCTATATTCTCTTTCACACACATATGCATGTGCACACACACACAAAACCCTATTCCCATTTCTCTAAGTGCCACTTTCAGACAATTAAAAATACCATTTTATTATGTGACTCAATCACTGTAATGCCCAAAATAAAGTGGTTATTTTTTTTTAGATCTGGAGGTAATTTGATTGCGAGATGAATCAAACATTCCTCCCTACTAGCAATCATTTTTTGCCAAGTGACAGGGCAAAAAAATACATCCAAATATCACAGATCCATATGAATGGGAACACGTCATTGAAGTACAGGTTCTACTAAATCATTTGATGTAGCAAGAGACCTTGATATTGCACTACTGGAGTCAAATATCAAGAAAAAATCATACCTTAAAAATAATTAGAGCCAAGTGGATTCAAATTTAAGTCAATTCTATGGCAAAAGTTTATGCTGGGTGAAGTCCTAGTGTACTGTACACATGGAACCACTTACAATATGTATAAAAAAAAGTATGAAAAATGCTAAACACAAGAAGAAAAGTACACTGCTATTCCAATACCGAAAATAAAGTCTATGTATATAGGAATGCTACCCAAAATTAAAGAGGAGGATTTGAACTATATGAGTGAATATCTGTATCAGAATGACTTATAACTATTTTACATGGAAGGCATAGGTGTTTTATTTTGTAAGGATTTCAATGCTTTTGTATAAAACAGTATACATGTTTTAAAATCAAATGTTTTGACATAGCACATCCATATAATCTAAGCCCAATCCCAAAGTACGGTTGCACATGAGGCACTTCAGCCGAATGCCTCTCTACCCCACATTATGCACACAGTGCTTTCAGACATGTCCTGGCCACCGGCAGAAAATGGCAGCTACCACAGGAATCAGCAACTACTATCACCTATGTGGTAGAAATTATAAATAAAAATTGGGTCCATGTGATGATGTAGAAGACAGTGTTGTGTTCCAAGTATTCCCATTTTTCCCAGCCAATGGTCATCATGTGATGAGTGTTGATCTGCAGGTGTTTAGTATTTTCACATCCATTTGAAAGAAAAAAAAAACCAACCTTAGAACTACCACAGGCAGAATAAACCTTTAAATTTTAATTTTATTTGGGGGAAAGTTTCCTAAAATTATTAAAATATAGCAAAACATACACACATGCACAGAAAATGACTTGAGTGGCAATGGCTATACCAGACCAGTTCATGTTTCTCTCATTCAGTAATGTTTTCAATAACAGTACCATTTTGTTTAAAATTATATTTACACAAATGTGGGAGCAGCCTGTAAAATGCAACATGCTGCACATGGCAAAACCCTGTCGTTTGTCCCTGTTCTTTGTGTGTCTCATTCTTCTGCTATTTGTCAATACTTATACCAAACTGTTAATCATTGCTGTCTGAAAACATAAAATGTTGGATTACTTATAATTAAGAATTTACTGCTACTGTTTTGTGCCACGATAGATGGCACTTTAGTGTGTGTGTTAAAATTTTGATTTGTTATGAAACATTAATCGTTAAAAAAGAAAAATCTGTTCTATATAACGTTAATGTAATTTATATGATATGAAAAAAGGAATTAAAATATGCTGTTAGCATTAACCTCCAATGTAATTCGGGAACACCTCATGGCTATTTGATTGTATAAAATCTGCCATGCGGGTGAAATTGTCCAGTCGCGCAAACTTCTTTGATGCTGACGCAACCTTCTTTCTTCTTTCTTCTCTCTAAGTAACTTATGTGAAGTCAAGTAATTTTTACGATGTCCTATTTTTGACAAATTATGTCATAAAACTTTGCAAAACTGCCTGTGGTGAGTGTATATTACTTGGTTTTTATTTTATGTGTGAATCGTGTGTTTAATTTTCTCCAATTTGTTATTTTGGGTGGATTTTTTTAAATTTATAGTGCTATCCACCTATCCTACATGGCTTGATACCTACATATTCCGGCATCTTGCTGCTCGAAATGCCTTGTTGATACCCAGCCCACCCTCATGACAACGGTGTTTCACCGTGGCTGTTGATTTGCTTACCAGCTTCATGGCAGTGATGTTTCGCCGTGGCTGTTGATCTACTAGCTGCTCTTCAAATTCAGGAAAACCATATTCTCTTAATTATTTGGTCGCATGCGGTTTCACTAAAAAATTATTTAGGATGCTTATGTCAAGGAATATAAAATATAAATGGAAAACTTTATATGCATTAGTATAATACGTAAAATACTTAGTGGTGCACCACTCCTCCCATAATATTTAGGTATGTTTCAATCATTGAATTAAAAAAAAAAAAACCACCTTAGTTTAATTGAATATCCATATTAACATTGTTTTGCATATTGTATTATTAATACACTGCAGTTTTATTGGTTATCAATTGCATAAGAACATCTCTCACATGATTATACTCATTATTGTTTAATTTATTTAAATAAATATTTATATATTTATAACCCTAAATTCAGAGTTCTTTTTTTAAATATTTATTTTAAAAAATATTGCACCTCAAGTGTTTACTGGTTCAATGTCCCCGAACTTTGCATTGCCATAACACAAAATCAGCTTGTACCAGGGGTCGTCCAGCTGGTAAATAGCCGATCCCGCACTCAATAGAATGGCACCTGTCTTGACATAAGTATGCAGTGTGGGATCAACCCGTGACAGTACATGGCACTGTTGACACTGCATTTGTAGAGCTTTGAACACGTGTTCATCTCGTTAGGTCCATCTGTATTTGAACTTCTGTGATAAGCAGGGTGCACGTAATTTCCTCTGTGCATATGACATGTCCCAGGAAGTCTACGGTAGTCAGTCCTACATAGCATTTAGCAGGCGATAAGTTGGTGGGCAGCCAGCCGCTATAGTACCAACCCTAGGCGACATGTTCTTCCCATGATTTTGAATAAATTATAACATTGCCCAAGTACAAACTATCCAAAAAAAGCCTGCAAGCAGTCTGTAAATCATATATTGAAAGTAGATGGTGCACATTTAAACCCAAACTACAGGATGAATATAAAAGAATAACCCAACTTTGAAGGTCTATAATATCAAAACCAAACAACCTACAACCTTGATTTACAAATCAAATGAACAGTGGAACTGTGAAGTTAGTTTACCATACATTCATAAATGTTCAATGTGACAACCAAAAGTGGCCAGATGTCGATCTGCGTGATAATCAAACTCGTTCCACACTCTTGTCAGCATGTCCGGTGTTACGGTTTGGATGGCGTCCGTAATTCACGTTTTGAGGTTGTCAATGTTAGCCGGCAATGGTGGACGAAACACTTGATACTTTATGTACTCCTATAGAAAAAAACAGCATGGGGTAAGATCCGGGCTTCTTGGGGGCCAGTGATAAAGAGCCTGGTCATCAGCTGCTCTTCGACCAATCCAACGTTGCGGCAACGTATCGTTCAGGTATTCGCGAACAGCTAGGTGCCAATGGGGTGGTGCACCATAAAGAAAACATTGGGCCGTCCCCTTCACATTGACGTGTTGAATGTGAGCTCGCTACCCCCTCACCATCTCAAACCGAGAGTTACGAACTCCATTCAAACCGTAACACTGGACATAGTGACAAGAGCATGAAACGAGTTTGATTATTGCGTAGATGTCGTTCAGGTTGCTCATGGTGGTAACATTGAACATTTATGAATGTATGGTAAACAAACTTCATGGTTCCATAGTTCATTTGATTGGTCAATCAAGGTGTTAGGTTGTTTGGTTTTGATATTATAGACTTTCAAAGTTGGGGTATTCTTTTATACTCACCCTGTACATTGCACGACACTGAAACTGCCTTCCATCAGGTGTGGTAAATGCAGTTTTTTTTAAATGTGCAAACTTGCCAAAATCCTGAGCAAAGATCTGGGGTGGTAAAACCTGCGCATTACTCAAGCTGGCTAGCACCACGACCACAATAATCTGAGGGAGTGATGCACTAACTGTTACCAGATTTAATGCTTGAAAATCTACACAGAACCCTATGCCTCCAAATTTCTTTGGCACAAGAACTGTACGTGAAGTGTACTCACTGTCTGACAGCTCGATTACGCCCACATTCAACATTTCCTCCACTTGCTTCTGGATTATTCACTGCTCTTTGAAGCAGTAACCTCGTGGTACTGTGTACATGGGGCCGCTGTCCGCAGTGCAGATGACATGTTCAGCTGTGGTTTTCACATGGAGCAAGTCAAAAAACGTGAACAAATATTGATGTTCAGACAATACACACAGCACTATTTCATGATACTCTACTGGCACTCCATTTGCAATGTCTTCCAGAAGAATCGGTTTGCTTATCTTATTGATTGATGTGTTGACAGCGTATACAGTCCACCAATTGCCGGCGGTGACGTACAACCAAAGTGTTGCCATATCTATGGGAGCTTCCTGTGCCTCCAGCCCCAGCTGGTCCAGCACTGCTTCCTCTCGCAAGCCATCTACTATGACTGCCTTCATCCACAAGAGCTAATCTCGGAGCTGGATGCAATGTCGGCCATACCCAGGGTGGCACTGGTGCCATTGTGGGTGGGGCAAGGTGCAAGACATTGGGGGTTTGTCTGATCTCTGCTTGTTGTACAAGGGCAGACTGGATGAATGTGTGGCTGGCAGCAGAGTTCACTAAACCAGAGGTTATCTGCTGATTCACCTCAATGGAGATTTGTAGTTGGCGGTTACTTCCTGTCGACACTTGTGTCACCATCATGTGGTTATAGGTTACAACTGGGTGTTGTCTGTTTGCAGGGAGGCTAGTGGCTTGCAAGTCCCCCCTTACTTCTGGTTTTCCAACGGGACAGGTGTATTTCATACTCGACAGTCGCAGTGCCATTGGAATGTTGACACTAGACAAGTGTGACACTGAGGAGGTCGTACATAGTCTTTTTGGCATCCGCTCAGCTTCTCCTGATTACATTCCAATACTGTTGCTGCCTGTATAGTTTGGTCAGAGGCTGCGAAGTTGTTGTTGGTGGGCAGCACTGCTACCTGCTCAGGTGGGGTTAGGTGTGTCCGGCCACTAATAGTGGTTTGGTTAGTGTCAGACTTTCGTGTTATTGTGGTGAAGATTTTAGTATAATCTTTGTTCAGCCACCATTGCTCGCAGCACATACACTTTTACCATCTCGCCAGGTATTTTCAGCATGAATGGTTGCATGGTCTTGCAGTCGCCATGTGGTCACATCCGAAAGGGCTTCTTGATGCAGTGAGTGAGGTTGCATGGAATGGAAAAGTTGAAGTTTCTGTACCACAAATCTCTCTCTAGACTCCACTTACCACTGCTCTTGCTATGCTCTGGCCTCAGTAGCTGAGAACCTGTCCCCTAATTCCCCTGCAAAATCAAGCCAAGTGGAGTCAATGCATCACCAGAGTGACCATCATTCATGTGCTATGCTGCATAGCAGTGCACCTACATGCTCAGCCCACTCCTCGTGTGTAGTGTTGTTACATGTAGCGGTCAATTTGGCTGGGGTCTCCAAGTCCATTAGATGTTCCACTTTCATGCTAACCTGTTCTTTTCTCTCCGCGTAGTAACCACAGTTCCCTGAGAGTGTGTTACGTATCATAGCAATGTGCACCACTCATAGTGTTTCACTGTTAGCAGGAACATATCTACTGGATGTAGTCCACTGTTGTAAGGTCTAGTTCTGCTGCAGCTGGTCCGGCGGAAGGTGGGAAGTCCTGTTAGGGGGGTGGCAGTTGGAATATGATATGCTGCAAAATGGTGGTGCGCCATTCACGTAGTGATTTGCGAAGCCTCAAAGTGGTCCCACAAAATGATTCCATGGCTGGTCCTCTCGTAGGTGTAGATTTATGCCACGTGTCAGTGTCGTATGTCACCATCCCTGAAGTTTTGTATTAGGTGGTGTCCACAGCAGTTCAGATCTGGTGGCCTTTGCCTCACTGCTATGTGGCCAGGTAGAATGCATAGTATGCTGCACAGGTGTTCTAATAGGGGCACTAGTGTCTGTGGCACATTCTCAGTTACGTGTCAAGTTCGGACTTGCAAATCAGATGAGGTATGACGACACCTATATATCAATAGTTGATACGCTATGCCTGTATTTCAGTTTGGTCAGATCCATATTTAACTAATATTCTCTGCTGAATTCTATCATTCCTTGTCTGTTAATAAAACATACAAAAAATTAAATATTATTTATAAAAGAGACATTAGTGACAACTCTATTAACAATGGCAACATTATTTGCATTTCTTTTTTTATGACTACAGAGACAAGAGTAGTTATGAGGAAGCAATAACATAGTGTGTAACATATATTGTGATTAACAATAGGCAATAAATTATTTCAGGGATTTTTCTTTGGGAGGGAATGAAAGAACAGCTGTGTGAAGCGATGGACGTTCATGGTAGCAGTAGCATATTTTGCTAGAAATATCCACACATCTGGTGAGAGAGGGACATCAGCATGTCAGCAGCATGCAAAGCTAAGAATATTTTTCTTTCATGTTATCTAGCTGGGTTTTTCATTACAGGAAGTAAAATGGGAAAATTATCAAGCTTTGGTAGAGGAACAATGTATAAGAGAAAGTGTCGGCTAGCATACAATTAGGTGAAGTTTATCTTCGCTACCTCCTCATTCAGAACTTTTTGTTAAAACACAGGTTGTATCAACTCTAGATGTTTTTCATGGTTCATAGGAAGTACTTAAGCATGATATATTAAATCCAATGTCTTGATTTTTTTTTACATAACTTTAAATTCTCTTTTTGATTATTCCATGTTTACATAACTTTAAACTCTCTTTTTGATTATTCCATGTAGAGAATTTCTAAGGAGATTTTACTAACAATAACAAGAGTGCAAGAACTTCAATTTACAGAATTTTTCACGTAGTTTTCACTCCGAGTGTGAGCTTAAGCCTAAAAAAAAAATTTTCTTTTCTAAAACTTTACTTAACTGTAACCAAAGAAAATATTTACCTGTTTTGCAGGTTAGCATTTTTCTTTTCATTGTAATTAAATTAAAGTTTTTATTAATGTACTGCATTATAATTATTTTTAGTTTTTATAATAGGTGTTTATTACAGGCATTAACTTTGTTTGTCAGTCTCCCTGTAGTAAAAACTTGTAGCAGGGGCACCCAGGATTTGAAGCACGGAGAGGCTTTGATTTAATAAAAATTTACATCATACTAATTGAAGCTGGTAGGGGCTTAAATTCAAAAACAATTTACATCATGGTATTCTATTTCAACTCAAATTCAGTTTTCCGAATAATCCAGCCAAACTTACAAGATAATAATAAAATGACTAAAAAAGCTATGCACATTTACACAAGTGTCTCATGTCAAAAATAATGGATCATGATAAACAGTAAAAAAGTAAGAATAATTATTTTACAATAAAATCTGCAAGACTTTGTGCAATGTTCATTCCCAAACTGACATGTTTCTGCATCACACTTTAGTTCACTTACACCCTAGAGCACAAAATCTAGCCTTCTCTTGTTTGTTTCAAAACTTAAATACCCTCATTCCTGTTTACAAAAATTTTATGATGAATGTGCAGACTACTCAGATGTTTCACAGTATTGTGTGAAAGGCATAGCTGAATATTTTTTTATTTACATGAGGAACTCTTTATAAGTGGTAGATTGTAACCCACAGCACTTTTGGCCTGAAGTAGTCACGGGCCATAATACAAGCACTCATTTTCACACAAAATTCCTGCATATGACCATCTACAAACAGACATGCTGACTTTTTGGAGCACTTGTTAGTAGTGGGCATGAAAAGAGCAAGACAATGAAAGGGGGGAGGGAGTAGTTTGCCATCCCACAAAAATGATACACACAACAACACCAATGCATGCCAGATGAGAGCATGTTATATATCAAATGTACAAAAAAATTGGACTTACAAGTAGTTGGAATTATTAATGGACACATTACACATGTTTTTCACTAAATTATATTCACACAACACTGACTAAAATCATTCTTCCAAATATCTATTTACACCATATGACACATAATGAAACAGTTCTTTAACAGATTATTTTCTTTTGTGGTAACACATTTTTGGTAATGTGCTTCTGAAAATACTTTTGCGTTTTAATTTACGAGTGCAGTTAAGGACTTTGTGCTTAAATTTGGCCTGAAGTCTGTATGGTTTTTTTTAACAATGTTGAATACTCATTCAGTTCTAGCATCACTATGTGGGATCAGCTAAACTGAAAGCATAACCTTGGTAAGTAATTTAAATTTCACACTGTCAGAAACAGCATTCAATTTTGCAATTTTCATCCAAGCAGGATGGAAACTACTTTCAGGCAGCCTTTATCATTGCAACAAACTACGGTTGAAATCAAACTAACCAAGAACCCAAAAGACGTAAAAGAACTTGCTGACAGTATTACAGGATGTCCAAAAAGTCTTTCCCTGATTCCCTGATTACATAGAGATGTGAAAATGGTGCCAAAATGTTGGAAAACTTACCAAGTTTTTTGTTGCAGGTTTCAGTAATGTGGCTGCAGTGTAGCAGTTGCACTATCCAAGAAAATGGACATGTTCACAAATCAGGAAAAAGCTCAGCATGTCCTCTGGTACCATGAGACCCGATCACCAATTAACAGTGCAGAGGAACTTTCAGACAACATATGGAAAGATGCCGCCTAATGTCAAGAGCATTAAGTTGTGGTATGACAAGTTCAACAACACAAGATCTGTTGCTGACTTACCGAAAACTGGCCAACCATCAACCTCAGCTAAAAGGGTGGAAGCAATGAGACAGTCTTTTGTGCAAAGTCCAAATAAATCAGTGTGTAGGGCCTCACAAGAATTACAGATGCCAAAAAGTTCTCTTCATAACATTTTCAAAAAGTTTGTTTAAAAAGTCAAAATATTATGACATATTACGGGTGATAATTGCTATCTCAAATGTGTTGCTTTTTCTGACAAGGTGACCTTTTTTTTTTTGTCAGTGGTGTAGTGAAGTGGCATAACGTGCATATTTGGGGTTCAGAGCCCCCTAGTGAGGTGTTAAGAGTGTACCCGAGGCAGCCCAAAAATGTTTGGCGCAAATTTTAGCATGACAAAATTATTGGACCATGACATCTCCAGTGTATCTGGACATGTTGCAATTGTTTGCTGTTCCTCAGTTGCTTGAGTGTCACCCAGATATCATTTTTCAACAAGACGGTGCACCGTCTCATAGGGATTTGCAGGTTCATGCCTATCTTTATACGACTTTTCATGGATGATGGATTGGTCGTAATGGCCCGACAGCTTGACCTCCACACTCCTGTGATTTTGGCTAATATATGGACAGAAATTGAATATAGACTAGATGTGCTATGTGTTACCAAGGGTGCTCACATGGAGACTTGTTGACGTGTTGTCCTGTTGCAACAAAAAACTTGGTTAGTTTGCCAAAATTTTGGCACCAGTTTAACATCTCTGTCTTACATATAGCGGATATAAATAAAGTTTATAATCAGGGAAAGAGTTTTCGGACAACCTGTACATCTATAACTTCTACAAGTTACAGAACTGAGTCTTCAATTGGGAATTTTTTAACAATGTATTGATGAGATGCAGCCAAAAAGCTGCACATAGATTTGTAGAATGTATTTTTCTCAATTATAAAACAAACTGCCATCATCAAGCATTCCATTTATGTACTTTCCGGTACTTAAGTCAATTTTCAGACAGTAATTTTCCACCGTATGCTTACTAGAAAATTTTATATCTTATGATTTATAACCTGATCATAACTTTTCCCAGCTGTTGGTTTCATAAATCTTGCTAGCAAATCCATTCCAAGCAAATTTTTTAATCTGGCCAGTTTATGGATAGAAAGACTTTCTTGTTGCAAATTAAATATTTATGAAAACCAGAAAAACATTTTAAAGGAAACAAAGGTGTAATTGTTTTGCCCACAACCCATATTAAAGCTTCCAGTATGTGAAATCTATTATAAGTTTCTTCTCAGACAGCCACTTCACAAAAATAAAACAATTTAAATTGTTCCCATTGTTCCAAAATTCTGTTTGTGGCATCACAAAATGATAACTACCATCTGATCTCATATCATAATATTTTATGGCTCTTTCAATTTGGTCCACTCATTACTTGACACAACTTAAAACTATTATTTTGTTTGGACAGTCTTTCAAGAAAGACAAATTTATCCACAATAATGTTTACACACTCAAACTCATTTTCAAAGTTTTGGTTGCTTTCTGAAGAGCTAAATTATTGAGATGGCAGATGCAGCGTTATATGATAAATTAAAGATACTGCTGCTCCTGAAATGATAGAAGACCTTAACATTTTTTATCATAGTATAAGCATACACACATCTGAATGATAAGCAGTTCTCTTGCTTTAACAAATAAATTGTAAGAAATAAATAATTTTTCCCTCATCTCATTGTCCAGTGTCCTAAAAAAACCATCACCCCCCTGTTATAACATTCCACAAATGAAAGCAGCAAGGTCACAATGTTATTGCTTTCTAAAAAAAAAAGTGATAATATGTACAGTTTGCAGTAATTTTGATTGTTGTTCTCATCTGTGCACAATACGAAAGTTCTGATTTGTAGGTTTTTCTCAATGTCTAACTTGACTTACATTTTTTTNTGTTCTCATCTGTGCACAATACGAAAGTTCTGATTTGTAGGTTTTTCTCAATGTCTAACTTGACTTACATTTTTTTCACAATTGCATCATTTTTCAACTGACTACAAACATATATTCCTGTGTGATTTTTGAGCTTAGCATAATCTNTTTTTTCACAATTGCATCATTTTTCAACTGACCACAAACATATATTCCTGTGTGATTTTTGAGCTTAGCATAATCTTCTGTTGACAGGAGGAGGTTATGGTCAGCTAAAAAACATGTGAAATAACATTCTTGTCATATATTTGTTACAAAATATGTACAGAGTGGTTTTCAATTACCTTTGATGTGCTGGTATTCTTCATGTTTCTTGGATTTCACGTGGCATTGACAATTATACTGCCCTCCATGTTTCACAGGAATGTTGCAGTTTCAAGTGTCACAACGTGTGATACTGCTACACTTGTGAAAGTTGTATACATTAAACTGCTTCAGCAAAACATTGTATAGCTGGTCTGAAACAGCTTGGTTTTTATTCCACTTACTATCCTATCATCAAACTCTTTTAATTTTTCAGAAATAATGACTAGTAAATCAACCAATCATAACATTATGCATCCTTGTGATCACTGAGTAACTTCATTTCTTTTCTGTTTCTGGCTTTCAGTACCCCATGCAGACATAAGCAAGATTGATGTTCCATTTGCCTAGTTCTCACCAAAACATAGAGATGGTAATGCTATCACTGAACAATGTAAAATGAAGAAAACAGCATCCCATCTTGCTAACTGTACCATGATGCCATCTGTGTATTGTATTATGCCCTTCTTTGCTTACTATGTCATGCTTGTTATCAACACTGCAACCAAGAAAAAACTAATAACACCACAAAAAATCCATAATTTACTGCTTGTATTGTATAGAATAAGAGTTTTGTCCCAAAAATTTTAGTAACAATGGAAAATTCATAGCAGTTGGGTATACCTGTACAAACTAACTTCTCAAATTTATACTTTTCTGTTATTTCAATTGTAGTGAAATTGTAAATAATTCCTTGGTAGCTAACAATACACTGACATAAGTAGTGATAAATTTCAAATATTAAACCAACTCAATAACAGAAAGAAGCATAAAGAATTATTTTTGGGGATGGCAGCATGCAATTTAAAGAGTCACAATGTTGTATTTGGTTTGGCATTTCTTCCAGTCAAAGTAATCTATAGTTGATGGTTGGCCATGGTTGCTAACTGCAACATTCCTGAGATGGAAACATGAAAATCCCATGTTTACCAGACAGTGATACCAAATTTTTTAACGCTACAATGTGCCATGAGAAGAGTGTGCAGGGCATGTCTACGCGCAACTCACAGCAAAACCATAGACTGGTTGGCATTATGGAACTGTTTGAGATGCCATGGGATGAATCCTGTAATACTGTTCCGACATTTTTGTGACAACTACATAACCAGTAAACTTTCAAAGCAACTGCAAAGTGAAAGCAGACAGACACAGAATGTGTGGAATCATTCACTGGGTAAAAAGTTTTTTCACCTCTTCCTTTGTGCCGTTGTACAATTNGACAGACACAGAATGTGTGGAATCATTCACTGGGTAAAAAGTTTTTTCACCTCTTCCTTTGTGCCGTTGTACAATTTTTACAAAATTTTGAGGCACAATAATTTTCATATTTTACCTAATTTAGTATATTTTGATATTTTTTCCTAACAAATTGTGTATGAATTTTGTAAATGTTAGGGTAATGATGATTTTATTCCAATTTTAGAGCAGTTGGATTATTTCAGAATTTTATTTCAGTCAAATATTCATGTCTTGATAGTACAGAGTTGAAAACCCATTGCTAGCTGCAGACAGCTCTGTTTGCACCGGATGTCAACTGCAACGCTTGCATTCCTTTACCATGGCACGATTTTNACAGACACAGAATGTGTGGAATCATTCACTGGGTAAAAAGTTTTTTCACCTCTTCCTTTGTGCCGTTGTACAATTATTGCAAAATTTTGAGGCACAATAATTTTCATATTTTACCTAATTTAGTATATTTTGATATTTTTTCCTAACAAATTGTGTATGAATTTTGTAAATGTTAGGGTAATGATGATTTTATTCCAATTTTATTTCAGTCAAATATTCATGTCTTGATAGTACAGAGTTGAAAACCCGTTGCTAGCTGCAGACAGCTCTGTTTGCACCGGATGTCAACTGCAACGCTTGCATTCCTTTACCATGGCACGATTTTCACTGCTCTTCGCCCATACTACTTGCCTGTAGTGCAACATTTATATTTCCAAGCACAGAGCAGNTCACTGCTCTTCGCCCATACTACTTGCCTGTAGTGCAACATTTATATTTCCAAGCACAGAGCAGTTATATAGTTGTGCACCTGTTTTGGTACCCCAAGCACTCTCTAGGAATGACTTCAGAACTACATTTTGTCACTTTGTACCAACACGTAGCATGCAAGTTTTATATCCTTCCGCCAAGGTAACTGCTTTTTTGCAGACTCCCTGCACTGAAAACTTGCAATCATGACGTATCTGCCATATGCTCCTGTGTTCTGGGAGATATCTGCGGGAGCCTAGCCTCCTTACAGTTAATTTTCTCTTTAGTTATAAGCTATGTAGATTAGTGAAGTGCAAAGGTAGTTTTAGATTGAAACTGTAGGATATTTTGTTAATTTTCAAGATGGTGATCCTAATCAGTTTCTTCTTTTCCCTCCAAGGCGAGGGTCAAACTTTTCAACCGTTCAAANAATTTTCAAGATGGTGATCCTAATCAGTTTCTTCTTTTCCCTCCAAGGCGAGGGTCAAACTTTTCAACCGTTCAACTGTAATTTTTCAAGTCCAAGTTTTCATTCATGATGCAACTTTAACTATGTTACGTACCAGACCACCTTCATCTGAGNAATTTTCAAGATGGTGATCCTAATCAGTTTCTTCTTTTCCCTCCAAGGCGAGGGTCAAACTTTTCAACCGTTCAAATGTAATTTTTCAAGTCCAAGTTTTCATTCATGATGCAACTTTAACTATGTTACGTACCAGGCCACCTTCATCTGAGNTGTAATTTTTCAAGTCCAAGTTTTCATTCATGATGCAACTTTAACTATGTTACGTACCAGGCCACCTTCATCTGAGAACTACTTTTTCAGTATCCGTATTTCTGCCAGAGCAAGGAATATTCTCCAGTTTCATGGCTTCACCTGGAGAAATATCAGTGAAGTGCTACGTGGACTAATTACAGTTTGATCTTTATTTTAGCGTCTAGACCAAGTCACCATGGTATCATGCATTAATTATGCCTTTACAGCTTCATGTATTAACTATGCATTAAACACCACAAAGTTATCCATGTATTTTACAAAATCTTTCTTTTGGGTTGCATCAATATTAACAGCCCAATTAATGAAAATTGCAAGTTAAATTTGTTATTGTTTACAAATTGAATTAACGAATTAAAAGACTCATTCCCAAACTGGAAATATATTTTGTTTTTATATTATATATTTTTACCTCTGGAAATTAAATAAATAATAGATAAAATTAATAAATATTACTAGGAACATTTTCTAGGTCAAATGTATGTGGTGTATTTTCAGTACCGTTTACAGTTAATTATAATATCAAGTGGCTTTAATAGTCTCTGAGATTAAGGTAGCAGAATAACATAACTTGTATGTCAGTGTCCTCATTATATTATTTTGTTGTTCAAGTGATTATTAATTTTATGTTTTATGGACATTTTATTCAATTGTTTATTTACCAGACACATATTTAATTTTTGCCACATTGAGCATGGTTGACTATTTATTACTGGACATTTGTCAAGTTTTTGTTATTGTAATATTTTAACTATTATGTCAAACAGAGTTTACACTATTTCCCATTTCTGATAACTACGAGTGTGGTAGGCTATATTTCTGATTGCAAACACATTGTTAACAACCGTGCAGCAGCACCACCATGGTACACCCTCAGGGTGTACCAGTCAACATATTACTGGGCATTGATTAACAGTATAAAGTTATTTGCAATCCGAGGAGTGCGACATACACCAGATCCCCAGCTCATAGCGCCCGTTCGTCTCACTGCTGCTGCACAGCTCACGCAGGCTCTCTACTGGGTTTACCATGCCTGAACTGCAGACGGCTGCCATAAACGTAAACTGGAGCAGCGTGTAGGAACATGTCCAGCTGAGCCTCCATACCACCACCAGCATCAAGCAGCTGTCTTGCTTTCATGTAACCAAGAGGTAAATTTTGGGAGCATGCACGTTCAAGCCAGCAGAATACTTCAGAAATCTTCTCCAGTGAGGGAACCGCCAGGTAAATTAAAGCCACATTAATCCACGTTGGGGAATCAATGATATCTGCAGGTCAGCGACCTCCATGTGTCTCCATGTGTGCCCCTTCAGCTGGTGTATACACCCCTGTACAGTTATGGGCATGGGAGGTGGCCAAACAGCCTCACACTGGTGGCGTACAAAGGGGGCCAACACCCTTGTAGGTAGGCCAGACTGGATTACTGCAACAATTACCACCTACAACAAACAGCTTCAATACTCAACAGGGATCTTCAGGAAATGGCCACATTGGTGAACGGCCCACTACCCACTCTTTCCATGATTTTTAGCTAACCGGCATCCAAATAATTTCTGTCTGCAACAATACCCTACTTAACCCCCTTCCTCCTGGAGAAACTCCCATCATGTGAAAGAGATGAGGCACCATAAGTTAGTAGAAGAACAAGATGAGCATGTCTCGTCACAGTTATACAAGACACAAATGACAAAAACCAAATGCAAAACTGCCAACAACACCAAAACCAGCAAACACCAGCATGTAAAAAAAAAAAAAAACCATAAAAATCCAGTCAATCTGCCTGCATTTGAAGTGGCAGTGCCAAGTGAGTGCAAAAAAGTGGCATTATTACAGACATGAGTATGTGTGGCAGCATTTAAATAAACCACAACATTGCTACACTGTCCAATATCGATGAACCCCTGGCATATTCACTTTCCTGTCAGACAGGTCAAGTGGCCCAGGAAACAAACAATAAAGGACAAAGTACGAGGCATCAGACTTCCAAGTCAGCTGCATCCAGAGAAGACACTAATACCAGCAAGTGAACAACTTTACTACTGTTATTTGACTCAAAAATCTGACTAACTTCTCAGAATTCTACTGAAAGTTAACAACTACTCTCTTGCAAGAACACGTCATTGTGGAGCATCTGTGGTTGGAGCAGTAGTATGCCGTTGAAGAGGCCAGAGCAACTAAGGGTTCTAGTTGGCAATTGTGACTGTAGAATAGTACCTAACAATACTAAAAAGCTTCTAATATTAATATATTTTTTTATTTTCAATTATGTTTATGTAGTATTAAAGTAATAATATCTATATTTTTCATACAACTTGGCATGTTATGCCAAAGAATTTTGCAGTTTGGCAAAGGAACATAGCATGTCGCCATCCAACTCAAAATATTTTACTTAATAATTCCTGCTGTTGATAGCATACAACATGGTAAATATCTGGTGTATGAAGGACCTAAATCTGCTTCAAAACTTTTACAGCAGTGACAATGAAAATATTTTAATGCCTTTTCCTATGTTCAAATTTTTCTTACTACTTTGGGATTTTAAAATTTTTTGTAAAGATATCTATCCATAAATTAATTTCAGTGCGACTGCTGAGGAGTGGAGTGAAGAGATTTGGGCGGCTCTTAACAGCGTGGTCTTCATAGCCAATGTGGGTGAAAGCGAGGTGAGTATGAAGCAATGCTGGAATGCAAGGGTGGGAGAAATGAGGATTCCCTACGAAAACCGTCCGGCACAATTCCCACATGCGAAAATTCAGGAATGTTTCCACCGGGAATCGAACCCGGTTCGCCTTGGTGGGAGCCAAGTAGTCTAACCACACCATCGCAGCCCGACTGTTGAGGAATCAGTACATCAGTCAAAATAATTATGTGAAATGCTTCAGGTTCGCAAGTGTGTCACCTTATATTCTCTTTGTTGGGATTCTACAGTGCCATCAGAAATTATATCATACTTTCTTACTGGCAGCTATATTACTCTGTAAATATGGAAAAGCGCTTGAATTCAAAATCATTTAAATAATTGAGAATTTAATCATTTGGCTTCCTCTGGCTGATGAAGCTGTAGACAAGGTTGAAAACCAGAGATATGGAACACGCATCCTCATTGGTATTAAGTACATGTTACTGGGTCACTGCATTCATTGGATACATTTTCACTGATTCAGATTTAGTCTTTCAAGTAAATAAAACACTATTACTTATAAGCATTTTATGTATTAATCATGCACATTAATATTAAGTCTATGTTTTTGTACCCTACTTTGCACCACACAACCTCACTTTTATGAGTCTAAAAGTATAATAATATATTAATGCAAGAGAATTTTTCAGTTTTTATATTTTTCATGTGGGATGTATGCCTTCCAATAGATATCTTTGTTCATAAAATAGTTTATTTAAGAGTTTTAGACAAATGTATTATTAGTACATATTTTAACGCTAAATATAAACTCACTATAAGACAACTTATGACACACACAGCAGAGACATAGTTATGTACAAATGGTAGTTCGTATCAAAATAACAGAAAGAAAAACATCAGAGTAGTCTATTTTATGTACAAGGGGAAGAATGCTCCAAAACTTATTTGTCAGAACTCGGGCATCTGTCAGCCAGATTGAACAGAGTCATTTGTTTTCCACTTTTGCCGTAGGAAGGGTTATGAGATTCATTGATGCGTGCCTGCGTTTCTTTTCTCATTTTCATCACTTGCCTTGTTCTAGCAGCTTTGATAGTTTTCCAGAGCTAAGAAAGTAAACAAAATCTGTACAAAGTAGAGGGTAAATATGTTTGAAAATTCTTGCAATAGGGGTGAATGATTAAGCGCAAAATTTTGAACATACACCATTACTTTACTATAGCATCACAGAAAACCAAGCCTGAGACACAAAACAATCATGTAAAAATGAGTCAAGAGTAGCTGTAGTGAAAAGATATATATAACATTTCTAATAAATCTCGCAAGGTCCACCTGAAGACAGGATTAGATGTCAGCTCTCAAAATGTTGTGACAAGCTCATCTAAAGAAACCTACTGTGTTCTGTGTTGTCATCATTGTGTGTCTAGCCTTGCAGCTGTTGCTTCAACATTCTCTCATCCAGTCTTGTGTGAGATTTTGTGGTCTTCATCTCAGTGATCATCTGTGCTGTCTTTGGGTTGTCCTTGGTTTTTCAGTTTTTTCGTTTAATAATTGTTCTGTAATATTTTTTTCCTATTTTGTTATTAATTTGACAAAATCCTTTATAGGATATATTATACTTTTACATATATCCTTTGACTACAGCTACTATCTGCTCACTTTTCCATGACTGTTTTGTGCCTCAGACTTGGTTTTTTGGGACAACATAGTGCAGCAATGGCATATATTCAAAATATTGCACTTAATCAGAGGAGAAAATGGAACAGGAAACAGTAGCCCAAAAGATTTTTTGATACTGATCGTTCTTTTTGTTGCACCTGTCTTTAGTAGTGTAGGATGCCATAAGAGAAGATGGCTATTGCTCAGGCAATGGACTTAGTTTAGGCCTATAACATATCATTACTACAAAGGCATGGCTCTTAAAGTTAATTTTTGTTTTCAGATTGCTTGCACTCTTATAGTTTTCAAAAACATAAAGTAATAACTCTTAGCAGAAGCTGTGGGGAACTGTATAACACAGAATTACGTGGAACAAATTAATTTCTGACCTTTCCCAAACCAAATTTCTTGTTTTAGACCTCAAAAGCATCACATGGTATTCTTTCAAAACAAATTTTCTGCAACAATTTCCTTGCCAAAATAAATATTCACAGATGGGCCCCAAGAAGTGAATGAGTCATAATACAACACAATTGTATGTGCACATTCAAAACAGTAAAGGAATTTCTTTACTATTAACCGGGCAAAAATTCTCAATTTATTTGAAATAAAAGCAATTTTCGTAACACCGGATACATACTTATTGTACCACCCCTTAAATTTATACAGTGAAAGGCATCACAAAGTTTGTTATACGAGGAAACAAAATTTTTAGCATCAGTGAATTTGGGAAATTTGTTTTGTTTATTATTTTGTTTTTAAATTAAAACTGAGGGGAACTTTTTATTTTCAAGTCATTTTATACGGTATGTTTCTCCCTGGGCTTCACAGCCAGTGCAGCTAGCCCCAGGGGCCCGTTCTCACAGGCTGCCCACAGTTTTCAGTAGACGCGACAATGTAGTGCCACAGAAACATGACTTTGTGCGTCGAATGCTTTTGCAGCACAGTTCTCGCTACCGGCATACCAGGCTATATTTCTCCCTCCTGAAGGCACCTTTGCTGCCACTGCATTTATCCCCCACCCTCTTCCATGGGAATATCATCCCAGTCCAGACCCTCCCCATTTCCCTTTGGTACCCTACTTACCTCACTGGTGGATGCTGTCAGTCATCTGATGGCCAACTTGCAAAATAACCTTACACCTGGTTGGGTTAAAAGGTGCTGCCAGCATCCTCTGGTGGTAATTACCCACACTAAAAGGCCTCCGTCTTCCCTCTCCATCCTACCACTTTCCTAGGCCCTTTTAGCACAGTGTTCTTGTGCCTCCCGGTCACTGTGTGTGTTATTTGCAGCTCAAGTTGTTCTCTTCAGCACAGCTTTTGGCAGATGTGCTATATACACAATTGTGAAAGACCATACAGTGAAGAAACATAGCTCTTCAAGAGGCGGCTAAGCATTTTTATTTTATAATTATGTAGTGTAGCAGTGAAGAAGTGGCGTGTGTTGACTTCATTAGGCTGAGCAACTCCTTCAACAACATGGCATCGTAGGCTTTTGAACTTCCCCACGAAAGTTGAGTGGCAAATTAGTTTCTTTGCTTATTTCCTCCCTCTTTCTGCCCTTCTGGCAATGTTCAAATGAACGTGCTAATTTTTCACTTTTTACTGTGTGTTCACAATGAGTTCAAATTTTAGACTAAAAGTTTACTTTTTGAGTTCAACTTCAAATAGTCCTTTCCAAAACGTCCACTTAACTTCGGTCTCAGCCCACTCTTACCTTCCTGCTTCAAGACAGTGAAGAAGTGTCATATAGAAAGCAGCCAATAATTATATATATATATTTTTTTTCTTTGACAAAATTTTTAATGTTCCAACCATTTAACAAGAATTGTTTAAGTCCTTTTAAAAGAACTCTCTATGTAGAATTTTAAACAGCAGGATTATGGACTTGTATACTTTTTATAGTAATCTGTAGAACTTTAAAACTGCATAACGAAACATAATTTTAAGGGCCGGTCCTCCCAAAATATTTCAGTAGTTTTTGTATTGTGATTTCAAAATCTAAATTTTCAATATCATAATAATTTCGTTTTGGACACACATCTCTTTTGTATACTTTGATATAATAAAATTGTCTGGTATTTCTGAGGAAGTTTTTATTTTTGTTCAACTGCCTTTCTGTACCTATTTAACATACACCACGATCCACAATGCCATATAGGGCTATTAAACTTTCAAAATTAATTGTGACCCCCCCTCTTTCCTCTGAGTTCTTTAAAGTCCACACTTCCAAATTACTGTACACACAAGGAGGGAGGTAACATTATTTCACATGTGTGCTTATGATGTTCAGCTCTACACTGCCAACAGTTTAAGTAATTTGAGTGAAATCTTTAACAATGTAAATGCAGACTTGGAACTGATTTCAAACTGTTCTTCAGAAAATGGACTGATATAAAATCCATTGAACAAAAAGTGCATACTAGTGTATGATCTCCTGCTCTCTTTGTGACAGCCAAAGCCACTCCCATGTTGAACATAAAGATAAATCTCTCCTTGACTGTTAGAAATTTCATGCATTATACTATGGTGGAGCATATTCATTGGGTAGGGCATGTGTCCAATACTACATAATCCATTTTATAAGGCACTGTTAAACGTTTATACCGATAAAAATTAAGAGTAAGCTTATAAAAACATTGATAACACCCATCTTTGAATATCTTGGTATTATGTATAAAAAAACATTTATTTCAGCTGTCAGCTATGGAAAATGATTGTGTACGTTTAATATTTAATATAAAATTACCGGATCACATCAGTTACTTCTATAACAAAATTTTTTAAATCAAAATAGAAAATTGGTGCACTCCTCATTGCACTGCACAAAATACTTGGCACTTGCACACCAACCTGCCTGTACGATTGTTTCATGTTTTTACGCACCATGCATGAACAAAATACTTGTTCAACAAATGATAGTCATCTGGTGATCCTTACATTACAAAACATATTTTTTTCTCTAAATATTTTTCTGTTAATGGTATGCGAGAATGGAGCTAGCTGCCGACAACTATCAAGAGACAGAGAGCAGTTGCGCCTTCAAGAAATACATTATATCTTATTTGTTCTCTGTTGCTGCACCATCTCAAAACCAAAATTCTGAAGCACACAATTTAACTTTATTTACGTATGTACAAATTATTATTTTACTACTTGAAAAAACACAACTTTTAAAAAGTCTTGTGTGAGCTGTTTTAAGTCCCTCTGTTATAATTATTATAATATGTGACATATCTTACATCACTATTTACCTTTTATATATTATGTAAATTCATGAACAAAAGTAACTTCAGTGTTAATATATTAAATGTAAATAAGCTTCTCTATTGATATAATGTATGCTTACAATTTGTATTTTATGTTCTTTAATTGCAATACTTTTTGGGTAAAATGGGTGAAATTTTTCCCTCTTGCATCAAGCTTATAAACGTTAGATTGTCAGCTTGAGTGATTAATAATTAAAATCTGAAATTGTATAATTTAATACTTACCAACATAACATAACATTGAGATATTTTCATTGGTTTTACTTTGTACATTAAGTCATTACATTAATATCTTAAATTTAATGTTATCTCATATCATAGTGTTGAATGCAGAGTTTAACAGAATGTTTGAAATTAGATACATACAGCTTAGGGTTTGTTAACAAAATAATTCACAGTAATCATTCTCATTATACTGCAATCAGAGTGACATGCTCTTATCTTAATTTATTAATATTATCATTCCTATCTTAATACTGGACAGCCATAAAATGTTAACTAATTAAACACTTGAAAGTGATGATATATGAATGTCTACAAAATTAACCCATTCAGTCCCAAATCAGTATACGAGGTCAAGTGTTGCAATTGTTAAATTTTCTGGTGGGTGCTGTACATGGGTCAAGGATGCTTCTCGCAACCAGTGAATTACATACTGCATGTACACTGATGTCAGCATTAACTATTCACAAATGAGAGATGCAGAAACTGCAACAAATCAAGATTACTCAAAAATAAGATGCTTAAAACACAGATTACTGCTTCGTCGTTGTGTACAGTGCCAGCCATGATAATCCTTCATGTGCAAAATGTTCTCGATTGTGGACATGGGGGGCAGAATGGATTAATAGCACCATCAGTTGTCATCTTATCGTTACCTTATCAATTTGTCATGACATATAAAATATATTGGTTTATGTAATTTATTTATTATATTTGTTTTTTCTAAAATGTATGTATGTATGTATGTATGTATGTATGTATGTATGTATGTATGTATGTGTATGGNTTATGTAATTTATTTATTATATTTGTTTTTTCTAAAATGTATGTATGTATGTATGTATGTATGTATGTATGTATGTGTATTGTGGGTTTAGTGGTAGATAAGGTAAATACTCCCTCAAATACACCCACAAAAAAAAAAGCAAAATAAATAACATATAATTTTCTTCCTTTGAGGGCATTTTTCTAACTTTCATTGAGCCCTAACTTCCTACTTCTTTCCTTGTCTTGGGCCAAGTCAAGTTTCCATGGGTAGGCTGCTGTGATACACCTACAAGCATGCAGATCGCCCAAGCAAGCGAAGAGCAACTAAAGAGGATGCGAAGAAGGGGAGAAAGTGGAGAACTTCCCCCTGGCATGAAGGAGGTGCCAGGGGGAAGTTTTTTTGCGCAAGACACGCAATGGTAAAATACATTTTTCTCAAAATTTTCAGTTGTGACCTAGTGAAAACTGCAATGGAAATTAAATATTAAGAATTGATACGCCGTCCTTGAGAAGTTTTGTGTAAAAATGATTGACACTGTAACAGTGGCATTCCTAAGAAAAGTTACTATTTTGCCATATTCAGCTCTAATTTTCTTGTTATCTACAAAGCTGAGCTAGATCAGGACACTCAACAGCTGTGCAAGGTACATTATTATCCTTTATATCTAAAAACTATAACTGCATGTTGAACAGTTTTTATAAAAAATAGACGTTGAACCTTTACACCTCATTTTGTGTAGCAGGTAGGTGGGAGTCTTAATGTCATTAAAAAGAAAGGCTTGCAGCACCTAAAACATGCAAGTTTACAAACTCTGCCACAGCACTGCCTATGTAAAATTTGGTGGTAATCAATTGATTAGTCCTCGAGATATGGCATTAATCCTCCATTTTTCAGGTGATGATCTTTATAAATGGAAGACAAAAATGATATGTATTAGCACATTCAATGATTGTAATAAATACAGTCAGCATAGAAAGTTCAGGAGACATGGGGTATACAAAAAAAATGTTTTCACTGCTGTTATTTTGAAACAATGTTACTATCCCCTCAAACCATATACATTTACATGGAATAAAAAGTATACCTTGTCACATAAATTTGATGCAAATAATATAATTTTTTCCCAAGATAGGACATAAAAGCTTAATTTTGTACATGTGTTATCATCCAAAATGGTGGAGAAAAGTGTTTATGTATTAGCTCAATTGATGCTTGCATAGATACTGCCACTATACAAGATTAAGTTATAATAGGTTACATAGTTTTGTAGATATACCAGACTAAAATAAAAATTTTATATAGCTGCCATTCTGAAAATAAGTGTCTAGTCCACTTCAAAACATAAATTAATATGGCCTACCACAGTACAACTTACTTGCCTGATATTTTTAAAATATACTGCCAGCATACGGAGTTAATTTGGAATTGATTAAATGGCTTGGACAATACAGCACACTAGGTTATAATGGATTTTCTTGCCGCCATTTTGAAATAAGTGTCTAACCTACACAAAACATATCAATTTACATGGCCTGCCATAGTACAACTTGTTTGCAACATTTTGAAAGAAATGGTAGATTGTTTCAGAGATATGACAAAAGAACTTAATTTCTTCATGTTGTGCTATCTTACAAAATGACAGAAAAAAGTCTTTATCTATTGGCATATATAAGGCTTGTAATAGGTACTTTCAGCATACAAAATTTGGTTAAAATTGGCAGAACAATATGATACATACAAAATAAACAAATATTTGTAATGCCAGCATTTTGAAAATAAGTGCCTTATCTAATCAAATTACCTATGTTTACATGGTTTACTATAGCATTACTTACATGCCAAATTTGGTGAAAATTGGTTGAGTAGTTTTCAAGATATAACATAAAAGCTTAATTTTTTCATGTAGTCCTTGCTATCTTCCAAAATGGCATATCACCAACAACATCCATATCTAAATTTAAAGCTTAAACGATGCATTGTCAACATACAAAATTTGGTTTAAATTTGTTGCATGGTTCTTGAGATTACATGTCACCCTAAATCTTAAAATTGCCACCATTTTGAAAATAAGCACCTGGCATGGTAAAAAACTATAAAAGTCAGATTTACTTACTAAGTATTATATGCGTAGCGAGTTTGGTGAAATGAAGTTATTGTGTTTAAACATTTTTTGGGGAGAGAGACAAACACACAGGAAAGTGATATCATAAGCCTTTCTTTCCTTTGGAAAATAGGCTAAAAATTAAACTTTTTTTTAGTAACATCCCCTGCATAACACCAATGTTCCTAGGGATACAGCTTGAATAATAACTTTAGGTTACATATAAAAGTATTACATATCTACATGCCTAAAATGTAATACAAACCCAGAACCTAGCACGCGAAAGGTAATTTAAAAAAATCTTTACAACAGAATTACAGACATAACTACCAACACGCACTTATAAAATACAATATCTGAAAGCATTACTTACGGCCTCCATCATACGGCACATATGCCGACTCATCTGCTTCTGCAATACTTTTCTGCAGACGTGGAATTCGAGCAAGTTTATGCGTATTTTCATNAAAAAAAAAAAAAAAAAAAAAAAAAAAAAAAAAAAAAAAAAAATTACTGTATGTATTTATGATTTATAAAATATGTACATATTTTTAAAAAGTTGGAAAAATCTATTATAAACATTAAAAATAAGTAATTGTGGGGTTTGTAGTAATGTTGAATAGTGCCTTACTAAAAACTTTTTAAAATTTACAAAGTGCAAACACAACTTATAAGTTATACATATTTGTATGCAGTCGGAGTCTGCACAAAATTTAAAAGGTTCACAAGAAAGTATTTTACAATATAATGGAAAAAATTGCTGAAAAAAATGTTATTCATTATTTATTCATAATTTTCACATAGAAAAACCACTACAAAATGGAAGTTCAAAATAAAGACTGGAATGGTTACTACTCTACTCTTTGATCTGAGAACCTCTGTTTTATGTCCAAAGATATTCTGTAGATCAGGTCTACAAACCATTGTGCGAACAAAATGTGGGTTTCCTTGACCTTGAATAATTTGAACCAGTGACCAGAAATTTACAAGAGGTAACAGCACTGTAAGAGATGAGGCTACAAAAACTGCTACAGACTACAACGTTATGACATCAGTGTTCCCATGCAGGTATTATTTATGTATATAACCAAATTTTATAATGGTAGTTTGAACTTGCACAGTTGAATCACATTATTATGACCACCTGCTAAAACTGCCATGTGCCACGCGTAGCCCATGACGTATGGCCCATACAGTGGGCAGGTGAAGCGGGTATTTAATGTGACCCACAGGCTGATTGTACACAGTGCGCTTCCTGCTATCATGGGTAACAGTAGCAATTTTACCGAGTTGCAAAAAGGGATGATCATCGGCTTTCAGGCCAAGGGTGGCAGCATTTTGGAAAGAGCAACGTTTGTGAACTGTTTCCGTGCCTCTGTGGTAAAGGCGTATCATGAGTGGATGAATGGCACCATTGGGAATAACTGTCATGGAAACTGCGGAGCTCCACGCACCATTGATATCCGAGATGAACATCGACTACGACAGTGCATGAAGGCCAACCGACAGACTACAGTAAAACAGCTCACCATCCAAATGAACCAGGGGCATCCAGACAAGTGTCTACCACAACAGTTCGGCGAACCATTCTGCAAATGGGACTCCAGAGTAGACTGAGGGTGACTGCACCGATGCTAATACAGGTGCATCAATGAAAACGACTGGAATTTGCTCTACAGTATGGCGACTGGACGCTGCTGATTGGCGACGGGTAGCATTCTCTGACGAGTCAGAGTTTCAGCTGCATAGAACGGATGGACATCAATCACCATGTCCGGCGAGAAATGTCTGAGAACCAACACCCTGCATCCATTGCTGGACGAACACAAGACGGTGGGGGCAGTGTTATGGTCTGGGGAATGTTCTCGTGATGGAAAGCACTCTTGATAGATTTGGTTATGACTCCATTCTCTGCGATCATGTCCACCCGTACATGATGATTGTCTTTCCTCGGGAGGATGGGATCTTCCAGCACAATAATGCACCTTGCCACATGGCTAGAAGTGTCCGCACGTGGTTGGAAGAGCACGATCAAGTCCTCAAAGTTCTTCCCTGGCCCCCAAACAGCCCCGATCACAATCCAATTGAACATCTGTGGGACCACCTCAATTGTCGTGTTCGCAATCTTTCTCCTCTGCCATGCACTCTTCAACAGCTGTGGGACACACTGCAAACAGCATGGCTCCATATACCCGTGGAGACTTATCAGCACCTGACTAAGTCACTGCCAGCTCGTCTAGCTGCTGTCCGTGCTGCGAAGGGCAATTACTCTGGATACTAGCAGGTGGTCATAATAATGTGATTTGACTGTGTATACACAGTGTAAAAAAATTGCAGATTGTAACAATAGGGTTGCATAGAGAAGTGAAAAGTGAGAATAAAATATGTGGATAATTTTTTATTGTTGCCAACCTTTTGGTCTCAGCAGCCCAATGAATCTAGCGTAAGATCATGTGTAGGGCACCACATTAGCTATACAATAGTGCTGTGGTGAAGGCAGTAAATTATACATTGTAAAGTTTAACATGTGAAACATATGTAATGACAGTACAAAATATACACCATACTATACAGTACAAGCATGAGCCAAATTAGCGATCCACAAGAGGGGTTCACAGCACTGTTAGGTAGGTGGGATTTATATCAAATGTTCAACTGTCCATCATCCATTTGCTAGCATCGACTGCATGCTGCAGAATATTACCTAGCAAATTATTCAGCATCTCCTCATTAACTGTAGTAAACACAGAATAAAGTTATACCACCATATCTAAAATGCAATTTGGTGTATTCCTGTAGAGAGAAGTTCCTCAAGGTTATACGAAATGAACAAGTCTACAAGATTCAGGTGTGGCGCTCTTGCAGGCCCCATTACAGGGCCACTGTGTCCTATTCACATACCAAAGAAGGTGTTGTGAAGATGGTTTCACACACAAGCTGCATTATGTATTGATGTGCCATCATGCTGAAACCACATGAGGCAGCAAGCAGCTATTTGCACATCTTCAAGCAGTACTAACACATCTCTCAGGAATATAATATGAAGCAGCAGACAGTCGGGTACAATGTTGGGACCAAGAAGTCTATTGCCAAGGCTACCCACCCACACATTTGCACCCCAACAAACTTTCTGCCCTCGATCATGTGTTGCACTTTTCTGTTTCCCACACATTGCTGTTATGGAATATACCATCCTGAGTAGCTTCATCACTTCATCAATTCATAAAATGTCCCAAAAAAAGTTGGTATCATGTCCATATTCATGTTGGAGCCATTCACAGTAGCATACACGAGGAAGGTGTTTACATGGCATGAGGTTTTGAACATGTCTGTAGTGAAAAGGGTGAAAATATTCATCCCAAATGGCAAAGTGGAAGTGCGATGGTCAACATGTAATGCTATAGTAATTGCACAGATATTATTGCAAGGATCCTCTTAGACCATTCCCAGAATCATATTTTCCACTTGAGGTGTCCAGGATGTATGAGGGTGCCCTCTATCAACACATACAGTTGGCAGTAGTCACATGCACTTGCGTACAGCAGTTAAATTGGCCTGTATGTAATATAGTGCACAAACTCAACTGCCTTAATCACCTCAAAATCCAGATGTGTACTCACACAACCATACTGGATATTAACCAGAGGAAGATTGATATAATTTATTGATTCTTGTGACAAATGAAAACAATATTTAAAGTTTCTGAATTAAATATTTACTAATTCATAAATTAAATTTAATACTTGACAAAATTTTTAATATTGAATGTTGGATATAATTTAAACATATAATGGATGTATCATAAAGACAAAAGAGAATGTATGGCCCTGGAGTTCACCCCTAACAGAGTCGCTATGAATTTACAATTTAATTAACAATTAATATTGACCATGACTTTGCAAATACTTTAAAATAAAAATTGTCAAAACTTTCTTTATAGATTACAGCTCCTCTGGAATAACAATGCAACTAAATATTTTCATATAACGACGTGGCTATGACAACGTAATTTTTAAAAGGTAAGTTCTCTTAGCACTTAACTACAAACCATTTCGGCAAAAAGTCATCTCCAGACGACGGCCAGGAAACTGGAGATCCTCATATCTTAGAAAGCTCTAAACCAGCAAACAGAAATCTCTTAGTAGAAACTAAAGCCATAACAGGAAGTGAAGGCCGTGACCGTCATAAAGTTAAACTGCAACGAAACCGAGAGAAAATAGGAAATAAGTTGGAACACTCAAAATCACTAAATCATGTAGCACGAAAATTTCACGAAAACGGACACAGCAAACACAACTCACTGTAATATATAATACTGTAGCATTCTGTACTCGCCAAATTTGAGGATAACGTGAAAAATTATAAAATTGATAAGTGCCTGCAAAAATCTCCCCGAAAATGGGAGCACACACTTAACACGTCATTGCTGCTTGAAGGCATCGCAAAAAGTCCTCCAAAAGGTGATTCAAATGGCAAGTAAAAAAACTTAGTGGAACATACAAAGTACTTAGCCTACTTACAAAAATTAGTTCATGCATTTTTCCTTGAGTGCACTGGCCGTACCAAAACTACTATCTGAAAACTATCTGGTATCTTGTGTTGTTATCAAGTTTGGCAATGTGGACAAAGTACACGAACAATGGATTGCGTCCTTGCAAAAATGCAAGCATAGCAGTGTACATCTGGTGCAACTGCAGGTGTACTGCAAGAAACGGCGGGGCATTAAGTCACGCTGGCAAGCGATGTTAACTTTGAACTAACTTCCAACATAAGAAAATCTAAATGAAAATAATTTTTAAATAACAGAATCACCCTAAAATTAAATCACAGATACTCTAACATCACCACAATACTGACACCATTAAATATGACAGAAATTCAAAATATGTATGTGACATTAGGTAAAATTTGAAAAACCATTTGTCGAAATTTTTAGAACAATTTTAAAAAGGCATATTGAAAATATACTTTTCTGGTTTGTGAGACTATATTAAGCAAATTTGGCTAATGTATGAGTAAATTTGGCAGTTTTTATGTGTGGACAGTAAAAAATAAATTTAATTATCCTACGTATTATTTATGCCTGCAACAATAGTAACTAAATATAACTTTTAAAATTCGTAATTTTGAATGATTTATACCGTATTAAAAAAAATCTGTTATATTTTAAATATTTTTTTTCTATAACATATCTGGTATTTGGCATGACTGCAAAATCACTCATAGCTATGCATAAAAGCTCACTATCTGTTTTTCCTTTCCTTCATTATTGTGGTAATATATTTTATTATATTTTGTTGTACCTCTCGTAACCAGGCTCACAAGCTTTACCTTCATTGGGACTAACTCTGAGATAATAAATAATTAACACAATCTGGCATTAATCATTTATATAAAAGATAAACAAATATCATGAAAAAAAATTCCTGCAATAACACACAACATATTAACCTATACTTTATCTAATATTTTCTTTTAAAAGACACCCACAATTATAAGTGCTTCTCAATCATTGTCTGGAATAACAATATCTCAGATAAAACCCTACATAATCTAATTCTCAGCTGATGGTTCTAATATCAATAAAACTAAAATAATTCTATTCGGGGCTCACTCTAACTTCTAAGGTGCTTGCCACACCAGGGGCCTACATTGAAGTTAATATACTTTGTCGCACAATGCCACTCACCCGTTATGTCTGTAGACATGCATTTGATGTCGGAACGAGCTGGGGCAGCTCAGTGGAAGACCAGCATCGTGACGACCCGTGGAAGTCTCCCTGCTTGGTCTGAAGTCAGGAGGAAAAGACACTGTCTTTCCATGATTTTTCTATCAATATAAATGTATTTTTATAATTAATTTGTTTTATTTTTGGCAGTTTATCAAAAATGAATATTTACGGTCACGATCAGTGTCACTGCATTGGAACTTTATCTACTTTTTTAAAATTGGAACAGTTATTTTTCACTTAGCGTATGGACAGCCTCTGTGACAGTTACCTTGGACATTAGCTGCAAGTCTTGAAATTTATGGTTCGAATATTGGTGACAACATGGCAGTGCAGTTGCAACTAATTGTTTTAAGTTTAGGGTAAATGCAATTTGCTCCCCAGTGTTGCAAAAGTCTTTAAGGGAGAGAGATAGAAACCATCGTGGTGTTACCAGTTTCTCATTCATAAAATGCATTCAATGTTCCTTATTGAGATTTTTCTTCGACAAGCCATAGTATGTCACTTAGATAATTAAGTAACCTTAGTATCAGTGGAGTACCTTTATTTGTTTGCCAAGTGGAATACATGGGAATTAACTATTTATAACCTTCTAAGAATGACTACAGAAGCTAAATTAGTAGAAGTCTAAAATATATTTAAACAATGTTCTATGCCATAACAAAGTCACATTTACAAAAACCTAATCTAAAACATCTGCAATCGCAAAAAACAAATATAAGTCCAAGACTGCGTACAATTTTCCCCCTTAAGTTAGGACGGCAAAATGCACTTACTTAAAACTTTAAAAAGATCTTACTTTTTTATATTTGAAAAGGATTGTAATAGCGCACACTGAATTAATTTTAAGAGATACTACCATATTTGGTAATGACACTTCCACAGATTAATTCGTGAGAAAGGACTGTAAGAAATTTTGTCTCAGATAATTGCATAGCCTTCTGAAGTGTGTAGTCATTATGTACTGAAATTATGCAGTGCATACTTGCAGTGATGTACACACAGTTATTCCGATGCCAGTTGTTACGGTATCATTCCGTAAGAAAAAAGTTGACAAACAGTATTTAATACTATAAATTTAAAATATTGCTCATTGTTACAACTCTGTTATATTATAAGGGGTTCCTTAGGATTATTAACTTTAAAGTACATAACGTAATTATTTATGTGATGATGTAATATCTGAATTTGTCTGTAAATGTTTGTATTTAAAAAAAAATTTCGAAGCACGAAACAGAACAGTGTCTCTAGTACGTAGCTGAAAATCTAAATATTTTTCATTTTATTATGCCGGTTGCGGTATAGAAAGTTTTTTAATCGCTTGTTTACCTAATTTTCCAACTCACAGTTTGCTTATATTCTAAATTTGTGTAATATTTACATTTCACTCTCTTATTAGATATAGCCACGTTTAGGAATTTAAAGTAATTAAAACATATATACGATTATTCAGCTAAGATATTCACCCCAAAATGGCACTACAGGGCTCATAAGACACCATATAATTCTCTTCCGAGATGTAATTAATTACAGATATAAAAATATCAACTTTGGTTTTTAAAATGGGAATATACTCATTTTACCCACTAACATAACATGTTATTAAGCAGCAAGTTCAGTGACATGATTATTTTGAATATCCGATGAGCACTTTTTGGGATATAAGGGAGTTTTCATAGGTGTATTCACACATTGAGCGGAAAAAACTAAGGTATAAATGTGTTACGTATATTGCAAAGCATGATATGACGCAAAGTTTTGATGCTTTTGTTGAATTTGTATGGAATGTGAAACAGACATATTTGCTCAGTGAATTAATTGTAATCAAGTTATAAACATCAAATTAAAGACACATTTTATTTGTCTGTAACATCAACACCACCACCAACAAACCACCTTCTGCTGTATTGGACTTGGAAACTGCTTGTGTGCCATTATGTATTTCTAGTCCTGTACAACAGTGGGTAGTAGGTAGTTCTCGAGCAAAAATATTCCTAATAACATCGATAATCACAACTAATAAAGGTTCCAGAATGTTGTAATCATTTGCTCCCGGAGAAGTGACTAGTTATTCTCGTCTCGCACGTCCGTGTTCAATTACTAACGCATCCATATTGTGCTTACTTCATCAGGTGCTCGAAAAGACCACAATCAACCGCAATGCACATGTCCAGTCATTTAGCGAGAGACAACACGGATGGCATAGTACATGCTTCAACGATGCAGTGCTTTAGGTCATCTGGAGTTGTTGGGACTTGCTGATAAACTTTCTTATTTACTGTACCCTAAAGATAATAGTCTACAGGAGTTAAGTCATGTGAAAATGCTGGCCATGGGATAATGCTCTACGCCCAATCCACTAGTTCGAAAAAAGGTTGTTGAGTGCATTTGTAGCTACAAGTGATTGTGTGCAGAACACCCGGCATGCTGGTACCACACGCACTGACGTATTTCCAAAGGAACATCTTCAAGGAGAGCAGGAAGCACTTCCAAAATAAATTCTGTATATTTGTTTCCATTTAATGTACCCTCAATGAAGTAGGGACTGATCACAAACTCACACCACACATTCACACTGCACTGTCTATGGTGTTCCACCTGCCTGAGCCAGTGTGGGTTCCCAGTTGAACAGTAATGCATATTCCACAAGTGGCTGAGTGGTTAGACTTCTCGCCTCCCAACAAGACAAACCGGGTTCAATCCCCGGCAGGGTCACTCCCAGATTTTCGTTAGTGGAAATTGTGCCAAACAATGCCGCTGGTTGGCAGGTTTTCTCTGAGATCTCTCGTTTCCCCCACCCTTGCATTCCGGAGATGCTCCATTTTTACTTCACTTCACCCTCAAGACCTCGTTGTTAAGAACTGTCCAAATCTCAACTCAAGTTCACGTTGCCATGGTTGTAAAACTTGGCTTCATTGGTGAAAAGAACTCGCTGGAGAAATGGTCTATTATTCCGCATTTTCAAACGAATAGCACGACAAACTTCCACCCTCCTCGCATAAACACACTCATCTAGTTGCTGATGAAGTGATATATGGTTTGAATGAAATCTGTACCATTGTTGAATGTGAACACTTGCTTGGTCTATTCCTGAGCCACTCACAAGTTCTGTTGTGTTCACATGTATCGTGGGCAACTGCCGTCAAAATTACTGTTGCCTGCATTTCCCCTGTTGCTGGACTGTGTATACTTCTCACCAGAGTATTCCAGTTTCCTGCAAAGTCTCAACAATGTCTTTCGCAATGGACACTGCAGTAATGGATACCTCTTTGCGTATTAACGTTACTGCTGCAGTCACACTTTGTTTTCATTCACAATAAATCAGAAACATATTAAGTTTTTCTTAGTTGGTGTGTGTCATTTCCTTTAGCTTCACCAGAACTCACAAATACGGTACAATGGTCGCATGCGTTTGATACCTTTGTTACTGTATCACTAGCAAGTGCGTCACCTGTGAAGAAAAACTCCACTGGACATCTCAGCAGATGATGCAACCTACCCCGTCACAGTTACAATCAAATGCATACACCTATAACACCCCTTTATATCTCAAAAAGGGCTTGTTGAATTTTCAAAATAATCACGTCACTGAACTCGCCGCGTAATATGCAATGTTATTGGGAAAAATCTGTACATTCCAATTAAAAAAATCAAAGTTCATATCAATATTTTAGTATTTATATCTCGGAACAGACATAGGCTGTGTGTTTATCAGTCCTAAAGTGCAATTTACGAATTCGAAATACAAATTTATATTGCTTCAGCGGTTCGGAAGATATTTGGAGTGAACACTGAATAATCCTGTATGTAAACCAGCTGTCCCGCTGGTAGATAAGGTTTAGCTTAATTATTGCACTTTTAGATATAAATGATAATATTGATTTTTAAAATAATATTGGTAGTTGTAATTAAATTTAATAACTTTTGAAATTGTAACGTAACTGAAGTCAGCATTCATTTTGTGTACTGATTCCAGTCATAGAACAGCCGTATTATGGGGATACGTATGAATATAAATATTCTTTACAGAATTACTTAGTTTTTCTTGTTTAATTTTTATAGAAAACTTGGAAACAATTTGAATTTAATAAAGGGCGCCAATCCTTAATAAAAGGATGAATTAAAATTTTCTCCAGTTTAACTCAGATGGCAAAACACAAGTAATCTCTAAAACCACTGGTGTTTCAATTTTTGCTAAAAATTGCAACTTCTTAATTTGATAATTTAAACACAGGAAGTTAATAAAATGAACAAGTTTCAATGCTAGGTTTGAAAGAAAACCAGTAGATTTGGAAACAGTTGCGAATAACATAAGATGATAGGCCACATCTAAACATTTACAAACGTCGTCAAAATTAGACTTCTACGATCTGAAACAAACTGTTGGCTGGCAGAATACCAGAATTTGCAATTAACGATTGTGGGTCTTGCATAATACAAGTAAAGACTCAATTTCTTCCATAAATACTGTCTTGATGAAAATCTACCAGCATTAACGCATAAACAAAATATCTCACATTCCTCTTTTTTATCAACAATGCCAGTGTCTATGACAATGAGAATTAAGCCAAAGAGTACCATTTATTTTCAAAGGTAAAAGTAATTAAATATTAAAAAAATACTAGTCAGGGACCAACGGGACCCATCTGCTAAAAGCCTAGAATGACTTACAAAAATTAGGAGACACAAATAAAGATCCTAACGCGGTTGTAGGTCGGCGATGCCTTCCCATCAGAGTTCGAGCATTTTTGCAAAAAATTATAATTTTTTCTATTTTATTTTTACTTTATTTAATTTAAATATATTTTTTTAGCAGTTTAGAATGAGGTATATATTTTCGTTTGGTTTGTTTTTCAGGTAATCTCGGCGGGTTTTGTGTGACCGTACTGGAAGCAAGGCTTCTGGTAGGCTTGTTTGATTCTGGCGAACGTTGCCATATTTAAAATCCCGGCGCCATCATAAGTCAATTCAGATATACTGCCCACAGGAAGTAGCTCAAATGATAGGAGGCCCTGTCATGTATAGAATAGGATGGAAGGCCGGCCTCCTTATTTAAGATTTGAGGTGCAAAAAATTTCCACCCTTTGAGACGTCTATACACCGGAACCGTGATGTCAGAGTTTGGGTATAATGCTGTTTTGACATGACGTCATCTGATTTTCTCAGCCAGAAAGGGCTGCTAAATGTTAACTATTGATTATTTCAGAACTGGAATTGACTTTCTACATGATTTGGACAGCTTTGTGCTAAAATATAAATTAATTTCTCACTGTGAATTACAGGTCTGTTTGTCTTAGCCAACTCCAGTTACCAAAGAAAAAAATTACAGAAACATTTTAATTTCAGTGGAAAGATATTTCAAATATACACGATTTGAAAGATAACTGTATCAAAGAGAAATTCTAATTTATTTTCGAAACATTTTGAACTTTCACATAGTAATCTAGTTATGTACGCGTTAGAACATGAAAAACATTAGTTTTCACTTTCCAGCTATTTGCAAAGCAACAATTCAGTTTTCTTACTTTAAAATTTCCCCATTAAATGAAATTTTTAAGGAGTATAGTATGATTGAAGCCATCAAAATAAGCTAGCTTATCGCATCTTGGATTTAAGTTTTTTTATGTCAAGACATTTGCTCTATATCAGTTTTCACTCGGTAATAAACATAATTTAAAACTTATAGCTTCCGACACTAAAACAAGTACTACAACGATATCGCAAATTTTTAAAAGAGAAAAAAAGACATAAGAGATTCTGCACATTTTCTTATTGAAGAATTACTTGAGATTTGGCAAAAGTCTGGTATACCGACTAAACAACCGAAACACTGCATTGAAAAAGTGGAGAAAATTCATAAAACGTGGCTGCTTTAAATTAAAAATAAAACAAGAGCTTCTCACGTGCAAAAAAGACAGAGAAATGTTGTTTATTAAAGAACTAGATGACCTTTTCGAAATTTCCCACGCAGATGCCTCTAACTTAATAAAGATTGAAGAAGATAGGGACTTTCTTGTTGACCAAAGAGGTGAGTGCAAGATGATTATGACTTTGCTAGATAAGAAATTGGAGAAACAACTAGAATGCGTCCAAAAACGCAAACGATGGGCCGAAGAACTGAGACAAAAGGCTGGTGCTGAATGTGTTGCCTCCACTTCGGCAGTTTCAAGCCAACAACTGCTTGATTCCAGCTTTACTAGCTTTTCCAATGATGCACACGAGCATTACGAGGAAGTAAAACAGTGTGTCTGTTCCAAATGAGGCTGCGGACAATTTGCCTTCAACTAGTGGAATTTTTACACCACATGTTACTAGTGCTCTAGATCGCAACAAAATAACTGATCGAGAGGCAATTTGATTAATAATTCCGTTAGCTGCCGCACTTGGTCAAGACCAAGCTTCTCTACCGATTTGACGAAGCACTATTCGACGAGCAAGAAAGAAAGCCAGAACAGAATTTAATGCCTACATCAAAGAATCCTTTACGCCGAATTATCCGTTTGTAGTACATTGGGACGGCAAAATACTACCTGACGTATTGGAGAATAGTATAAAGAAAGTTGACCGCCTTCTGGTGCTTATCTCTGTAAATGATTGCAAAAAAATGCTAAGCGTACTTAAACTTACAGTAAGAACGGGTGAAAACACAGCTCATGCTGTCTCAAGCTTGTTAGAGCAATGGAATGTTAAAGAGTAAGTCCAGGCTATGAGTTTCGATACAACTTCAGCTAATACCGGACCCCAAAAAGGAGCATGTGCTCTCTTGGAAGCAAGCATAGGTCGGAATCTGCTATGGCTTGCTTGTCGCCATCACGTGCTGGAAATAATACTTGTTAAGGTATTTAAGTTGTGTTTTGGCCCATCAAGCTCTCCGGAGATTCCTTTGTTTAAAAGGTTTAGAGAAGTCTGGAAGAACTATTTGCGTGAAAACTACAAAGGGCTTGATTTAAGTCCAGACACAGAGCTATTCGCTCAGAGTACCCTAGAGGTACTTGCAAAAGCTGTGGCTGGAGAAAAACAAATCCAAGATGATTACCTCGAGCTTATCGAACTCACAATGATCGTTCTAAACAAAATACCCAAGAAGATTCATTGGCGATCTCCTGGGCCAATGCATCATGTGCGTTGGATGGCAAAACTGTTGTATACAATTAAAATCTTTTTGTTTAGAGATCAAAACGTGTTTAAGCTGACCAAAAGGGAAGAGAAAGAGCTTTCTCAGTTTGTCAATTTTGGTGTGTTGCTGTATACCAAAGCATGGGTTGAAGCTCCTTTGGCAGCCAAAGCACCAGGTAATGATCTACAACTGTGGAAGAATTTCAAAGCAAACGAAGCCATCAATCCGGTATTTGGAAAAGCTGCAAGGGGTATCTTAGAACGTGATACTTGTCCGACGAGCTCATAGGCCTTGCCTTATTTTCCGACTAGGTGACATGTATTGAGAAAGCAGCCATTGTTGAAGGGATGAAAGTTGAAGCTGGCTCTCGCTTGGTCAGAGGTAACCCTACAAGTTTAACAAGTGAGACCACCTTGGGAGCCTTTGTATCAAAAAGGACATCGCAAACACTCTCTCTTCTTGACATAAAAGACCCATACTTGTAGTTAAATCCGGAAACTTGGAATGAAAATTTTGATTATCTTCAAGGCAAAGATAGTGTTAAAAACTTACGTGTCGTTAATGATACAGCAGAAAGGGATGTTAAATTATTCACAGATTATAATAAGTTACTCACAAAAGATGAAGACGAAACACAAATTATACTGCATGTTGTTGAACAAAACAGGAAAAAAGTGTCCTCTGAGACGACCAAAAAGTCACTACTAAATGTGATCGCAAATAAAGAAACGTGTTCTATGTAAAATTTGTATTTTTGGTTCTTTTAACTATTTTTATTAGTAGTTAGAAAATGGGTATTTAAAGACAGGTTCGTGACACGAAGCCCCAGAGCCGCTGAACCTTGGTAAGAAAACTTCATTATATGATGTGTTTTTCCCCGTTTTCCCTTGAAATATCCCTTTTTTCCTCAAAAAAAATTTCCCTTTTTCCCCAAAATTATTTTCTAAATTTAATTTTTAAAAAATATTTTTCAATGACTCTACAATGTGGATTGTGACTCCTTTTTTGGGCAATGAGGGATTGAGGGATTTTATTGTTTCCTTTACAAGTATGGTTAGACATAGCTCCGATGTTTCTTGCAGCATAAGAAAATAGATTCTTTAATGGCACTAAATATATGTCTTAGGTTAATATAATGGATATTGAAGCACACTTGTATAATATGTGTTGGTTGGTGCATGTGTATAACTTGTACAGTATCTCATGTTTATTTAATAAATATTAATATGAAATTATTAAATACCTTTGCAGTATATTCCACCGTCAGATCTATTTTTTCTGAGGAGTACATAATAAATATTGAAGCATGTATGAATTTATTAATAACTGTTTGCAGTATCATTATATTCAATACAAATGTCAGTATTTTCCGCGAAACAAATTATTATTCATATGAATTTATTAAACACTCTTCACTTGTGTAATATATGCGCAGGTGTATAACTTGTTTCCTTTACAAGTATGACTATTGACACACAGTTTTCCTCCATAGTAAAAGAACGGTCTAATAGTCACCTGTAGCCTCAGCCAGCAGATAAACGAGTGTGTCTCTAAGCTGACAGATAGGTTAACAAGGTCTCTCCAAATCAACAGTCATTTAAGTTATCAGGACTTCTTTATCTCCAGACATTAAGTTATTGGGACACCATTAAAAAATAATTATGTCCTGACACAACAACATGAGCTTCCAAAGAGGCAGACAGGCAGGCAGGCAGGCAGGCAGGCCGCATCCCAGCCGCTCTCTATAGTCCCAAAAAAATTTAACTAAGTATTTGAGAATTATACATACATAAATAATGCTGATTAACTGATTTGCATACCAGTGCAATGGAGATTGTGCAGCAGCAAACCACGCTTCCTGCGCAGATCAGTGACGTTGACCAAGATTAAATAAACAGCTTTAAATAACGTCATGGAAAGTTATTACCAGGGACAGTACGAGCTATTATAGCCCGACTGAGCAAATGCGGTAAGACATGCATTCCTGTCAGCCTCCTAAAGGAACCCAATGGGCTTAGATTCAAAAATATTTACCTATATACAAAATTGCTTCAACAAACAAAGTACTTGCGACTATCACAAATATTACAAGCAGTTGCCGGACTTGGTTATTTTCCCTGTAGTGATAATAATGCAGTCGTACAGCCCAGCGAAGCTTTACCAAACTCTATATTTATTTTTGACGACGTAGAATGCGAAAAACAGACAACAATACAGAAATATTTTAGCATGGGACGTCATGTAGCAGTGGATTCTATTTACCTATGTCAAACATATTCCCGAATGCCGAAACATCTTCTATGTGACAACACTAATTTCCTAGTCCTATTTCGTATGGACGACCTGAATTTACACCACGTTTACTCTGACCATGTGAATACTGATATGTCATTTGACAGATTTAAAGAAATGTGTTCGCGTTGCTGGCGCGAACCTCACAGTTTCCTAGTGTTAGCAAAAGATTTTCCACTTAATAAGGGGCGGTACCGTAGAAGTTTTGACCAGTTCATTATTGATTGTCAGTGAAGGATGAGTTACTCCATATCCAAATTCGGCCATAGCGGTCTGAAGCGGGGGCCGGAAAGCTGTATCATATCTACCAACGATGGAAATTGCAGTTTCGGAGGAAAACGAGCAAAGAATTTAGGCATCCCTAAACATGACGGTGATGCCGCAAATGTATCCTTTGTACGAAGCGTTACGTCGGAAGTGTTACGGTCAGTGACAACACTTCAAACTAATATTGAGATGCATTTGCCCACATTATTGGCAGGTATGACACAAATCACTGTTTTAGAGACATCACTGAGTGGTATGGGAGAGCGTATAGCCAGCAGAATTCATACGGCAGTTTCAAGTGAATTACGTCCATTGTCCGAAGACATTAAGAAACTATCTGCACTGGGTGGGAAACTCACTCTTTTCGATACTAATATACTCACCACAAACATGGATTTGCGGGGCTCGCCACATTAATTGAAAATTTATCCCAACTGACCGCCTTTACTGGCGGGGACGCACTCGAAGCAGTGAAAGGTAGGCTGTCCGGCAACACGAACGTACTGTCTACCAAAATGGAGGCTCAGCTACACAAATTATCCTAAAAACGTACTGAAATTGAACGCGATAGGAGGTAGGATTTCGGCCATGGAGTAGAAAATCGACAATGTAGGAGAGCAAGTTAGTGTTAGAGTTCTAGCAGGTCTCACTGCCATACTTGGCGAGTGAGTACCTTAATGCGAAGACCAAGAGTAACATAGATAAGAAGCTGGAATCGAACCTCGCCGCTATGGAGGGCTGTCTGTTCGTCAACACGAACATACTGTCTACCAAGCTGGACGCCCAGCTGCCCAAATTATCCAATGATTTACAGAAACTCGGCGCAAAAGGCGGTACAGTTTCAGCTATGAAGAAGAAAATTAACGATGTAGGTACGCAAGTTAGCGGTCTTGCAGCTAAACTAGATAGTCACCTTAACGAGAAAGCTATGCTGGATGTAATAAGTAAGAAGTTAGAATCGAACCTAAATCTCGTCAGTGCGTTGTCCGTTACAGTGACAAAACATTTTCAGACGTTAACTAATAACATGCAAAGTGTAGTGGGAAGCAAGCTACCTGCCGTGGAAGCAAGCTACCTGCCGTGGAAGCACAGCTAGTAGATTTAGGCAATTGTGTAGATTACAGATCTCTTACAACCCTCGCGGCAACATTGAGAGACAATTTGTGTATAGCAACTGAGAGTGCAGGCAAGCTTAGTGGTGTGGATGCCAAGTTCACAGCAGTCAAACAGATCTTTGGAAAGGGGTTTGCAAGCCTCTCCACTAAACTACACTAGCAACTAAATACGTCTGGCAAAAGTGTAGGTGTGCTAAACACACTACGTGTGCAGTTGGAGAGCGTAGGTAGCTTGGAAACAAAACTCACCACAATTTTTGAGGGCATGGCTAATAAACTTACTACAAATATGCTCGAAGAATTAGATGGGCGTAACCAAAGTTTGAGTAAGGGACTGGCGGATATAGAGGAACTTATAAGACACAGGATCGTACATTATTTAAATGATTTGCGCACGGACGATGAAAAATAGCACATTGCGAGCACATACGTACTGCCGTTCTCAAACAACACAATTCGTTGGAGGATAAAATAGTCAATCTGATTGCGCGTAGAGCCGTTGTCTAATATATAAAGTACATACATTACACTTTGGTCTATTAGTATAGTGGCTGCAGCTGTGGAGGATTTACGCTGCGCTATTGCAAGTGTGCGTGGCAAGTATCTGCAGGCCAAGCGGGTGCGTATGGAGCGTGATGCTGCACTAGAACAATCTTTTCAGCCAATCACATCCCGACTGGATGCGCTAAATAAACAACCAATTCCCCCTGACCTGAAGACTGACTCGGATGACGAATTAAAGCCAATTCCGGACTAAGTTTCTTTGGGAGAATTAAAACCTAAAAAAAGGGCAGTTCTCACTCGGCCACTGTCCGTAATTATCTCACTTCTTATACAACGTGTTTTAATGACGGGATATACGGTGTTTACAGAAGGAATAAAAAAAGGTATCTAGGAAAGAAACTAATATTTTTTTTACCTTATGAGAATGTACAAATCGATAATAAAATAACCCGCGTGGCCCCGGACCTTTACGAACTACCATTTAAATGAAGACCAGGCAAATACTCGCGAGAAGCTCTTAATCAATATAAAAAAATGCTTTCTATCACCAGCGCGCATTTAACCGATAATGACATGACTAGCAACACATATTAAGATGAATCACACCCAAAATTTGACATTGTGTCAGAGTTGTTTCCGGATGTTGGAATATCTAGCGGCTCGGGACTGAGTTCAAAACTTAATTGTAACAGTCAGCTCGAGTACGTTTACTGGGATAATGTAAATGAGTTAGTGGCACACCTACGTCTACTCACTGCATCCTAACAGGCCGGAAATAATTCACACACCAATGAGATTGTGAATATAGCGGAAGAATTACGTGAAGGAGGGTACGTGTACTGAAAAAATGTCTCTGCAGCGATTGCAGCTGAGCTGCACCGACCAGCACGAAGGAATTACATTAGAAGGCGTATACTGTTGTTTGGGCTTCGCAACCTATATCAGGCTGACCTGGTGGAAATGATTCCTTACGCTTCTGTGAATAAAGGCTATAGATACCTGCTAACAGTAATCAATTGTTAAAGAAAATATGCATGGGGTGTCCCCGTAAGACGTAAGACGGGATTGACGTTGCCAGGGCTACGAAAACGGTTTTAAATGACAAGGGATCACCGAAAAATATCCAGACAGACTTAAGCAAGGAATTCTACAATAAACCATTCCGTTTACTAATGAAACAAAATACATTAACCATTAGAGTACATTTAGTGAGAAAAAAGCGTCTATAGTGGAACGGTTTAACAGAACTCTGAAAAATTGTATGTGGTGTGAATTCTCGACGGAAGGAAGTTATGCTTGGCTGGATAGGTTACCTCATCTGATTAGCAATTACAATAACAGAATACATAGAACAATTTGTATGCGTCTGGTAGAGGTTAAAGATGATTCGCTGCTATCAACCATGTTTAAACATACAAAGGTTCTAGATTCTAGGACAGAGCATATGTAAAATGGCTAGAATTTCATAAACGTCACAATAGTTGCATTCTCAAATCAGATCTTAGTAAAAATTTATTTTGTTTCTAGATATAAAAAAATGGGGAGGTAGTGCACTGCGGCTGGAGGAGACGTGCAGGGGAGACAAAATAGCAATGGCCACCGCCGCTCCGGCAGGGAGGTGGAAGGAGGGGAACACAACATACCGGCCGGCCGGCAAAGCGTGAACGAGTGGCAAGCCGACCAGCGCCTTGCTGAAAGAAGTCGCACACACTGGCCGGCCGGCCCACGTTCGAAGCCAGTACCATTAATAAACCTTATAAAACACTTAAACTATATACTTTAACAGTCAGTTTCACGTTATGCATCGCAGGGATAAGACTACCAAGAAAGGAGCTGGTCTGGTAAATACATTAACAAATAATCTTCCATTTGAAGCTCATATACCGTGATACAAATTTTTCGGGCCCGGAACGCATCTGGCGCGAAGAATACAGAGAGGAAACGTTCCTATAAATACTCTAGACACTGCATGCAAAGAACATGACATTGTGTACACCACAAGTAATAATTTGAAAGAGCGACACACTGCAGACACTATTCTTGCGAATACAGCCAAAGCAATAGCCGGTTCTGCCAACTCTAAGTTCGGCGAACGCCTGGCCGCTTGAGGGGTTTCTAAAATTATGAATTTCGAAGTTAAACGAGGAGGGATACTACCGTTCATTTTACCAGCTTTAGGGGTGTTGGGAAGTCTAATTGGTGGGACGAGCGGTATTGCACAAGCCGTGAATAGTGCTAAGGATGAGAATAAATGCTTAGCTTAACAATTACGTCACAATAAAAAAATGGAAAATATTGCCAATGCATAAAAACAGGAAAAGGGCTTTATTTGCATCCATACCGCGGTGGAGGCTCAAAACGGAGGCGACAAAAGAGAAAGTCCTAAGTGAACTACCTAACCGTCCATTAACAAATATAGACTTGCGTAAATTTTCACGAAAATTAAAAATACATAATTTCCGGGGAATTTTCATGATTGATAGATTGCAGCGATGCCCGAAACAGGTAGAATGCGGCATAGTAAATTTAGATACGAGTTCCAAGCCTGCGACTCTTAGGACCACGTATAAAAATAATGGGAACATTACAATATTACGATAGCTATGAGAACTTATGGGCGCCGCCCGAATTAAAAAAATATTTTAAAGGTTCTATAATTTATTACAACCACGAGACAGAACAGAGTCCCCGGGATTGGAACTGCGGTCACCTGTGCTTGCGCTTCCTTCTTACTTAAAGTGAACGCAATATTGCTAAGGTATCAGTCATGTCGCTTACTCTGATAGTGACAGGCAATACCACGGAATTACGGTCCGTGCATTTTCCACCGCTAAGCCTGGTGGGCGCGTGGTCTGTAGCCGTGATAGATTTTCAAACATATTTTTCTGTACCAAACATTGATTAACATAATTGCATGTTCCGATATGTTAAGGGAGATGCTAATTTATGAGAGGTGTGTATTCCCACCGGCTCATACGAGATTGAGGATATAGCCGAGTATCTGAAACGAGAGCTGGGACCGGACAATACGTTAGCATTACGAGGAAATTCTAATACTCTGCATAACGAAATGCGTTGTACAGCGCACGTAGACTTTACACAAAACAATACTCTCGCAGCCATGCTGGGTTTTGAAAACGCTAACTACGAGGCAAATAAAACTCATGAATCTACCCTACCTGTAAGTATATTTCCCGGGAACGTTATAAGAATAAATTGTAATTTAGTTAGCAGATCGTTTCTCAATGGTAAACCGAGCCAGACATTACATGAATTCTCTGCAAACGTCCTGCCGGGATTTAAACTGTGAGCATGCCAACAACGCCCATATATGTGCCAGTCGCGAGAGAGAACGTACAGGAAGTAATTGTTTCCATAGTAGACCAAGAAAGTAGTTTGATTAATTTTCGAGGTGAGAAAATAACAGTGTGTTTGCATTTGCGGAAAGATGGGGCTGAAAATTAAGCATGCGAAAACAATAAAAAGAACTTATCACCTCACGCCTTAAGTCAGTACGAGGCAAGCACGCCGTCCGCTAACATCTGAAAATGTGCGTTTCCTTACCAGATTAGGATTAACAATTAAGAGTAAGCATGGACGTGGAAATCTTAAACGTCGGAGAGCCGGTAGGATACGAAGGCGCAATAACAAAGGCGGAAATCCACACGTACTCGCCATATCTTCCAGGCCCGTTTGTAGCCTCGCCAGAGGTACGGATTCCCATGCAAAACCAAGATATTTACAGCACCGTGTAATTCTTATTTGTGCTTTCGAGGTACGCTGACAAGGGCCGGTAATGCACTTCCAGCAACGACTAAAATCATTAGAAACGGTATACTTCAACTTCACATGTCTAATAGAATCTCCTATGAATTGAACAGGTGCGAAGAAGATGCAACTCGTGATGTTGGAATCACAGCAACAATAAAGAATTACCTTTCATTAACACATAACCAACTGTCGGACGCCAAAATGGCTGGCTGGGGAATCAAAGAAGACTTTAAGGTATATATGGCAACAGTAAATTTGAAGTGTGTATTCCACTAGCTATGCTGTTAAGAGTTCGCGGAAGACTACAGGCATGTGATTATTAATTCCAAGCAGGAGATAGTTATGCAAATGGCCAACACTCAAACGAATGCACTCCAGGACACCGGTGCAGAAGCAGCCACACTCTGAATACTTTCTATTGACTTGCTACTACCACACGTACAAATGAATATGTCAGAACGCGTAAAATTTTTGAAATATTCAGAAAAAGGAAGGACGTAGATATAGCATTTCGTACTTGGAGTTAAGAAACTTATCCTAGCGTGCCGAGCTTTGTAAGCGTAAATTGGAACATGAAAACTAGTTTCGCAAGTGAGAAACCAAGATATATAATTGTAACGTTTCAGACAGGTAAACGGAACATGCTCAATAAGGATTGTTCGAAATTCAATCTCATAAATATTAAGAACGCTAAAATTTTCTTAAACTCCGAGGTCTATCCATATGGAGATTTTAATATTGATTTCGCAAACGTTGCGTGTATGGTACCGTATCAAATGCACGCTGACTTTCAACGCTCGTACTATGGTGAAACACAAGCCCCCACTTTAGAACCTAACAAGTTCATGGACACGGCACCCCTACTAGTGTTTGACGTTAGCAAACAAGCCGATCGCTTAAAATCCGGGGTTGTAGACTGTAGGATTGAAATAATCGCTGCAGAGAATTTACCGGCCTTCAGCAAGGCCTATGTCTTAATGCTTCATGACAGACTAGCCACGTATAATGTGCACAACAGAGTAGTTAAAATACTGACGTAAGTTACAAATATAGCCTATTCTCTCTCCAACCGTCATAATGTACGTGAACATTCAGGGTTGCGTCTCACAGCACGGTTTTATTATTAAACGTATTTGTATAGGGTACGTTGACGGTAGCATAGAGACGCATACATTCCGACTGCCATGTCCATGGCATGAGCTGGACGTGAAAAGCAAAGTAACTAATATCTGGCTGGAAAAATTCTATCATGGTCTCAATTGGAGTGAGGGAGATTTGGAATATGATAAAGCATGCAATGTACTTGTCTTTGCATTAAACGAGAATGGTACAGTCTTTGTAGCTGGACAGGAGCAGATGCGATATTCAAGCAATTATTGTGCCACTAAAATAAAACTCTACGATCTACAAACTGAGTGTGAGTGCCCATCGTTTAGAAGGTTGAGGGAGAAATATAAAAAAACATCTAGAACACACATGTGACGCATGTAGACGTAACCTTGTGTGCCCTTGTCTTAATGCACTTTTGATAAAGACATGGCACCTGTTGGACTATATCGAAGGTCAATTACCCGCTGGACCGAGTGCTGTAACAGCGACCGTCATACTACATACATGAACAGCGGTAAAATTACGTGGAGGACAATGTGTTCACCGTTAATGTGCGAGGTGTACCTGACTACAATATAAGAAGAGCGACAAGTAGAGCTGCAGTAGTCATCAGTGTTTTGTTGAGAAGAGAACTATAGACATGTGTAATACGTTTAACATAAGTAACTGTATGGCATTTCTGCCGGAAGGTGTGAACATGTACCAGAAATACTTTACCGGATATAGAAGAGTCGTGTTTAAACCAGAGCTTGAACACAAGCAAGTACAAATATGTGACTCTGAAAATAATTTTTGGGGTTATCAGGACACTTGCGATAACTTTTATTATGATATTCAACCCTGCTACAAGTCCGAGCAGTGTGCCGTNTTTGGGGTTATCAGGACACTTGCGATAACTTTTATTATGATATTCAACCCTGCTACAAGTCCGAGCAGTGTGCCGCCTACAATCTCCGACCCAAGAGTGAGCTACTTGAAAATGGCCGTATTCTCGCAGTACGTACTGAATGTGAAGACATTACAGAACTGCGCACCGAGAACAACTGCGCACNTCTACAATCTCCGACCCAAGAGTGAGCTACTTGAAAATGGCCGTATTCTCGCAGTACGTACTAAATGTGAAGACATTACAGAACTGCGCACCGAGAACAACTGCGCACCGAGAACAAGATGGTGCATTTTACCTCGCAAGAAATTGATACTGTATCAACGTACTGCTGGACCGAAGAATGTACCAGGTCACATACATACGAGCACACTGGATGAACGTGGCACCACATACGTTCTACCCTGCGCTGCTAAGGTATGTTGTGTCTTCAATTGAAACTGTATATAAGTGAAGGTTAATAAATCAGTTACAACAACAACATAAACGTTGAAGCAGACAGCAGCACGACGACCGAGGGCAAAATGACATGTCACAGAAAGTGTTAATGTTGTCAGGTAATGTACGACATTTATGCACGTATTCGACTGTTATTGTTCAAAAAGCTCTGAAGTAATGTTGACGCAGTGTAGATGCTATATAAACGCCATGTTTTCCTACCAGTTGGCACCAGTGAGCTCAAGATGAACGTACCTTTTCGCCCAGACAGCCTACAGCAGTGTAACACCTGGTAACAGCAGCATAACCTATGTCTGTGATGGCGAGACCGCTGACGAGCCAAGAACGTACAGCGAACAATGTAACGGTATAGCGCATTGGTTGCTTGCCCACAACCCAACATCGTACAAGCGCTGTCAGCAGATGGTTGAATGTAATATTCTGGGGAGATGTGTCATTAACTATATGAGAACAGACACTCCCCTGCCATGTGGTTCGGATGAGGTGATAACTCACGCTTTATTGCACGATGCAATAAGAGTTTACCTTCCTCAAGACCCTTTGGTGCTAGCTGAACCTACAGTATGATGGCATGTAAATAACAAGTACGCTTTAGTTGTTCAGATACAGTAGGTAAAATTCCATATGGTATTTTATATTTAATTACGTTACAGTTTTATATTATAACTATGATGGAATGTAAATCACAAGTACGCTTTAGTTGATCATGTGTAAAATTCCATACAGTATTTCATATTTAATTACGTTACAGTTTTAACATATAACTATGATGGAGTACTCGCAAGTACACTTTAGTTGTTCAGATACAGTAGGTAAAATTCCATATATTTGAATTGTAACTGAGGCTGGGGATGAGAGATGTTTCAGGTTTTAGCCAGGGACCGTCTCTCCTACAGCCGTTCTGGACGCTGTTAGATAACACCTGTTATTGTGGCCAGGGTCCATCTCTATATCCTACAGTCGTTATGAACGCTGTTAGATAACACCTGTTATTGCCGTCCTAATAACCTCTCCAGATTACGCTCCTTTGGGAAGGAGTATATATACCTCTGCTATATTCCTAAACTTTCAATCGTGTATGGACCGCTGAGCTCTTTGTGTTTTGCTACATGTCCAGGATCCTCACGGTTTTAGCTATAATACCTACCATGCTCTGCGTGTTAGCTATACACGTCCAGTGTTAGTATCAGGCTGATAGCTGCACTTGATACTTTATACAACATCTCTCCTCTTTAGAGGTAAGTGTGGTTTGTCTGTTGGTGAGTATAATAGGTAGGGAGTTTGTATGCAAAGACGTTCAGTATTAAAGAAACATAGCATAGTTCATTCTCTGCTATAACTTTTAACATAATGATATGGGTGTTCACACACACCGCTTCCCAGCAGTCGTTAATTGTTTATTTCTCATGTTAGCATATTTCTGTGTGTTGGCGTCAGGCCATCGTAAAGGTAATTACAACTTGAAGCGTTTAAAACGTGTAGGAGCCCTTGAACTGTCATATAGCTCTGTATACATTCAGTTGCTCACACGTCATATAGTCTCTGCTGGTCCTTACAGCTAGTCCATTTCATATTGACATGCGGATACTCGCCATACAAAGCATGAAGCATGTCTCTCCTGGGGAACGCATATCATTCTATTTAAATATAACGTCACTCCTGGGTTCGAGCCCCGGTGAACACACTTTGCGATTTAGTTTTGTTATATTATTTTATACTCATATTTGCAAACTATTCTAGAACATTTTTGATTTGTCGTAGGATACCTCCTGGTCTGGGCCGCCTGCCACGTACCTGAATTGATATATATTTATACATATACTACTACTGCAATGGATTCATCACAGTCTAGTTCACCTGCATTGTCTCCATCCTCAGCAGCGTTGCTTAACCCCCCAACCATTCCCATTATATGTTGACCCGCACTACAGTGTGGTTTTTGCGACCGGGTGTTTACGGTTCGTCAGAATGGATTGCGTCACGAGCACAATTGCTCTCTAAATCCATTCCGGCAACCGGCCCAACATCTCTGCAATAGGTGCGATTGTCCCTTCAACCGCACAGACATGTTTGCCGAACATAGTGTAGCATGTACAGGACTTTGCTCGACTGTGCATTCTGTAATGACAGCTTCGGGCAATCTTGTCATGCCCAGCGCCATGAATGCATTTGTTGGGCGAACCCTAGTGCTCCATCAAGGACATGTGGGAACTACGGCAGGCAGTTTACCAGGACCGGTAGGCTTCTTGCGCATAGCGCAAAGTGTTATGGTGCTGCAACGACAACTTCCTGGCCGGCGAAGCGAGCAAGAGTGGCAAGCCCGCAGCAGTCCCATCACGTTCCAGCTCTTAAGAGCAACTCGTATGGGTTTGTGGAGGTTGAAAGCGTGTTTAGAGGTGTAATGAAAACATATGTTGCCAAGAATACCTAGAGGGAAGCAATAGACATTTGAACTACCTCGAGGCAATTAAACCTAATATCATTGGCCAACTCAAGCAGGAAATCGAGACACAGGGGGCGGTCAAATTTAATATATTTCTCGAGTGTGTATATGGTAAACTGAAACTGCACAAGGACGAGGAGGATCATCATACCTTTAAGACAAAAAACATGCCTCTTTTTAATGTAGCTGACATAGAGGCGGCTGTGTAGGCTGCCATTGCCAAGATCTGCGTGGAGGAGACTGACTATATGAGGAAGGTTAGCAGCTGGACTCTCACAGCTGTGAAACAAGTCCAGTTACGCATAAACAAGCTCGACCCTCTTAGAGTCTCCTCATATATCCTGTTGCCTGCAGGTTTAGCGGAGAAACGGGCGATCATCAACCCGCACAACGCTGACCTGTAGTGCTTTAAATGGACTATACTGGCACGTTTTGTAGAGGGGGCACATCCGGAGCATGTCAACCAGTGCTACACCAGGCTGGAGACACGCTTCGATTTTTCAACCGTAGATTTTCCCACCCCTCAACGACAAATACCATCTTTTGAGAAAGCTAATCTGGGGGTCAGTGTCAACATATACACACTCGATGAGAATATGAAAATAGTGCCAATACGGGTGACAGATGTGGAATAGGCCCAGCACTTTGATTTACTGCTGCTCACCACAGCGGAGGACCAGAACTAGCATTATTGTTACGTTCCAAATTTCTCGCGACTGGCTCGCTCCCAAGTGATGTCACACCGCGAACATGTTGATATCTGTAAATGATGCTTCAAAGCATATGCAGATATTCCATGTGTGACAGGGTTGACGGATGCAGAAACTCTGGCTGAGCACAGGAGGTATTGCAATGACCATACGGCTGTTCGCGCAGACATGCCACAGCCGGACAGGAACGGCAGGCTGCCTGTGCTCAAATTCAAAAATTACCAGAACGGCGACAAGGTACCTATTGTAGTATATGCAGACTTTGAGGCAATGCTGGTGCCTGTGCAAACCTGTCAGCCGAACCCGGACGCGGCCTACACATATAGGTACCAAAAACACGAGCCCTATTCTTATGGCATGTAAGGTTGATAATTCAATTATTCCAGCCTATAAGACAACCAGTCTACCCCCGGGTGTAACTGTTTACACGGGCGAAGGTGCGTCGAAACACTTAATGGAAGAGGTGGTTAGGATATGTCTCCTGGTTAAAGACATATATAGTCAGTCTGAACCTATGCGAGCACTGACGCATGAGGAACAGGCTGACTATGCTCTAGCCACTACCTGCTGCCACTGTTCTGGCATGTTCACCGACAACAACCAAAAGGTGCACGACCATGATCATTTACAGGCAATTTTATCGGGGCATCATGTAATAACTGCAACAAGCTTTGTCGCCGCCCCCAGAGACTGCCGATACTTCTCCATAACTTAATGTATGATGCCAATTTCATAATTAAGCAGCTTGGCTATGATTCCCAGGACACATGTATTATTCCACATAGCGAGGAGAAACTCATCACCTTCAGTAAGAGTTTGGGCAACAAGTTAACTACAAAGTTCATTGATACATATAGGTTCATGTCTGCCAGCCTGGCAACGCTCGCTGAGAATCTGCCATCCGGTGAATTCCACACAACATCTCGTTTCTTCACGGTAGAGCGTGAGCTAGAGCTGGTAACCGGGAAAGGCGTCTTCCCCTACAATTATGTTAACTCGTGGGAGCAGCTCACCAAGCCGTGGTTACCTCCTATAGAGTCATTCTATAATAGACGTACTGGGGGAACGTCAGTGCCGAGGACTACCAGCACGCACAAACCGTCTGGGACGTGTTCGGCTGTGGTACCCTCCGGGACTATTCAGAGCTCTACTTGGAGACGAACATGCTGATTCTGTGCGACATCTTCAAGAATTTCCGGGTGCTTTGTCTACTTACATAAAGTCTCGACTGTGTGCGCTACGTTAGCGCCCCCGGTTTCTCATTTGACGCAATGTTGCGCAAGACGCAGGTGGAATTAGAGTTGCTTAGCAACTATGATATCCACCTGTTTATTGAGGCCGGTATCAGGGGTGGGGTGGCTCAATGTATTAAGCGGCACGTGGTTGCCAACAATAGGCATATACCAGACACGTACAATGCCAACAAGCCATCTACCTACCTGCAGTATGTAGATGCCAATAACTTATACGGGTGGGTGATGTCCCTGCCGCTGCCTTACGGTGGTTTCGAATGGACCAGCACGAACATTGATGTGATGAGTGTGCCGGACGACGGATGTGTCGGCTACATACTGGAGGTAGACATAGAGTACCCTTGCGCTCTTCATGAAGAGCATATCGATCTTCCATTCTTGCCAGTGAACGAGTGTCCCCCGTGGTCCAAACAAAAGAAACTCATGACAACTCTGGAGAGCAAGCTTCATTATATCGTACATTACATTAATTTGAAGCAATATTTGGATCATGGGTTACGGCTGAAGGCTGTTCACCGAGTCCTCAATTCCAGCAGAAGGCATGGCTGAAGCCTTATATAGATTTGAATACGGAGAAACGTCAGGCGCCTTCGAGAAGGACTTTTACAAGTTAATGAATAATGCAACGTACAGCAAACTTATGGAGAATAAGCGCCAATGACAGCGTATGGAACTCATGTGTAGAGAAGTTCGGACGAAGAAGCTCACCGCAAAGCCTGCTTTTACATATAGGACTATTTACGATGAGACATTGTCCGGTCAAATTACGCCAAGAGAGCATAACGTTTGACAAGCCCATATACGCTGGGTTTGCCGTACTCCACCTGTCAAAAACACTCATGAATAGAGTTTACTACGATGTACTGCGAGCACGGTATGGGGGCAGTGTGAACCTCTTTTACATGGATACTGATAGCCTAGTAATAGAGATCACCTGTCCTGACTTTTACAGTAAACTCGTCATAAACCCGACGCTCATGTCGGAGTTCGACACCAGCGGCTATCCGACCACTCATCTTTGTTACTCGCCTACCAATGCTAAGGTGATTGGGAAGTTCAAGGATGAGTGTGCGGGTAACGAGATGATTTAGTTTGTCGGATTGAGGACAAAAGTGTATGCGTACCGCTGCCTGAATACGATAGGGAAACGCGCAAAGGGGATACAAAGGTGCGTAGTTGAAAAGACGATAACGTTTGACAAATATCGGCGCATCCTTTTGGCCCAACGCAGCATGAGAGTGCAGGTCGCTGGTATTAGGTCGTACCACCACGAAGTTTACATGGATCAATCAAAAAACCGGGCTCTTTCGTGGATGGACGACAAAAGACAAGTCCTGGATGATGGCATACATACCGTCCCCTTTGGTTATCAGGCCTAATAAGAAAACAGCTCTGGGGCAGGCCTACAAAGTTATGTATGCCGCCAGAGAGAGCGCTTTTCTCCCGGCATGTACGGGAGCACGTACAAGCGTCATCATATTCTGCTTGTTACGTACATTGCTGAGGGTTTTGGTAACCATATTTCTCGAAAAGCATACTGTAGCGCATGCAAGTGTTTTGCAGGCTTGTCAGGTATGCTGGCTGATAGTCTACTGTAGCTAGTTCAAGAGGCAAGTTCCTAAAATTGACAGGTAAATTATCATTTTTTTTATTTCCTGCAGTAAACTGGAGCACGTGCAAGGCCGGATGGTTTGCCAGGTATACTATTTATTGGCCCGTGCGGTCTGATTCAGTGTACTATAGCTCATGCAACAGTTGCAATCTTCTCCTTGCCAGGTATACTGGGTGGTAACATGCTGGAGCACATGCAAGCGCTCATCTTACTTGCCAGGCATGTTACCAGCACGTCCTGTACATGTTTTTTTTTCGGAGGTAAACTGGAGCACATGCAAGTAGTAGTCTTGCCAGGTATACCAATCACGCGTTCCTTTTTTTCCACATATATTTCATGCTAATGGGTGCACAACGTGCATTTACAAGTATTATTCTGTAGCTCACGCTACTGTCCTATTGTATCTCTCTTTTGTGTGTGTTTCAATTACACACACTCGCTATATTTAACTTCATGTCAAGCATGTGTGTGTGTGTGTAGAGTCATCGTCGGCAACCGCTTGTCAAGCATATGTGCGTTTTCCCCCTTCTGTATGCTACATTATAGCATTCTACTTTAAATGATTTGTCATGTGTGGTTTCCAACCATACTACTGCATATGTAATAGTCATATTGATGTATATTTGGCTATTCTTGTTTTTTCATCCCACCATCGCACTGTGTGTTGGCATCACACACCACGTCGTTGGTATCACACTGTAGTGCCCGTCCGTATTTATTCTGTTTCCCATTGCTGAAGCAATCGCTTCAATTGTCGTCTCCTGCTGCTTCGCAACCTACCTGTTCACTATATCTATGACATTACCAGTGTATATATATATATATAGTGATAGTGTTGTAGGAATAGTGTACTGCCGGTTCCAAGTCCGGGGTTCGTCTGCATGGTTATGTCATGCAGATGGTAAACGGGAGGACGAGGCAGCAACTGGTAAGTGAAGGTAAATAGTGATACTTAGGAAATTATTCCAAGTATAATATCTTTTAAAATATGTTTGTACACCATTATGGTGACATCAGCACGATAAATTAATCATAAAGTTAAAAAAAAAAACTGTATTAAAATCAGATTGTTTAATAAACATGATAAATATGTGTTTTACTCTCGAAGATACTGAAATGTATGTATATTAAATCAAAGTGTTTAATAAATACATAAATAAACCTGAGATGTTTTATTTATTTCTATTAAAGAATCATTTTTTAAATACTTATAACAAGTTATAAACATAAGTGACGAGTTCATGCTTCAATATCTATCATGTGCACCTGAGAAAAAATAGATCTCACTGTGGAATATACTACAAAGGTATTTAATAATTTCATATGAATATTTATTAAATAAACATGAGATACTGTACAAGTTATACATACACCAACCAGCACATTTTACACAAGTGCCGAGTTCATGCTTCAATCTCTATCATGTACACCTGAGATAAAAAAAAGATCTCACAGTGGAATATACTGCAAAGGTATTTAATAATTTCATATGAATATTTCTTAAATAAACATGAGATACTGTACACTATATACATACGCACCAACCAGCACATATTTTAAAAGTGTCCAGTTCATACTTCAAGTGCTATTAAAGAATAAATTTGTTTAGTACTTATTTTACTGTGGTGGAAGAAACTTGTAAAGGAAACAAGTTATAATTATGCACAAGTGTCCAGTTCATGCTTCAATATCCATCATGTACAGCTGAGAAAAAATAGATCTCACGGTGGAATATACTGCAAAAGTATTTAATAACTTCATATGAATATTTATTAAATAAACATGAGATACTGTACAAGTTATACATACACCAACCAGCACATTTTACACAAGTGCCGAGTTCATGCTTCAATCTCTATCATGTACACCTGAGATAAAAAAAAGATCTCACAGTGGAATATACTGCAAAGGTATTTAATAATTTCATATGAATATTTCTTAAATAAACATGAGATACTGTACACTATATACATACGCACCAACCAGCACATATTTTAAAAGTGTCCAGTTCATACTTCAAGTGCTATTAAAGAATAAATTTGTTTAATACTTATTTTACTGTGGTGGAAGAAACTTGTAAAGGAAACAAGTTATAATTATGCACAAGTGTCCAGTTCATGCTTCAATATCCATCATGTACAGCTGAGAAAAAATAGATCTCACGGTGGAATATACTGCAAAAGTATTTAATAACTTCATATGAATATTTATTAAATAAACATGAGATACTGTACACGTTATACACACGCACCAACCGGCGCATATTACACAAGTGTGCTTCAATATCCATCATGTGCACCTGAAAAAAAATAGATCTCAAGGTGGAATATACTACAAAGGTATTTAATAATTTCATATGAATATTTATTAAATAAACATGAGATACTGTACAAGTTATACACATACACCAACCAACACATATTATACAAGTGTGCTTTAATATCCATTATATTAACCTAAGACAAATATTTAGTGCCATTAAAGAATCAATTTTCTTATGCTGCAAGAAACATCGGGGCTATGTCTATCCATACTTGTAAAGGAAAAAATAAAATTCCTCAATCCCTCATTGCCCAAAAAAGGAGTCATAAGCCACATTGTGGAGTCATTAAAAAGAATTTTATAAAAATAAAATTTTGAAAATTATTTTGAGGAAATTTTGACTTTTTTGGGGGAAAAAAAGGATATTTCAAGGGAAAAACGGGAAAACACAGGTCATATAATGACGTTTTCTTACCAAGGTTCGGCCGCTCTGGGGCTCCGTGTCATGAACCTGTCTTTAAATACCCATTTTCTAACTACTTTTATTGTAATAAACCATATTATTCCACATCTATCTGTATTTTTTCTTAACTCCCTACTTCCTACTATAAATAGTAATTTCACAATTTATTTTGATATTTCAGATTCGATGAACATCCCCTTCTGGTAGAGATAACTATTTGAAATTTTGCACATATGATTATAAAGACATGTGTAACAAAATGAGAGGGTGGCGTGACCTCTAGGTCAACTTCATTTTTTCTTCATTCAAACGTGGACCACCAAACATGGAGACTATTTACATGGGAGCCTATTGATTTCTCAAAGGCACTTTCTGTACAAGAAAAATGAGTGTGTGAGTGAAGATATTTGGATGGCTCTTAACATCGAGGTCTTGAGAGCCGACAAAGAAAAATGTAGCATAAAAAACTAGCCATATACTAAAGAATACACTTATGCACGAGTCTTCAATAATTAATTTAATTTAGTGTTCCTCACACCTAAAAAGGACAAATGGATATTATGCGAGCAATATAATGCCACTGATGAGTAAAAGATGCGGCTGGAAGGTACATAGAAAGACCACATTAAAAGCAAACAAATATCAAGGGAAATGAAAAGGGCTGATTTGGAAATGGCACTCCAAAACAGCCAAATAAGAGTATGTGACTGACTTGCAGTCCGTACTTCATAAAGCATGCGGTGATATATCAGTATTTTACTATAAGAGGAAAATAAACGTTTATAATTTTAGAATATTTGACAATGCAACAAAGAATTGCTATTGTTACCTTTGGAATAAGGCATCTGAAAACAAAGGAGCAGTAGAAATTGCATTATGTATTTATGACAACATGAAGTCTATCAACAGTAACAGTAGGCCTATTATATTTTACAGCAATAATTTTTCTGCTCAGAAGAACAAATTCGGACCTACAATGTTTCTGTTTGCCACACAGACATTCCAGAAGGTAGAGAGCATCACACACAAATATTTAGTTGTAGGACACACACAGAATGCTGGGAATTCAATGCATTCTTGTATAAAAAAAAAAAAATATATATATATATNATATATATGAAGAGCGGCTCTTTTTATGTACCTTCACAGTGGACAGGAATTGTACAAAGTGCAAAAAAGGCCAGGAACACCTTATCATGTGCGAGACATGAACTTCAACGAATTTCATGACTTCAAGAAATTATCAGTTAAAATGGGGAGCAATTTCACTGTAGATGAAAATGGAGATTTGACATGGAACAACATTTGTGTGTTACAAGTCAAAAAAGGATAACTAATACAGTGGAGTCTCCGTTATCCATCAGTCTCGGGACTGTCACCGTGACGGTTGAGAGAATAGACGGATAATATAAATGCCCCCCTCCCCTTCCGCTAAGACATGACAGATACTAGCGATAATAATGCATACGATTATTAGCACTATATTTTAAACAGGTAGCAATCAATAGAAGTATGTACAGCACAGTATGTACTTGATATTAAATATTGTAGACTTCTGTTTTATTATGTTGATAAAATAACAATATTGAATACAGTACTATTATGTATATGTTCAGTAGTATAATCCTACCTAAAAAAGTCTGTCATTTTCCTTTGTTGTAATACTCCACTGACTTTTGTTGCTGCCGTGTTGCGTATCTTACGTAGGAGTAATATCTGTGTAGCGTCTGCCTCTTCTTGTTGCTCGTACCATTCAATGCACTTGGAAAACATGTTTTCAGCGTCACTGTGGCTAATTATTTTGGGGCAATCCTTGAGTGTATCATCCTTTTCTTCTTCACTTAAACATTCTACCTCCTGTGTTGCACTTAATACAAGTTCCTCATCATTTAATATTTCAAAGCCTCCGTCAAATCTGTCAATTCCCAGCCATTCACTTACTTTACCTATTGATGTATTTTCTCCACCTGGAATTCCTTGACACAGAAGTAAAATTTCCTCATAATTTCCAGATTCGTTTATGGCCTCATTCTCGTTTACAGTCTCAGGCCACAGTTTGTTCCAGCCCTTTTTTAATGTTTCTTCTGGTATATCTTGCCAGGCTTCAGCGACATAAATAATTGCGTCTTTAATAGTGTATGACCTCCAAAACTGCTTTACACTTATTAATTCATCCCCAACGCAAACAACTTTTTAAATAAAGCATTTTTGATAACATCGCTTCATGCTTTCAATAATACCCTGATCCATGGGCTGAATTAGTGGGGTAGTGTTAGCAGGCAAAAAGTGGCACGTAATTTTTCCATCATCACTTTGTAAGTCATGAGAAGGATGAGTTGGTGCATTGTCCACTAATAACATGGCTTCTTCAGGCAATCCGATTGATTTTAAATGTGATTTTACATTTCGCACAAACACAGTGTGAAACCACTCATTAAATATAACCTGGCTCATCCAGGCACTTTTTTGTACATAATATTTGGAAGGTAAGACGTTTAAATTCATATTTTTGAAAGCTCGGGGTTTTTTTAGATTTCCCAATGATTAGTAAAGGAAACCTATGTCTACTATTTGCATTCGCACACACCATGACAGTTATGCTGTCTTTTTGCATTTTAAAACCAGGTGCAGATTTTTCCGATAAGGAGGCTAAGGTTTTCACGGGAAATGCTTTCCAATTTAGGCCAGTTTCGTCACAGTTGTAAACCTGCTTTATGACCAAATTTCTTATCTTTTATTTCTTTCATTAGTTTTTCCCAATATTCTACAATGACTGTACTATCAGCACTTAGTTTTTCACCCGATATGTCCAACTGCCTTATGCCATGTCGACCCTTAAATTTATCCAGCCAACCTATACTAGCCTTAAATGAAGGATCCCCATCAAGCTTCTTGTTCATCTCGATAGCTTTAGCCATTATTATGGGCCCAGAAACTGGTATCCTTTGACTGCGGGCTTGAATGAACCACTGATACATTACTGTATCCAGTTGGTCCAGTTTTGCTGGCTTCATTGTTTTTCTTAGTTTGACATCTCCGTCTGTCGTTTGCATTTTTGGAACACGACTTTCGATTTTAGCTGCATCTTTCTTAATATCATTGACTGTCGTCTGCCCGATTCCATATAGCGGAGTGATACTCGTCGCGCTTTCTCCTTTATGCAGTCGTTTTATAATTTCAAGTTTTTGAGAAAGTCCCAATACAACACGTTTCTGTTTCTCAGACATTTTTAAACACACTACAATTTGACAACAAACTGAGGACAATGACTTGCTGACTAAGTGACTACCGCTACTGAACTGACTGTAGGAATGGGAGGGCGGATGAGTGTCTAGGAATTCCGGTAGGGTGGTGAGGAAGACGGAACGATTCTACAAAGTACATATGTAGGTTGTACATAAACAACAAACGTGAGTCATTCGCATTTTGCACGGCACAGAATGTATTTTTACTAGGTATATGTATTACAGTCCAGTATACGTATTGTTTAACTCAATAATTTGCTTAATTTGATCTAATATGAAGTTAAAAAAAGTTATTTCATTTTTAGTTTATGAAGTTGGTTTTTTGTTTCCAATTTTATTATTTTACTTGTTGTGTCAGTTTACTGACGGTTAACAGAAACTGACGGTTAAAAGGGCAATGGTTAACCGAGACTCCACTGTACACTTTTTTCACTAAAGATTTTGAAAGTCATGATTTCAAAACCATCCATCTTAGGCAACTTCGAATATGTCGCCCCTCATCAGATATTTCTCACTCACTCCTGCCTTTACAGCCTATACACTACCAGATCATGCATCTCATCTGAATATAAGAAGGACCTTTTATCATTATGTGATGGAATAATACCAAGTATGTATTACAAATTTTACCAATCTCTGCCTACTCTTCAGACAAAAGGAGGCAACATTTCCAATGAGAACATTGTTGAATGTGAAAGCAAGTAGTCAGTAAGCAGGAATCCCCTCTACCAGCCAGAAAATCAGTCCATGCTGCATTATGCCACGCCGATATGAGGGTAATGCAGAGTGGCGGAAGAGGTCTTTCTCCATTGATGCCGGCCGAGATGGAAGTCACAAGAAGCCTGCTGTGCCGACCGCCGTAACTCGTAATACTTCCATTAGCATTTGGATAATTCTAAAGTTGCGACAATTACAATATACTAATGTGGCTCTCAGTAAGGTAGTGGATGTTGTTAAATTAACAATGTTCCCCAACCTTATAGTATGTTATGTACTCTCCAGATGTTTATTATATAGTCATATAGTAACCTATAGGTTCTTATATTTACTACATTATAAAAATGGACAAACTGTAAACATCACAAATAATTTGCATTGGTTAGGATTATTCATTGATAAAGACTGTTCACTGTTAAGTGAGCACTTTTGAAAGTCTTGCTAAATTTCTACTTTTAGGTCATTAATTGCTTATCTTTCCGCGTACCTATCAAAATAAACACTGCCATGTGACTTTCGGCTGGTGTTTGTATCAGCTGGATCATATGTTCACTGATACTCATTAACTAAACAAGAAAATAATAAATATTGTAATCAGCATTATAAACATGTACACATTAATTTCAGTAAATAATACTGCTCTGTGAATAGTGATGTTCACAATTCTTTTTTCTGTCTAGACATATATTTATGCCTTTAAATATGGTCAACACTTCTGAGGTCATGAACAAATGTGTTTGGTTTAGGTTATCAACAGAATAGCAGAAGCGTTAAACAGGATTCATTTTCCAGTATAAAAACAATCCCCAAGACATATCAAATGTTCACCTCAGGCCTAGAAAACTCAAATAGACGAACATGGGAACTATAGGTTTTTACACCTGGCTGCAAAATAGCAGCACTAGTATGCCATTATTGGTGCCAAATTAAATAAAAATGTAAACACTGGGTTGCTATTTGTATGATTTTTACACAACTTGACGCGTCCCGAAAGACAGTTTATTCGTCAGAAGACACATTCTGGCGAAACTCACAGGCGGACGACCGCAATAAATACTAAGGGTTTTGCGGACGTGCTAGAAGAATGACGCCAGGAACACGCTGCCGCGCCTCGCAGCTGCAAGGCGTGCTACCAAAGGTTCCTGCATGTGCAAATGTTCCTGCACGTGCAGACTATATCCAGAGACAGCGGAAGACACACGTGGGCGGGCACAGCTGCGTTCGCAGCTGCCAAGGGATGCCGAGCTCACACCATCGGCTGCGTCTGTCCCAGGCTGGCTACCGCAATAAACGATGAGAGCTTTTGGTGAGCGGGCGGGAATAATAGCCACACAATATCCGGGGACAGTGGAAGGAACACGTGCGCCGAACCAAGAGGCCACCCAACTGTTCCCGCACGTGCAGAACGGAACAACAAACTTCCATGCCAGAATCAAGGGGCGACGCCGCCGGGCCACGTGCGGATCACAGGAGCAGCGGCCACGTGTTTTACGACCCAGGGGGATGCAGCGAGCAGCCCGGCCACGTACAGAGGGGATGCTAGTTCAATATGGCAAACGAGCATACAAAACCACGAGGAAAAGGGAGGAACAGGGCAGTCAGCCTTTGTCAAACGAGGAGTGTGGACCGGGGCCGAGAGAAACGAGTTCGCGAGAATGCATCAAGACGTCAACGTCAGTCGGAGACCGTCAAGCGAGACGTGCGGAAGGAAGTCAGCCAACGGGAATCGAGGAGTGCGGAGTGAATCCGGGACGAGACGCCAACGGCAGTCGGCCGTCGTCAATCGAGCAGTGCGGAGTGGAGCCGAGAGGAGGAGCCGAGAGGAGGAGTCGAGACCAGGAGTCGCGACCAGGAGTCGAGACCAGGAGTCGAGACCAGGCGTCGAGACGCCCACCAAGTGCCGGAGCAGTCCCAGGTCGCCAGCTGAGAGATGAACCATTGCCTCGATACAAGCTAAGTAGAAACATACCGGAAGTGCGACGAACCTTGCTCCCCCACGGCGCAAATCTCCGCGTCAAGCCTTACGTAGCCTACGTAGCAAAAAGGGAGGGGAGAGTTGTCTCGTGTGTTCCTGTAGAAGTGACCCTGTTAAGCATAAATAAAACTGACTTATGGTAACTTAAAAACAAGGTGAATTAATTTGGTAAATTGGACCTAGGGACAATAGTGTTGACGTATTCCTACGCCCTAACACTGAGGGCTAGCATCAATTGCTGGTGCCTTACGCAGAGAGCAGATTCCATACCTACTTATAAACCATAGCATTGGGCAGGTATCAAAATTATATTGTTCTTGCATGTGCTGTAAGCAATCTGATAATTAATTATTTACAAGCATTTCTGTTTATGGAATTTTTCATCCCACACAATTTTTGAGACGTTCGTGTTAGTTGTAATAAAAAAGGAAGTATTCAATATGAATTAAATCAATAAATTATTGGTTTTTTTTAATATTGTTTGTGAATTCAAAGTAAGTTTCTGCCATGATTTTTCTCAGTCATTCATTTAAGTGACATCATCTCTCATTAGTTTTATTTGTTTATGAATGCATAAATTGTACCTTTTCAATTGTATTATTTCAGCTATATTTTTGTACATGTGGCTGGAACTCTGATTTACCAGTAATATGTTTCCTCAGAAACAGCTATAATTCAACTAAGTTTCAGCTCGTGTAAATATCGAAACAATTTTTAGATTTCCAAAACATTTTTGTTTTTATATTTCGATGTACCTAGGAATGTTACATTTTAACTGTGTATGTGTTGGACACATGTGACTTAATTAAATTAACTGGTGAAGTTATGTAATTCAGAAGCACGTAACTTGCTTGGATTTTAGGGTAGCAAAATAAATGTGCGAGTTATGCAGTCTTCCAAGTAAATGAAAATAGTACCACAATGCAGTTATTACTACTTACCAGTGCAAAAAAAAATTGCTTTTCATGAAGTCCATTTTTTATTATGTAACATTTACTCGTGTGTAAATGGCCTTGTATACTATTCGGACAGAACAATTTTCAGGCTGTTTTTACATCATATTTTTGGATCTTGGTAATAACAGATTGTTTAGATGTTTGGACACTATGAAACTTTGTTGAATTACCATTTATTTCTGAAGAAAAAACTGATAAACAGAATCCCAACAGCATATTCAAGAATATTGCTCAAATAATACCAATTTATGCATTCCTAAAGAAATAAAATTATCAAGAGATGATTGTCTTTTTAATAACAGACTTAAATCGCAGAAGAAACTTACCTGAATCCACAAACACCTTTTTGAAAAAGCTAATAATTTAGTCCTTTAATTCATTTTATACAAATATTTATATACAATACAAAAAAGTTAACACTGGTTAAGAAATAACCTCCTATTTAAAAATTTAATTACTGTAAGTTTAATACAACATTTATTAACTATATACAAAAAATAACACTATTTAAGGTCACAGGAAATTTGTTGGACCAAGGGAAAATTATACACAACTTTCTTTATTGAAGTAAAAAGCCTTGAATACTAAATACACTTTATTATAAAAGATCGGACAAGCATTGTCTCGGATGAACAACACAACACAACTGAACAAGATAAGCATAGAAGATGCTGTGACAAAGAAGAAACCATAGAGATCTGAATAGTGGCGCTATCATAAAGAATTTTACTTAACACCTAAAACGATATACTTTTAACACTTTCCCTTGTTAAATAAAAATTCACAAAAAAAATACAACTCTATATAAGTCCCATCTTGTCACACAACATCCGCAAACGAGGGGCGGCTAGTGGCTTGGTCATGATATCTGCAACTTGATGCTCTGAAGTAACTCTATCGACAGCCAGTCTACCTTCTGCTACATGCCCTCGAATGAAGAAGTGCTTTCTTTGGATATGCTTGGTTCTATAATGATTTTCTGGATTTTCTGCAAGTCTGACAGCTGCAGCATTGTCTATCTGTAGAACTGGAACTTCTTTTAACTTACTCATTTGGCTCAATAGACGACTAAGCCAAATTATTTCTTTTGAGGCTTCACTAGCAGCGACAACTTCTGCTTCTGTGGTAGAATCGGTAACTGATCCCTGACGTTGACTTAGCCATGAAACAGCAGCGCCTGCATAAGTTATTAAAACACCTGTTGTTGATCTGCCTGTTTTGAGGCATCCGCCNAATGAAACAGCAGCGCCTGCATAAGTTATTATTGTTGTTGATCTGCCTGTTTTGAGGCATCCGCCAAAATCTGCATCAGAAAAACAGCCAAGAATCCCTTTCTCTGCATTGTGCTGATATAGAAGGCCATAATTAAGGGTGCCTGCTATATATCTGAAAACTCTTTTAAGTCTGGTAATATCTTCAGCAGTAGGATTTTCAAGAGATCTGGATAAAAATCCGACTGAATAGGCTAAATCAGGTCTAGAGCCTTACATCAGGTACATTAGTGAGCCTACTGCTTGGCAATATGGAAACTGATGTGCTCTTTCTGTTGCTTTCCCTGAAATCAAACTCTCTTGACTCTGAAGCATTGGTGAAGAAACTGATTTACAACCGACAAAATTGAAACGTTCAAGTATTTTCTGTGCATAGAACTTTTGACACACTCTTATATCACAATTTGACTGTCTCTCAATTTGTAGTCCTAAAAAATAAGACGCTTCTTCAGATGTAATTTTAAACTCAGCTTGAAGCTGATCTAAAAACTTCTCTAATTCTATTCTACTGGTAGAAGCTATGATGCCATCATCTACATAAAGAATGAGAATTATCTTGACACTACCTTTATCTCGAATGAACATACAAGGCTCCTCATCGCTAGCCTTGAATTTGAGTAATGTCAGAAACTTGCCAATGCGCTTGTTCCAGCACCTTGGTGACTGCTTAAGTCCATATAAACTCTTCTTGAGCTTCCAAACCCTACCCGTGCCGTCATCAAATCCCTCTGGCTGCTGCAAGTAAATATCTTCTTCCAGCTCTCCATAAAGAAAAGCTGTAGATACATCGAACTGAACTAAGTGCATCTTCTCTGTCACAACAACACCAAGCATCAAACGAATAGTTTGCAACTTTGCTACTGGACTAAATGTTTTAGAGTAGTCTATGCCCTTACGTTGATCGTAGCCTTTAGCAACTATTCTTGATTTTCTCTTCTCGATGGTGCCGTCAGGTTTCATTTTGACTCTATATACCCATTTGCATGGAAGGGCTCTAGCTCCCTTAGGTAGGTACTCTAGATCATACGTATCATTCTCAAGTAGAGAGGATATCTCACTGTTCATTGACTTAAGCCATTCTTGACCATACTTGCCACCTACAGCTTCTTGAAAACTTTGTGGATCCTCTTCAGCTATCATGATCATAACAAAATCATCATAATATGTTGATGCTTTGATTGTGTTTCTATCACGCAGTTTTCGGGTATCTGCTCTTTCAGTGTGCTCTAATCCAGACTCTGGCCTAGTTTCAGAACTGGACTCTTCACCACTTGAATCTTCTTTATATTTGGTTGGAATTTCTCGCTAAACAAGTTCCTCTTCAACCAACTGTTCTTTTGATGGAGTGCTCAGGAAAGGTACTTTTACTTTCTCAGCACAGTCACAAAGTATTTCTTGAAAACGAACATCTCTGAATAACACGACGGTAGCGCTCTTCACCATCGTAGCCTACTAGGTAACCTTTTTGAGCTTTCTTATCCATCTTACGCCTCTTCTGCACAGGAACATGAAAGTAACAGTTTGAACCAATAATACGAAGATGTGTGATTCTTGGTTTTTTACCAAACCAAAGCTCGTAAGGACTTACTCCATTTACTGACGACTTCCCCGTTCTGTTTAGTATGTAGACCGCTGTTGTAACAAGCTCAGCCCAAATTGCTTGTGGAAACTGAACATCAGAATTCGAGTACATAAAAGTTCTTGCCATTTCAACTATTGTTCTGTTCTCTCGTTCACTGCTACCATTTTGCTGTGGCGTATAAGGGGCTGTCAACCGCTGTGTAACTCCCCTACTTAGCAAAATCTCTCGAACGTCTGCATTGTCGAACTCACCACCATTGTCGCTTAGAAGCTCTTTGATGTTGTGACCTTGTTTCTCAGCATGAGCGAGCATTTGTTCTAAAACAATTTTGACATCTGACTTCTCTTTGATGACAAAACCATACTGAAATTTAGTGTAGCTATCTTTAAACACAACTAAATAACGCTTCTTCTGAAATGACTCAGCAAAAGGTCCGCAAACATCAGTTGACATAAGCTCTCCTGGTTTCAAAGCCTTTCTTCTAGTACCAAAAGGCAGTCGATGAGACTTGCCATAAATGCAAGGTTCACAAATTTTGTCATCTAGCTTGACTTTAATATCTAGCTCGCGTTCAAGCTTTTCTTTTATGTGATGTTTATCTTGGTGGCCCCATCTCTCATGATACAACTGCAGTGAGTCTCTTGATTCTACAATGTTGATACTACTGCTACTCGGGCTAACATTCTTAATCTCTGCCTTATATAATGTTCCATTCTTCTCTCGAGTGCCCACCAGCACTGGAGCACCATTTACTGAAAGCGAACAGGAGGTAACTGTTGACTGGAACTTGCTATTTGGATTTTTATCATGTGCAGATAATGGAGAGAATAAATTTCTAGCAATCCTAGGAACTAACCAAACGTCCTTTAACTGCAAACGTTGGCTCCTGCCATTAACTATGGAATTGATCTCAATAACACCGCTACCAACAGCATTTAGTTTTTCATCTCCAGCTGCCTTAATACTGCACGAGTTCTCAAACTCATTAAAAGAACTAAACCAATCTAAACGACTTGTAACGTGTTTAGTAGCTCCATTATCCACCCACCAATCCTCTGCATTACGCTCAGCAGCTAAGATTTCATTGTGAATAGACACAAGAGCAATCGTATTTGTAGAAGCTCTAGAATCTGCGATATTACTCTGTGAATTACTACTAACAGCATTAGGGCGTGGACGACCATCTGCAATCCACTTTCTACACTGACGAACCCAGTGACCAGGCTGGCGACAATAATTACAATTACCTGGCTTCCACTTTTGAGCAGTGTAATTTGGCTTATGTTTATTAGTTGAGCTATTACAACTCTGTTTCTGTCTATCGGACCTAGCCACTAAAGCTTCTGGTTTATTACTCTCACTACTTGTAAAGGGTTTCATATTTCGTTCAAAAACACAGAGCTGCATATTCAATTCATCAAATGAACGAACTTCATCTTTGGTAAGCAGCATCCAACTAGATTTAAAACTTTCGAAAAAACATGGTAAAATATGCAAAATTTTACATACCAAAAGCAGATCTGGGATTTTTTTTTCGTTTATTTCTTTTAAACCATTATTTAGTTCATTCCACAGACTCCTCAGCTTGGCTACATGAGTGGAAACGTCATCACCTGATGTCCAATTAAAAGAAAAGAAATCTGCACATACTTTGAAGAGTTGGTCTTTTGATGTTGCCTCAAACTGCTGCTTCAACGCCTCCCAAGCTTCACTGGCAGTATCTTTGTCCATTATCTTCTGATAGACTGCATCAGAAACCGTACTAATGATCATTGACTTAGCGTAGCTATTCGCTTTTCTATACAAATCACAAGCTTCTTTGTGATCTTTCACTTCCTGTTTCGTTGCGTCACCTTTTAACGGATCTGGTTTCTTCAACTTCTGATCGATACAATCTAATGCACCTTCATGGTAATCCAGTAAATCACGAATCTTTCGCTTCCAAACTGGCCAATCTGCTTCACTGGTCAGTGGTTTAATGTGCTTAGCAAACTCCATCGTCGCTATGGATTTAGCAACACTTCACACTAAACGAACGAACTTTAATAATTCACTGAATAACAAATCATCTAAATAAAGCGACTGGTCCCATAACAGGTGCTTGAGAAACACAATTGTGTAACGTACTTACGTATATGTGATTTGAATGTTTGCGACAATTCCAATAAATTACTAAGCCAAGCCAGAAAATTTTTAATAAATAATTAAATAAACCAAATAAAGGTAATTTTTTACTTTAGGGGCTTTTCTGAAAATAAGAAAAAAAACTCCAGAAAGTGGTATATTTCGACNCCAAGCTTCACTGGCAGTATCTTTGTCCATTATCTTCTGATAGACTGCATCAGAAACCGTACTAATGATCATTGAATTAGCATAGCTATTCGCTTTTCTATACAAATCAGTTCGAAGAAACACTAGAAAGTGAAGGACAAAGCAACGGAGTCCTTTTAACGGATCTGGTTTCTTCAACTTCTGAGCAATACAATCTAATGCACCTTCATGGTAATCCAGTAAATCACGAATCTTTCGCTTCCAAACTGGCCAATCTGCTTCACTGGTCAGTGGTTTAATGTGCTTAGCAAACTCCATCGTCGCTATGGATTTAGCAACACTTCACACTAAACGAACGAACTTTAATAATTCACTGAATAACAAATCATCTAAATAAAGCGACTGGTCCCATAACCTATTGAAGTAAAATGCCTTGAATACTAAATGCACTTTATTATAAAAGATCAGATAAGCATTGTCTCGGATGAACAACACAACACAACTGAACAAGATAAGCATAGAAGATACTGTGACAAAGAAGAAACCATAGAGATAGAAGAACTGAATAGTGGCGCTATCATAAAGAATTTTACTTAACACCTAAAACGAGATACTTTAACATTCTCTAGGTTTAAAAAACCTGCATATCTGATGTTAGTTGATCACCCTACTCTTAGGTGTGCTGCAAACAGTGCATAAATGTCTAGTGTAGGAGTTTCTGTTCTATAATCTACTAATTGTTCTATGGTTCACCTTTAAAAACTGTGAATAGTTTATATGCTTGCCCATTAAAGAAAGGCATACATTTAGAGAACACAGTGTATTCACTCCTCTATACAGAACACAACATGCCTTAAACAATCGTTAAATGACCTAAGAATTATGTTTAACAATATTTATGAGTAGAATTGTATTGCATAAATAACTCACAAATCCATATTTTAATAAAAAACTATGCAAAAGCAAATTGCGGACATTGCTAATAGATTACAAGAAACAAAAACAATAGTCATGAAACTTAATGGCTAAATAGAAATTATCCAAATTTTTACAGCACACTTCCGTGGTAACAAAAAAAATCACTTTTCACTTATATAATTTTAATGCCTACACTGATATGAACGTAACTTCACCCGAATACTATGAACATAATACCTAGGTGATGACATTGTATTTCATGAAACTGCATTCACACATTTAAAGCAGAGTATAATTTTCCCCCAAACTACCTACCTCAGGGTGGCTAGCTGTATAATTACAACAAATTCCCTGACATTTCCCTGATCAACATACACAGCAAAAATTTAAAATATTTTTAGTAAGTTGTTTACTAAAAAATTCACAAAAAATTTATTGAGCAGCTAACATAGCCTTTTTTATTTATGTTTTCCTACGCAGTCACAAACATTTATAACATACTAAGTAAGCTATTTACAAAGATGGTACATGAAAAAAGGTGACACACAGGTTAAATACTAACTTTCTCAGGGTCAGAAACAAAGTCACCATTCAAAGACAAGACTAAATACAATGTATCAATTCAATGAGAAACATTAACATTTAAAAAATTATTTTAGTAAATACTTAATTTGCAAAATTTTATGCTTGCACCTAAAATTATATTTCCACTGCGCCAATGCTTGCTGTATAAAAAAAAGTTCAGGTGAGAAAATGTGTTATTAAAATTTCCCCAGACTTATAATTACAAATCTTCAAGCGAAGGTGGAATAAACATAAATATCATCATAATTCATAAGATGGCATGTAACAGAAGTGCTAGAATCCAATATACATTTTCATATTAAATACATTTATGAATTTCTTATCTACATACCCTGATCTCACACAAATTTCCCTGATCTTTCCAGAAATGTAGAAATCCCTGACTTTTCCAGCTTTTCCCTGATGCTAGCCATCCTGTACCTTGAAGGTTAGTAGTGGAAGCTAATTCTTACAGTTTGATGTATTGGCTTAGATGGACATTATAACACTGTTTTAGCATATTCTTAACACTAAAGGAATGTTTCACATGCAATATAAAACATTTTCATGGCATTGTTTCAAAACGATTGTCATACATGCACGGGTATCAATACTTAAAAGGGAAATCGTGTTTATACTAAATAACAGATACATTTATTTAAGCTTTCAGAATTGCAACACATAAATATAACAAAACACACTCATCCAAAGTTTCTTCAAGTTTATTTGAGGTTTAAAATTTATACCAACTTCAATTACACAAGCAGCAAATTTCCCAGGTCGGCATATTATGTGACATTTCAAGAATTTCTGGGACAAGAAACTACATTCAAATACAGCAGGAAGCAATAACAGATACAACAAGTTTTTATTTATTACGTTAATAAATACATTATTTCAGGAGTTGACAACTAACATTTAAAATCGAGTTAGTCGCGAACTACTGTTTTCTTTACATAATAACACACACAGGAAAGAAAATCAAAACAAAACATTGAACCAGCTAACTTAAACGTTGCATCAGCCAAGAGATGATATGAAAGAGTTAGAAACACGAATGTGTTATAATTGTACCAAATTTTATTCATATTTGTATAAAACAAAAAAACTGAAATGCAGGTGTAACATTTGGTTAAATTGGTTTACCTATATTTTAATTAATTAATATTGCAGTTGTAAGTTAATGACAAAAAAAAATAACATTTTGTAAAAGATTAATTGCAAGCACCAATTATTGTTATAGTTTCATTTTATTGATAGTGTGTTTGCTTAAATTTTCATTATTTTAGTCTTTGCTAATGTCATACGATTTGATTTCTCTTGGTGGTGAAAGGTCAAACTTATATCTATGCATTTTTTTATTCTGAAGGTAAATGATTTTAAGAATAAAAAATATAATTAATGTTTAAAAAAAATACTGTATTATAAAAGAAAGTATAGTTTCGAAGTTTGAATTATATTTGTTAAGTTACAATAGTGTCCATCTTACTGGTAATGAGGGCATGAATGCCTTACTACAATTTTTTTCAATGTCTACACGCAGAAGGTTTAGTAAGTGGCTAATTTCTGAATGAATCAAAAGTTACATGACTAATTATTGTAGTTTTGCATATGTTGACACATCAGCACACAATTCTAATTAGTATTTTCGTATTGGCATCATATTTTTCTATATCTAGATTTTAATTTTTTTTATTATGTCACATGCTGCTGGTGGTGAAATAAAGTATGGCTATTACTGAGGAAAAATTATGCTTCCACCTGACTGAGTTCCAGCATATTTTCATCTATCCCTAAGAAATGTATATTATAGTAATTATCATTGGTCGACCATTTTCTAAACCACTTGTAGCCAGCACTCGTGACACATATGACAATTTTTTTAACTTTACAACTAGTGAGACAAAAAAAAATGTATCTGTGAAATGCATTGATCTGTCACCATTATGATACCTAGCAAACTACATATCGTAAATTAATATTAATTTGTTTAATTGTATAAAATAAAAACCATTTTTAAAACCTAACTGTCTGTGGTGTTTTCGACCCTTTAACATTGTTTCCAGACATAAGTCAATTACCATTTTCTTAATGTTTTTCCGTAAGGAATCACCTCCCAAAGTCTGTAACATTAGTTACATATCATCCAGTGTACATATATACACAAGGTGTTTTAAAACTACATTTCAACATACAAGCCACGGGATCTAAAGGTTTATATAAATAAGAAAACCTAGTAGGAAAACTTACAAAAATTCACCTAGTATTTTTTAATTTAAATTGAAGTTAGTAAAACAGTGCCGGGAGTCCACAACGTAACATAACTGTGTGCAACTGCAAGTTGCATATAACAAAAGTGAATGGAACTGGAACATCGTGCAGCCACCTTCTGTATATAGGCCACCATGAAAATAAGTTTAGACTCTGCATTGCCAATACTGCTGTTTGTGTGGTGTTGGAAATAAAATGCAATCACTTTTGTCAGTCTTTACTACTCAAATGATAATACCCCATTGTTCATGTAGCTTGACAAACTTGTACGAACAAGTAACCAACGGCAGCACCCACATACCTAGAGTTTTGTTGTGAAGGCAGGTACATTAAGTTGCTGACTCATGGCATTATTTTGCTAACTTGAACTTAAATTTAAAAAAACTGTGGTTTGAATTTTGAAATATAATTTAAAAACATCTTGTATATGTGTATATATGTATGTATATATATACATATATACACACATAAATAAATATACATACATATATATATACACACATACATATAAACACACACATACATATATACATACACAGCATGCATATATATGAATATACATATATATACACATATACATATATACATACACATATATATATTGACGCATGGCATATACAGGAAGTGTTAGAAGCGGCGCTGTCACTAACCCTTCCCCTGCCAGCTTAAACCAGTGTAGGGACTTCCGGACGACATGTGTCGCCCATTTACGCATACCGACGTCAAGCCGAGGTGAGGTAGCACTTGCCGCCCTCGGGCCTCCTCCTCCCACCCCCCTAGCAGGCCTTAGGGAAATTTGCAAATGCCGAGAAATAACGAGATAGTTAGGCAATTTCCGCCCGAAGATAAAAATAAGCACCGAGAATAAGCTGACAGCGTATGGCAGGAGCAACTGGCCCACACCACCCGTTTCCCCCTCCCCCATACATCAAGAACCATGGCGCGTGTATGAAGTATGCTGTGGACTGCGCCCTCCTCCCTCCCCCCTCACCCAACAAGGGAGACACGTGAAGGAACATAGGGAGGGAGTCAAGAGCGGATATAAGATAATTTACGAGAGAAGAGGAGATAGTTCATTATCACCGCACGGTTGAAGGAGATCAGTAGATCAGAGTAGATCAGTTGGACAGTTTTGATCACCGCGCCGAGAGAGTCCATCGGTCAGTCATATCGGGGCAGTCGGAACCTGTGATACTCCGCGTCGAGAGAGAAAGTCAGCGCAACAGTTACCAAGGCTGGGATATCGGAACCCGGCCACGTCCGTCAGCCGCATCAGTCAGTTGCAACATTAAGGGGTCAGCCATATTGGGATGCAAAACGCAGGGCAGAATCAGTTAGACAGTTACCAGAGTTATGTCGGACGAGTAGTATCACCATGCCGGGATGCACGTCAGCCAGTCAGTTACCGCATCAGTCACCAGTCAGTAAGTTACAATAACAAACCGAGAAGGCAGAGTCGAGTGGTGAGCTCCAACAAGGGGGCGCCAAGTCGAGCTAGTGGGATTAGTCCAGTGCAGTCCCGCGCTGAGGGCCAGGGTGGGGGCCCGCCCAGGGTCGCCTCGCCGGGACGTGGTAGGGAGGTAACTATCAGTTACTACCCTACGCCGAGAACGGGAGCGAGTGGTGAGCTCCAACAAGGAGTACCATGTCGAGAGGAAGCCAGCTGAGTGCAACACACCAACAACAGCCAGTCCAAGGGCCTATAACAGGGCCATCCAGCTCACCAGATCTCATCAACTGCCGGAACGTATCCAGGCCATCCAGCTCACCAGATCTCAACTGCCGGAACAACTTCCCCGCAACCACAACAAGTGCAGATAAGTAAAAACGGCATCACTCAGGGGCGTGTCCTGTAACCTAATGCCCCCACAGCGTCGGAAACGTTAGCCAGAACATTGTAACCAGCCCTTCAGGCCAGAACGCACAGGGCGTTAAAGTATGAGTAAGTTATCTGCACAAGGTGCCGGGAAAGTATGTATAAAGTCCCGCAACAGTGCCGGGAATGTGTGAATGAATTGCCATTAAATAAACCAGTTCAAAACTAAGCAGTCGTGATGAAGTCATTGTTTGATACCACCAACCTTCAAGGCACCTTATAGTCTGTGCCATTTAACATTAACTGTAGACCCTACGAACCATTCTGTACACCACAGGTGGGGAGTGCCATCAATTTAAAATGGCGCCCCACATGGAGCGTAGATAAGTTTGTAGAGACTGAATCAAGAATCAGACGATACCCGAGAAAAGGTGTCTCCCCTGTACCAGATTAACGAACTAGTCAGGCTGAACCAAAGGCTTTGGGGAGCTTAAAACCCTATGGTGCCCACTACGGCATTAATTAACCTGCCACGAGCCAAAATTCCGAGGCCAACAAACTAGGGATTAACGAGGGCGAGCGTTGGAGCAAGTTCGAGAGAGCAAGGCAGGTGAACGAAGGGCGTTTAGCGAGGAGCGGTTAGTGAAGAAGTAGGCCACAACAGCCCATTGGATGATGGACGACAGTGAAAGTCGCAACAGTGGCGAGAGACGACGAGGGACGAGAGAGGAGACAAAGCGATAGTAGGTGCAGAAATAAGCGAAGAGAGGAGCGAGGAGCGGGAACGGGGGGAAACGAGGTCATTTCCACTGGACAGTGGGAAATGACGTGGGATAGGTCAGATGGCCAGGGATGAAAAACCGTGCCGACCGATAAGAAAATGAGGGCATGAGTGCCCTGAATGGGGGCCAATGTCAATGACGAGAACACGTCAGGCGGACGGGTGAATAACCGCGCAGTCAGGCAGGAGAATCGGAGCGCAGGTGAGACGTGCTTATCGGGCCACAAATACTTAGAAACGGGAAAAATGAAAAGTAGGACCCGCAGTAGGCCACTAGGTCAATGGAGGGTGAACCATAAAGGGAAAATATCGGGCAAAAGCAATAAAAGCCGCAAGGCCACCCAGTGCTGCATGCTATCAGTCAAGCAAGCAAGACACCCGAGTATTTACGCCAGGCGGAGCGATAACGTGCTAAGCTCCTGAGACGCGATTACCGAGGCCAAAAGTATACGAGCGCGGGAAGATGAGTGGAAAGGAGAACGAGCGAGAAACGCGAAGTACGAGCGAAGGAGGACAGACAGGCGAGAGCGAAGATAGAAGTGAAAAAACAAGCGCATGCAAGAAGAAAACGGACGCAGAACAGACAGTAGGCGAAGCAATGAAGAGAGTGCACGACCAAGAAACGAACCCGGGAGACCGCAGCCACATCCGAGGACGAGCCTGCAACGCAACAGTATGAGAGAAAAGAAATGCATCCTTCCCACCCTCACCACAGCTGTCCAGGCTCACCCAGGCTCACAGGGCGAGGTGGAACAAGATGCCCCACTGCCGATAGAAACAGACTCTGTGGGTAAGTGTTTACCCATGTCACCCGCTGCGAAAACTAGGGCAGGATAGCCGACCTGCCAACCTAGTGTGACAAACTGTTTACAGTTTGACCTGTGAAGTTGAGCCTTCAGCCAAAAGGCGCGTTAACGCCACACTTAAGTGTGACGGAGTGTCATTTTATTTAATTTACGAGGTACCAATGTATGCCATCAGCCGGACACGGAGTCAAATGTGATTCTAATTTTTTTCCGAGAGAGTTGTACGTTTATATTTGCCCCAACAGCAAGACCACGGGCAACAGATGAGAGGCAGGATAAGATAAGGGTATTATTTTTTGTTCTTTCATGGTCTGTGAGCCGTCGTAACAGTAAAACATACCATGCCCTGTGTATTTTATTTTTGTGAGTTCAAATATGTAGCCGGGAGTTACACTGTGCTGTAACAAGCAGTCCACGGCAGAAATAGAACCCAGGAAAAGTCCGTCAGTTTTTGTGCCAACCCCTAACGCCCTGGACCTGTAGAAGTGTTAAAGACGTCCCAATAAACCTAAAAAGTTAGCTTTAATTTCCAGTGTTTGAGGACTACGAAGTGTTTGAAGATGTACCATAAGAATAGAAGCCTTGTTTTGTAATTGCAGAAGCCAGAATGTTAGGCCATTTTTACAGGCAGGAGCACGCCTGTTAACTGTGAGAATGCGCGCCCTTGAGTGACGACAGCTGGGCGACCAGATAAGACCGCAAGAGGGAGGGGACGAGTCGAAGTGGAGGTCGCGCCACGAAATCAACTGCGCAGGAAGTGAGTGTGCAGCATAGACAAGGCTAGCTCTACAGAGATGCAACCAAATAAGGAAAACCCGAGATTTTGGCACGGAAGTGTCAGCGCCGAAGATACGATGGGGGATTTGACACGTGGCATATATAGGAAGTGTTAGAAGTGGCGCTGTCACTAACCCTCCCCCGCCAGCTTAAACCAGTGTAGGGACTTCCGGACGACCCGTGCCGCCCATTTATGCATACCGAGGTCAAACCGAGGTGAGGTAGCACTTGCCGCCCTCAGGCCTCATCCTCTCACCCCCCTAGCAGGCCCAGTGAAATTTGTAAACGCCGAGAAATGATGAGCTAGTAAGGCGATTTCCGCCCGAAGTTAAAAATAAGTTACTACCCTACGCCAAGAACGGGAGCGAGTGGTGAGCTCCAACGAGGAGTACCATGTCGAGAGGAAGCCAGCTGAGTGCAACACACCAACAACAGCCAGTCCGAGGGCCTATAACAGGGGCCATCCAGCTCACCAGATCTCAACTGCCGGAACAACCACCCGCAACCGCAACGAGTACAGGTAAGTAACAACAGCGTCACTCAGGGGCGTGTCCTGTAACCTGATGCCCCACAGCATCGAAAACGTTAGCCAGAACATTGTAACCAGCCCTTCATGCCAGAACTCGCAGGGCGTTAAAGTATGAGTAAATTCTCTGCACAAGGTGCCGGGAAAGTATGTATAAAGTCCCGCAACAGTGCCGGGAATCTGTGAATGAATTCCTGTTACATAAACTGGTCCAAAACTAAGCAGTCGTGATGAAGTCATTGTTTGATACCCTCAACCTTCAAGGCACCTTATAGTCTATGCCATTTAACATTAACTGTAGACCCTACGAACCATTCTGTACACCACAGGTGGGGTGTAGCGTCAATGTATAAACATACACATATACATATAAAACGTGTTTCTAAAAATTACCCGACAAACTCAGGGAGGTGATTCCTTATGAAAAATTAAGTAGAAAATATATAGGGCATTTTGTACCTACATGCAATATTAAGGGAGTAATGACCGTTTGAAAAACATATTTGAAAACAGTAATTCCCTGTAATATCAGAAACTAAGTGACATTAAATGACAATTCTCCGAACATTGTTTTCTGTTATTGGGACCCTTAACCTACAGCAAACATTTCTTTATAACTTCCACGGTACCGAAAATAACAGGGGTGGCCACTCTCTTATTGTATACAACTTTTGTACCGTTGGAATACTGGAAAATTTGATGCTGGCCTATTGAGCAGTGTCACTTAAGTAACAAATATGATCCTCTGTTGCAGGTGTTTAGGACCCACCGTTTTCGTTCAAAACACACATGAAGCTTTGGCCCAGCGTTACAGTCCCTAACACATAGGCCACACTAATTACATGAGTCAATTGTTTGCTGCTGGGTCCACTGCACACGTGATGGTGGAAGACATTTTAGCACTTACTGTAAACAATATGTACCACACATTTATGAGCTTACAGTATGTAAGTAGAGCGGTATACATGGACAGAATTGACAGACATGCTGTTAGAAAAATGGGCGATGTGAAAGTAATCGACGAGCGGTGCTGCATCTGTACACGGAACGATATCCAGGCAGGCATGTACCACACCACACCACATTTGAGTAAATTAAGAGATGACTGCGGGAAACGGTAACCTTGCAGGTAAGGATAGGGTACTGTATGTTGTAATGGATGTGTTGCATGTTGTATGCACCCTTTAAGGATGCTAGACAGAACATAATTGGTAATATGTATTTTATTTGTACCATACAATGCTCAACGTTAAGACAGTAAATGAATTATAATTTACTGAAAGTAAAGAATTATTAGATTTCATAGTTGCCATAGTTGACGTGTAAGCGCATGTCAAAGTTGCAATGTTACTGTATCGTACAAAATCTAATCACAGCAAAGAAATAATTAACAACAAAAGTAAAAGCACCAAGCTACTTCACAAAACTTTTGTGAATACGTAAGGGAAAGTATATGCAGTTTGTAACTATTGTAGATAGGCTAAAATGTGTAAAATGTAAACAATTTTTAAATACAACAAATTTTCTCAACGTGATTACAAAGTTTTCCTGAAGTAGCTCAGTGGATTTACTGTCACTGTAATTAATGTCGTTGCTGTGATGACGGTAGTTTGTACTGTTAGTAGGAACAAAAAACTGTATCATGCGACTTTGACATGCACCTACATGTAAACTAAGACATCTAAACACATCTTGTTTGTGGGAAATGACAATTCATCTTCTAAATGTTGAGCAGTGTATGGTACAAATAAAGAATTACTATTTCTCCTGACGAGTACCCCTAAACCACTGGGTATGTCTCACAGGTACGGAAACCAGATTCCTGTGCACACGGTGAACGGTATGGTTTGAGGAGAAGGTGCTGAGCTGCATCTGCAAGCACACGTGAGGTGGCATGTCAGCTGGCCAGCGACCACAGCAGTGTGTGGAGGGTTTGTAATGAACAACTGCTACACCCACTTCACTATTGAAAGGTACAGGCATTTCATGCAGACGACCATCACCATCGGACCAAATTCGCGCAATGGTATCTGGAACAGTGTAACAGTATTCCTGGGTTTGCATCACGTATCCTCTACACAGATGAAACGCTTTTCACGCGTGACGTAATGTACAATATACACAACACGCATGTGTGGTCCAATGATAATCTGCATGTCACCCACATGTCTGGTTACCAGGTATGATTGCCTGTGAATGTGTGGTACGGTCTAGTAGGTGATATTTTACTTGGACCACACTTCCTACCACAATGGCTGACCGCAGAAACTTACGTGGCATTTATGCAGAAAACATTACCTGAATTGCTGGAAGATGTCCCGTTTGACATTCGCCGACGTATGTGGCTAACACATGATGGTGCACCAGCATACTTCGCAATCAATGTGCGCGAGAACTTGAATACACAGTTTGGTGGTCACTGGATTGGCTGCGGAGATTCTGTGCCAGATCCCCAGATCTGACGCCACTCGATTTTTACGAGTGGGACTACATTAAATCATGTGTGTATGTGACACCTGTGTAATGAGAAGAGGATCTCTTTCAGAGAAGAATCGGTGATGCTGACCACATTTGAGCAATGAACGATGTATTCAGAAATGTGCATCAGTTGATGTCTCGAAGATGCAATGCTTGTATTGCAGCTGGTGATATGACATTCGAACAGTTACTATGATCTGGCAATTCTTGTGTCGTATGTTACTCTCAAAGTCCTGGTCACTAGTGTCCCTCTGGTGCTATCTCGAACCCACATCATGTGTTTTGAGTGTTGTCTATGTTGCAGGCATAACGCATATCTGTTTCGAACATTAAACATCCATTTCTCGCGAACCATGGGGTGTAGCATATTGACACAGATCAACTTTTGTTGCTATAATAACCACACTACTTACGTACTGTAAGCTTATGAATGTGTGGTACATATTGTTTACAGTAAGTGTTGAAATGCCTTCCACCATCGCGTGTGCAGTGGACCCAGCAGCCAACCATTGACTCATGTAGGTAGTGTGGCTTACGTGTTAGGGACTGTAACGCTGGGCCGAAGTTTCATGTGTGTTTTGAACAAAAACGGTGGGTCCTACACACTTGCAAAAAGAGGACCATATTTGTTACTTGAGTGACATTGCTCAATAGGCCAGCATCAAATGTTCCAATATCCCTACAGTACAAAAGTTGTATACAATAAGAGAGTGGCCACCCCTGTTATTTTCGGTACCGTGAAAAGTATAAACAGACGTTTGCTGTAAATTAAGGATCCCAATAACAGAAAACAATGTTCGGAGTATTGTCATTTAATGTCACTTAGTTTCCGATATTTTGGGAAATTACTGTTTTCAAATTTGATTTTCAAGGACTCATTCCGCCCTTAATATTGTATGTAGTTACAAAGTATCCTGTATATTTTCTACTTAATTTTTCATAAGGAATCACCTCCTGGAATTTGTCTGTGATTAGAAACATATTGTATATGCATGTTATATAAATTTTTTGGTAACTACCAGAAAATTTCTCAGCAAAGATGTGGGAAAATATTAGGAACCTCTTAGCTTGCATATGGCATTGGCATGCAAGCTGTGACAGCTGACATCATTAGTGGCGTTGCCATGGCACTATGGAGACTGTGACTTCAAAGACACTAAAAGTATATTTTGAGCACTTTTGAGTCATCTTCCTTACGAACTTTAAATATTGTAACTTGATCGAGCAAGTTAAACTATCCTGAATTTATAATGTATATAAGCAGTTTGGTGAAGGACCTCTCGATCACACTTGTGGGCTTCAATGGCCAGACCAAGAAAGACGTCAACTACCTGTTATACATGACAAGATGTATGTAGTTTGCACATCTCAAAAGAGGTCAAATACCTCAACATCATCAGAGATTAAACTACCACGAAACTACACCCAAAGAGAAAAATGTACTAACCTGTTGTGTTATGGCCCTGCTAACACACACAAAATGAAAAATTACCAAGGGCAACACAATAAATAATCACATATAAGCTCTGTAATGTAAGGGTGATATAATGTCACATTTATATAATTTCAAAATAAACAAAATTAAACCATGTAATCATAAAAAATCTACAGGAATTTAATAAAATTCAGATTAAAATGAAATTAAATGATTTAGCACAATATCAAATGGAAAGAAAGACACAAGCAATGGGCATGAAATTTGTATGGAGCATGATGGCTGTAACAAGGAGGGAAAGAATTTTAAAATAAGTGGTACAGTACTGATACAGGGGCTGGAAGAGCTCATAGAGGAAAAAAGAATTAGGTGGTATGGGTATGTCAGGAGGATGGGAAGTGAGAGGTTAACAAGAAGGATGTTGGAACCGAAGTACAATGGAAGACAGCCACAATGAAGACAAAAGATGAGATGGGAGCAGCAAGTGGCTGAGGGAGTGAGGAGAAAAGGTGAAGACTGAGAAACAGTGAGTGAGAGAGAGTGTGAGAGAGAGAGAAAGAGAGAGAGAAAGAGAGAGAGATATATATATATATATATATATTGGTTGATAGACAGAGGAATATGGAGGCATAATACCAAGCTGACCTGGCCACAGGCTGAAAACAGCTATGGATAAAACAGCTGAGGAGGAAGAGGAGGAAGAGGACGAGGAGGAGATGATGACAATGACAAGGATGATCGAATCTTAAAATTAGATAAAATTATTAAACTGTAATATTTTTATTATTACATTACTTACTTATAACACTGATGTTAGACGAGCCATCTGGCAACTTGCAGCTACATGGTAGAATAAATATACTCCGAAAACTTGCAAGTCTTCATTAGCAATGTAAGTGACAAGCACAGAAGGTGGATGGTGGATGCTGAATGAACTCCGAGGCAAATGAGGTCTGGAAAAAAAAAATGAAAGGAAGAACTTGTTTCTGCCATTTACAGAGAGGCCAATCCCAAAAATACATAATAAAATTATGGATTTTCTGCAAACTTCAGGCCTCAGACAGGGGCTAGGGCAAACAAACCAAATGTGAAAGGGAGTTATTCACACACCAACCAAATCACATTATACAATTTTCACATATAGCCACACATTTTCCTAATTTTAGTGTAGGCCTGTGGGATGCTGCATAACACACACTTTAATTAATATTTCTTTACCAAAGAAATAATGGCATCATTCTGTGATTAATTTACATATTGCAGCATTTATTTGAATCTGTCTGAAACCATGTCCAACAAAATGATACGTTGGTATGAGTCTCTCCATTTCATCCATAACATGTATTCCTTAAGTAGAAATATAACAGAACAAAAAATAGGCTGAAGTATAATATCACAAATGCTAACAAGGTATTAAAAAAGGGGAAAAAAGTGGTATTAAATTTTTTTCCAAAGAATGGGAATGAATATTTGGATGAACTTTTACATGTAGTGACAAGCTGTGACATAAATTATATTCATGAGCACATGGAAATTTATCACTAAAACATATTTATTAATAACACACAGAATTTGTTATAATGCACATACTAGTATTAAAAAGCGATGGGTCAATACCAGTATCAAAACCAAATCATTCTCACAATACTCAATACCAATGATTTTCTTATTGCCAAATTAAAATTTTGTTCAGGTAATCTATCACATAAACAGAAGATTTTTTGACTTGGATACAAATTTTACTTGGCCTTTGGGTGTATCAGAACAACTTAGCTTAGCAGCAAATTTTCTTAAAAGTACATGAACACAAAATAACTTGACTTTGCGGTAAGTATTACCTTGCAGTATTTAAATCTCTGAATAACCACAAGTCACAATTTCCCACTCTTTTTGGCCAAAAAATTTTAAGCACTTTCAAGGACATTTCAAAACATTTCAAGGACCCAAAAAAATTATCATTTTCGAAAAATCAGAACATGTACAGCAAATCATATTTTTCCTCCAACCATCACTCAGTCAAAAATATAACCAATAGGAGAGAGAGTTATTACTGCAAACTGTGTAACTACAATATTATCAATAACATAGTGGTCCATAATTACGTCACCCTGTCTCGAGTATGACTAATAATTTAAGAGCAGCAAAATGACACATAGGCAGTTCCCAGCCAATTATTACCTTGAAAGTCCCATGATTTAAACCTGTCTTTGCATAATAGTGCAAAGTTTTGAAATGACTAAGTCCCCAAAGTTTAACACTTTCTATACTCAATTGTGTAGCATGAATATAAATGGACACAGCAATGCCAGATATAGGCTACCACGGAAAGGAAAGGCCATAGCCAATAACTGAAAGTAGATAGTCTTTTGTCAGAACAATATGGGTACGGCACCACAACTGCTGATAATAATTGTACCATGGGAGAAACTATTATTGTACACACTCACAAAATAAGACAAAGAGCCCCATAAAACTAACTGCACGTAGCATAAATTTTAACGTCTGCACGCAATTTTATAAAAATTACTATTATGTGCTTGAAAATTTTTCAAGCACTTAAGGGCCCTTGAATTTTTTAATAAATTTCAAGCACTTTTTAAGGAGTTTCAAGGAGTGTGGGAACCCTGTAAGTACATAAACACAAAATGACACAGATGCACATTTATTTCAATGTTTTAAGAAAATCAACCTTGAAAGTATCAAAACAAGTTGATTTTCTACATGGTCTTGCAATATTTTAAATTTTTAGAAGACTAACTGAATAAAAGCATATGAAAACAATCCAACTTGGTTACGAATTTTACACAGTTTTTTAGTATTTGAATAATACTAACTATGAGCACAAAGCAACTTGACCAAGAAAATTGCTCATTTTACTATACAGTATTGTTGGCATACACAGAAACTATACAAAAACCCACACTACACTTCAAACAAATGGTGTACGGCCTGTAACTCAAACTCCTTAACCAATGATAAACCAGCAACACCGTCTCCTTTGATTCTATAGAATCTCGTTTCCACAGTTGAACGCTGTAATCAAACTTTGAGAAAAATGATAGCTCAGTACATACTTATTTTGCAATTTCCCAGTTTTTAAATTTTATTTTGTGACTTTAAGAAAATTACTGTAATGTTTGTTTACTAAAAGGTCTGATAACCAAGAGTGAATTGAGTGACAAGCGCAGTAACCAATGCTATTGTTCTCTCTTTCCATCCAGTCCAGTGCTTGGTGCAAGGTGTGGTCTCGCTTCCTCCCCTTACGTGATGGCGAGAGGGGAAGTGGTTGCCTACTAACTAGAACTGCATCCTCAAATTTTCTTTCTCTTGGTCGGCAGATGTCTGCTATCCTCGGGTACGCTCAGCTGTATTTCGTCACAGCCAGGTTCAATGCCACTACCTCCCCTAACAAGCCTGGCAAGAGGGGAAATTGTTGTTTAGCAACAACAATGGCACCCTTCCCACTTTTGTTTCTTCCTCTCCCGACTGTACCATGTGTTGCAATGCGGCTGGAGTTACAAACGACTCTTAGGCAAGTTTCCAATTTTCAGTATTTAAAATTTATTGTGCGACTGTTATGCAGCAGCAATAATTATACAATAAAAAACTGTATGCAAATATTATGAAAATTTTGTGATGATGTGCTTGATAAAAAAAAGTGCTTGGTAAATACCATTAGCACAATGTAAAAAATTTTATACTTTTGGATGTTCTCATGCGATACTCAATACTGTACAGTATTGTTTATATCGAGGTATCGCAGCTTCGCGGATCCCATCCCTAGTATTATACATTAAAAATTCTACTGTGTCAGTTCTTTTGTCTGGCACTAGTAATATTCACTCCCATTCTGCTTCATCATATTTTTTACTGCAAACCAGGCTTTAGTTCCCACCATCCATGTATTATTAATGCAACTTGCTATTTCTTACAACATGATTAATGTCACCAAAGAAATAAGACAAATATTTTAGTGAAAGTGTGTTACTACCAATGCTAAAGTGATTCAGGAACTGTTCAGTGAATACAAACTTTTGGAATTTGAAATTTTTAAATTACTACTGTGAATAATATAGTTTTAACTTTTCTGTGATGTTTCCTATTTTGGTGATAACTATGTGTTAAAATAATTGTAATTAAAATTTCAAGACTGGTTTGCAATGCATTATGTGCTGTGTTTGATACTCTTGAAACACAGTGACCTATCAAATATCCAAATATCAAGTTGGTTAACTATTTAGTTAGCATCACACTTTATTCTTCTTTTTATTCAACAAATATTGCACAAATTTATCTAACTTGTAACCCTTCTTCTCTCCATCATAGTAAGGTTCAATCATCTTGGTTTACCACATAAAATAAGTGCCATTTTGTGTCAATTGTTGCCCCATTACAACATTCTACTGTTTTTATAAATATTAATTTTTGTGTTAAATTTTTTTAAGTACACAGTCTGGGTGGCACGTGATTTTTGTGTCTTTGCACCATGTTGCCTTCAATTTGAGGTGTCCTAACTAAAGTATATCTCATCCCACATGTCTGCTGGACAACTGTCTTTAATAAAGAAAGATTATAAAAATTTAGTTTTTTCTATTCAACGAAGGTCCGACAAAGAATTGTTCTCAACATCAGCATGCACACTGATAACTTCCCATAGCACCTCAATCATAGAGGAGTTGAAAATAATGACAAAGTTATAAAACAAGCTAAGAAGAAAAATATATAAATTTCAATTACATTCACTGAAACAGTTTTGTTTTTGGACATCTCAAGTACTGAAATTATATTTCTTTCAAGATAATACAGTTGGAAAATATATTAGGAATCAATGTTATGATATTAATCTTAAATTCACATAATTAACACGCAAGAAATGTTACACTAATTGTTATTATAGCTGAGGTATTTGTTTCCAACAGAGATTCATTAGTGGAAATGCACTGATGAACACCTAGGACATACTGTGCAATCAAAATGGGTTTGAAAACACAAACTGTTATGTGTTGAGGACACTAATCATAAGTGGAAGGGCACCACTCACCTGCACCGGTCTGTGTCCATTAGACCAAGTGTTATCACAGGTTGTCTGACAACACAATAAGTGCATTTGGTTATGCAATTCTATTGCATGTGTATCACAGAGTATGTCTGCAATGCCTGGAAGATGACAGCAAGAACCAACTGAACAGTTAAGTGACTGAGCATGAAAATATAGTGGGACTACAAAAGGGTGGCTGGACAATCCACAGAATTGCCACTCACTTGGGTGTGATGTGTCAGTGGTCCATCAGTGGTGGGGAAGATGGGTGACAGAGGATTTCCACAGCCATCTAACCCTACCAGTGCTACCTCGCTGCACTGATGAGCACCTGGACAGGATCATTTGGGCCACCCTGACAGAATAGCAACTGCATATGCAATCGGATCCACTGTGGTACCTCCCAGCCCCATGTGACTGCACAAGCAATAAACAATCAATTGTTAAAGGTAGATTTACATTCTCCTGTACCTTTGGCATATTTACCCCGAACTCCTACTCATCACCGTGAGCATCTCCGGTGGTGCCGGGAGAGAGCATGTTGAAGAGGCAAATGGAGAGCAGCGGTGTTCAGTGATGAGACATTTCTGCTTTGGACAAAGTGATGGTCGTGCTTGCATTCATAGACATGCGGGTAAGTAGAACAATCCATCATGTATTTGCACTCACCATACCGGACCCATACCTGGGATTTTGCACTTGCTATACTGGACCCACACCTAGGATTATGATATGGGGGGCCATAAGCTACATATCTAGATTGGCTCTAGTATTCATTCAACGTAGCATGATGAGTTTGTTGTACATCAGTGACATCAATCCTGTCCTCTGACCATATCTCGACACACTACAGAATCTTCCAGCACGATAATAAACATCCCCATGTTGATAGGGCAACACAACATAATCTACACAATTTACACATGCTACCCTAACCCGCTAAATCTTCAGACGTCAACCCCATAGAGCATGTGTGGGACATAATCAGACAGCAACTAACATCCAGCCCAGTCTCTGCAATGACCATTGTTCAGCTATGCCAAGAAGTAAAATGAGCATGGGATGCTGTACACCATGAGAGACATTCAGCATTTGTACAACAGGTTACTTGCCAGAATTGCTGCATCTGTGCCCATTCAGGGTAGTTACACTACTCATTAAGGTTTCTGCTGTATATGTTGTATTTGATGTTCTAGATGTCCCACAAACTTGATGTTTTGATCAGTTCCACATACTACCTCCTTCTTGTGTACCACCTTTGGGGCAGATATGTGTGTATTCTAACAGGGTGTTCTTAAATGCATTTCCACTAGTGTATATTGCCAGTTGTCATTTTAAAGCCTTATCTGGGACTCAAAACCTACAACTCCTTGTACCATAAGCTGGCATGTAACCAATTGCACTACAAAGGTAGCATTAGGAGCATCAACTTCCGTTGTAATCAAGTTTTATGTTTTGGTAGCCAGAGTTTAATAAGCTGGGCACAAGCTAGGCTCTTTACTGTAAAAAGAACCGCATTTATATAGCAAAAAAAGACAGTTGACGTTCTCACACCATGAGGTGAACATCGATTTGGAAGCGCTCTCTCGTCATACCAAGAAGATGAATTGCTAAACCGAAGGCCTGCCTTTGACCTCGACAACCACGGAGCCGCGACCTGCATCATTGCTAACTGGTTGTAGCCAGTGCCGATTTCGCGATCTTGTTTTCACCTATAGTCAAAATGCTTGTCGACATGAGAGAATGGCCTGTACGAAGAGTCCTTTTTGCACGATGAATCATTATGACATTGGTCCCATTCAATTTGTGCAAGGCGATATATTGAAAGAACATACCGAGATCTGCAAGGATTCGTCTACTGGGAGTCAGCAAGTGTTGCCGGCAATACCTCTGGCTGCATCCATGGGTACAGATTTAACAGGCGATTATGATGCGACAGTTAATTCTAAAGACGGAATGAGTGCAGTAGAGTCGGTTTGTGTGGAATGTACACTTGCAATACTTTCGCGTGAAGTCGACGAACTTCAAAATAAACGGTTGTTGGCTGTAAATACTGGTGAGAATACAACTCCTTCTACAAAGAAAAGCAAATTTAATATAGAATTTAAAACAGGAGGTGAAGATGACCATAAGAGAGCATTGATAAAAATGAACATGAAGACGATAATGGCGATTTTCTCGATGCACTGGCATACCCCTCAAACACATTTGCCGCAACAAGCATCATGAAGAAGGCAGAAGACGCAGAGAATACTGGCTACTTATTTCTAGAAGACCCGAATGAACTTGTTGATAGACTCAAATATTTGATTGACCATCAAAAACACGATCATCTCGTACATATTAAGGAGGTATCTTCAATTATTAGTAAACTGAAGGATTGGGGATATATAGCATGATGTGATCAACTGCTTTCTTCTGAATTTATAATTACAAAATAATAAATTATTATAATAAAATAATGGGTTTTCCTTTATTTTTTGTGTCCTATCATTTTTTCCCCTTACAGCTTTAAAGTGGTGCTATGAGCACTAGACTATTAACGGAAAGATCTGCATATAGAATGTGAATAAAAACTTTGGTATAAAAATGCATGGATAGTTGACTTGGCAAAGGAATGTAATTTCTATACATTTGGGTGGGGAACAATCCAAAGGATTGGGATCGATTGAAGTCTTGGGATTGATGGAAGGATTGACATGGATAGTGGAGGAGGATTGCTAAGGATTGGGATTGATCCACGAATTGGGATTCATTGAAAAATTGACATGGGTCGCTGTGGATTGCGGAGCGGATTGCAGAACATATTGCGATGGGTTGGTGTGTGGATTGGTGTGGATTATTGTGTGGATTCATGTGAATTGCTGATTGCGGTGCTGATTGATTTAAGATTGCGAGATTGATCGAAATATTGATGAAAAAACAAGTCTTTAATACATTTTTTTGGATTTTATAAAAGTTTTTGAATTTCTCTTTGAGTTCAAGGTTATCCAAGGTCAAAGGTATGGGTCAAGGTTGCATATGTGAGGTCATGGTGAAGGTCACCCAGATCTAACATGTTGGTCAGAATCATCAGTGCCATCTAGGTGTTGAAAATGTAAACAAATGACAAACAAAAAAACAAATATAGCAGATGGTGTGCATTCGACAGAATGAGTATGATTGAGGGGGGTGGAGGACTGCAGACTAATTAACCAATGAGAAACATTGGTAGGGGAGGAAAATGTTAAGACAATATGAATAATTGGAGGAGGGCCAGTCGTCTGCTGGACGTGGTGCTGGGAGAAACCCTCCAGAAATGGAAGCTTTTAAAATAAAATTTGTAATATTTTTTTATAACACTTTAAATTTTTGTGGGAATTATTACGAATCTTTTGGGTTCAAGGTCAATCAAGGTCACCTGGGGCCAACATGGTGGTTGGGTGGCATCATAACATGGCGGCTGGTTGGTTCCAGTCTTTCATCCCCTCCAAGCCCAAGCATTTAAAATTTTAATTTTATACATTTTTGAAATAACTTTTTATAAATATTTAGGGATTTTCGGAATTTTTTTGAAATTTTTGTGTTCAAGGTAAAATGTTACTGGGGTCAAGGTCAAAGCCACTGACATCCAGCATGGCGGTTAATATGTCTGACAGAACCAAGAAGGCTGATGGTTGACTCTGGCTCTGATCCCAGATCCCGTACATCGATTTTTAATATCCTATGCCTAAAAAACCAATATGGCCATCACTGCACTTCTCTTGCTCCTAAATCCATCCGATGGATCGAAAAGTGCCTTTCTGCAGCTCTTTTTTGCAAGTGGGGGGATCAGTGCTGTTTTGAGGGGAAAACCGGAAATTTTGAGGGGAAATAGGGAAATTCTAAGATGAAGTGGGAGGGAGGCTTTGATCCTCCATCCCCTTGTGCCCAATCCGCCACTATCCTTCTACTACCATGTATTTGACGCCAACTACAGAAACTACTGGGTCTCCTCAACTGACTACGAGACTTTGTCCCTGATTTTTTGACAGTGATAGCACTCATGATGGACCAGACCTACTGTATCCAAAGTGGAATGAAGCCGCAGATTACAGCCACGCAGAAATGAAGGCAGCATTTCACAAGTGCACAAAACTGACACAGCAGAATCCCAGGCACTTCCTAGTAGTGCAATAAGATGCCAGCCTAGAGGGAGTTGATGCCATCCTGTACCATCCCAGCGACGATGGTGAACATGACATCATAGAGTTCAACAGCGTAAAACTGGGGGCAACAGAGCACAACTACAGATGCAATGAACAAAACACAAATGTCTGACAGTGGTCTGAGCCCTGTAGCATTATAGGTTCAACTTGGAGGGTGTCCCATTCACCCTATGCACAGACACAGTGCCTGGTCTGGCTGGACTAGATGCAGGAGCAACATGCCAAACTGACACATCAGGTGTTACGTTTACAAGCCTTCAGCTTTGAGGTGGAGCATATTGCAGGTCGAGACAATGAGATAAAAGATGCCCTATAACGGGACCCCAACCCTAATGCCATCCTGGTTGACAACAGTTGGGAGGAGATTCTACCATCAGTGGCTTGCTGCTGAACTGATGACACCTCCCTACGACAGTTTAGGCAATGATGACACAGGTGAGATCATGCTCAACACACTTCTGATGCAAGTACTCAGGGCACAGCTGACCGCTGCAGATGCCATCTGCCTTCATGAAGAGTGCGAGCACAAGGGATGCTCCACAATCCGCATTGAAGGAAAAGTCATCCAGGTCCAACCTTCAGCTGCTGATGCGGCGTGGTGCATGTTTTTGTCATGGGAGAAGAGCAGTATAGTTTTGCATTGTTCCCACGATGGGCCACCCTGGTTCAGATGAGACAGAATGGGAGGTAGCAGCTCAAGTTTCACTGGCCAGACCTCACTAGGAATGTCTGCAATTATGTACAGGAGTGTAACTAGTGCCAAACCATCAAGGTTCGCTGACAAGATGGGAATCCGCAGCAACAGCCCAGGCAGCTTATTGCACCATTTGAGACCATCACTGTTGACATCACATACCTTACCCCTGCACTCCATAGGGAAAGATTCCTACTGGTTGTTACAAATGTTTTTTCCAGGTGGGAGGAAGTCGTCCCACTGTCTAACACCTGAGCAAGGACACTGGCTGCCATTCTCAGCAGTGAGGTGTTCCCACGCTGGGATTTCCCATGAGTACTTCTATCATACAACAGCCTTCAGTTCACTGGCACAACGGCAGGAAGTGGCATGAGTGTTGTCGGTAATGGCAAGTGACCCCGTATACCCCTCCAGCATACCATCCCCACGCCAACCACATTGAATGGCAGAACCAAGAGATCAAGACACAGTTCTGCTTCAGAGTGGGGGAAACCCATTAAAAATGGGATTTACATCTGCCCAATGTGCTGTTCTGCCTTTGCTGGCAGACGAATGCCAGCCACGGGGACCCCACCTGCCATGCTACTCTAGGGTTGCTACTTCAGTCTCCCGGAGAACAAGGGGTGACAACGGACGTACATTAATGCAAATCAGCACCAGGCACATACCCTTGCAGAAAAAAACACTGCCAAAGAAAAGTCCAACACCCATCCAGAGTAGATGGTGTATGTCAGAGTGCATCCTTAGTCAACAACACAGTGCAACTGTTGCACTGGCCTGGCACCATGATGGGAGGGCCCTTGTTGTGTCAGCAGCCAACTAGGTTCCATCAAATTCCTTGTCAGGACAACTGAGGGCAAGATTAATAAGTTCTAATGAGACCAGCTATGGTTGGCGTGATGGAAAACTATGAGTAGCACCTCTACACCGCTGAACCTTCCCCCACGACATCAATGGAACCACCACCAATGATGACTAAGAGGCCTGATTAAGGTGGGGAATCTGACTGGCCTCCTGGTGAATCCAAAGACCCAAATATAGACTGGGAACTCCACTTCCTGGGGCACCTTTGTCATTGCTGCAAGGAATTTCAGCACAACCAGCTTGGCAAAGTGATAAAGCATCTCTAACTGGGAACATTGCAGGGAGTTCTGAACATGGTTACTGGGAGCTGGTCCTACATGAATTGTTGCAAACACTCTGGCCAATGGACACTACTGCATTCAATGTGGGCAAAGAGCTAGCACAGCCAACTCCAATCATTGAGGAGCCAGAGGATGTTACGGAGGGCCAACCCACTACATGCACCACCTATCCTGGGACACAGATGGGCCACTGGATGAGGCTGTCTTTCACAGGTTCACCGAGGAGCCAGATTACAGTTCAGAGTGCCAACACACTTTCATACATCTAGTGTCCTGTGTTCCAGACAGCCCACTGAGCGAGACTGCCTTTTCTGGATTTGTTGGAGAACTGGAAGACGCTGCAGAAAGCCAATCACTCATCACAAATGGCCTTTCCTGGAACCCGGAAGTGTCGCTAGACACAGATGTCTTTCACAAGTTTTACGTGGAGCCACGAGAGAACAACTTCAAGAAGCCAACAACAGTATCACCAACCACGCCAGTACAGCTACAGAGATTATGAAATCAACAATAGTCATTCTGTACAGAAGGAGAAAAAGCCTGACACCCAAATGGCTGCCCACCATCCCCACAAAGGTAACAAACAACCTTAGCGCTCCAGCCCAAGTGGCATGGTTCACAACTCTGATAGCCCGGTGGAAAGAAGGATGCTGGTACACCAGGATGACACACCACACCGGTGCTACAAGCGATTAAGACCACAGTGTCTCTTGCCACCCAAATAGGACCAGGCACATCTTTTGAAGAGACTGATGACCAAAGCTGTAATAACCCCACAAAGGGTCACCACCACCATTACACCCTACATCGCAGATATGTTAGACCACCTGTTGGCAGGGACTGCTGCAACTCACCAGACAATGATGTTTAGGTCCACTGAAGAGATACTGATTCATTATTTCTAACCACATCTATGCTGGTAAGAGTGAAGAACCGATAAGACAGCTTTGGCAGGGGACTGATTGGTGGTTACAACACCAATTTAATTTGAAGGATCAACAGTATATATGCAGCACCCTTCACTGCCTTCTGGGAGAATTATATATGACGTCATACCTCCTCCTATGCAGGGTCATAGGCCTTCTCTTCTGGCATCCTGACAGACATTGTGAGCTTGCCAGCTGATGATGGTATGGTAGTCAAGAGTATGGTTGAGTGCATCATGATGAGTGGTTACGGAACTGGGCAGCAGATTAGTTTAGTACCTAGACTGGAAAAGAGGGTAATCCTAAAACCTACCCCTTCCTTTATTCTGCCTCGGGAGGAGTCACTTCTTGGTTGCACAATGATCTTGGCATGTTAGCAGCATGCTCAGCAAATCTAAAAAAGATAGATTTCGGCCGCTTTTCAATGAGCTGGCTTATCTGTTCTTGGGGTGTTGATCTTACTCTGTTCCCAGACGTCACCCTCAGTCACGATTGTATGTGTTCAGTGTCTCAGTAACTGGGACGACAGAGGAAGTTGCTACACCAGTGGGAACTTGAAGAATAATATTAATAATAATAATAATTCTCCACTACCACTCACGGCATGGATGTACCACACCTGAGGAGTCTTGTGCAGGTTGGGACGCACTTACACCTACCGTAACCGGCACTCTTCCATGTCCAATTGGAACACCTAACTGTAGAGATCATGTTCCCACCAGTAACAATATGACTATGATGTGAGCATGACCTTGAGTTGGCACCGTGCATGTGCAAGGCACGGTCTGGGGCCTCTGGCAACAATTTTGGGTATGGATGCAAATTTCTGGGCAGAATACCTCATAACTCTAATGTGCTAGTGTGCTGATTTTAATGCCAAGTGAAATATCTTATCTAGATCTGTTGATTTAAACCATAGAAGCCAAGTATCCATTTTGTTACTTCCATTTCGTTCTTATATTGGAAAGAAAATATTACCCACTAATGCAGGTGTATTCTCGTAAAACCCATGGCTGTGTTCCAGTCATATCCACACTTTAGATTTTTGTGTAGCATTATACATTCCTGCACGGATGCTCTGTTTCTAAATGCTATTAGGCACATGGAAAATGAAAAGTTGACCATGAAATGCAATGCAGTACATGCAATAGCGACATTCATCATTCATCACACATGACCAGTGCCACTTCATAAAGATGAATAAAATTAGAATAAATTACAGGATGTATCTAAACTATGTATGTACAGAAATATGAGAACCGCTTAACCAATTTCGGTCTACAGGATACAACAGGTAAAGCAGGAAGTGGACTTTTGGTGTTCTGTTTTTTCCATAAGCATCATAATGCAGGTAACACAATGTTAACCAGTTTGGCTGAAATGGATCCATGTGATAAAATTTGTTGGAAGACAGTGACAGTACATGAAGGTGGTGTTAATCAGACTGCTGTAATTAGTATTTATTCATCACCTGTTCTGTTTTCTCGTAAGAAAATGAAGTTTGAGCTTGGAGACGAAATATGGATTTATAGGATGCTAATCGGTACAACTGGAAATTTGCATGTTCTTGGTCATGTAGAGCCTGTGTATAATGCATAAATGACAATGAAGTTTGTTTGACTGAAATCGGTTATGTGTTCTCACCGGTTTATTGTAAAATTAGTTTCCCGTACACAGATGGCACTTGTTTACATTCACATTATCCGCATAATGTGTACAGCACAGGAGTGAGGACACAGTTCCACGACTGTAGCGAGTAGTGAACGGAGCACAGAGGCGTTGTCATGCATGCAGTGCTGCCCATGGCAAACGCTTCGAGCATCACCTGTGATGTGGCCAATGAACGTCCTGTAACTCAATAACAACAATTGTAGGGCATATGTTCTTAGAAACATTTTTGCTGGTTTTGATCTCAAGAATCACCTCCTGAAGTCTGTTACAATAGTTATGATAAATCTTGTATTTTCAGTGACAGTTGAAGAAAACCATTATTATTTTTGCAGTCTCTTGCCTAAAGATGCACAATGAAGACTGAAAAAAACCTCTCAGCTGTCTTACCCATTTGATAAATAATAAGGCTTCCAACTGTGAAATGAACTGCATATTTTCTTTTTATTTCTTGGCACATTTCGATTTTAATGTACCTTGTTTACATACATTAATGATAACATTGTATATAGAATTAAGTTACAGGCAGTGGAGTCAGTTACTTAATTTTCATAGCATGTAAAAGCACAAAAAATAATCTTTTTAAACTAGTTTATCAACCTTTATTTTATATGAAGGATAACAGAGTAATACAAAATTATTTTCAGGGCAAATACATCACTATAGCCCATACTCACTGTGGCATGACTCAATGTATATACATCGTTAATATTTTTCATAAGTAAAAAGAAAGTTCAAATATGATATATTAAATTGTAGCTGTTGTCACAATTATGCAAGGCAAGTTACTGTGGAAATACGGCACCACTGTTTCTCTCTGCATTCCCAAGCCAGCTTACTATTACAGACATGGTTGCCAAAGTACAGGTTTTTCCTGATCAAACTACTTCTGTACTTGGTTGTAAATAATTAAGTTTTTCAATTTGGTTAGTCACTTCTCATCATGATGTTTGTTTACTACAAAATGTGTGTTGTGTAATCCACGACATCTAGTTCCACATATTGCAAATGTGTGTGTGCTGCAAAAAAAATAAATACCTAAATGTGGTGAGATGGCAGCTGGCAGCACTTTACCTCCCCTTCCCGGTGCAAGCAGCCAGAGGGTCAGGTTGTTTTCTCAGGGTTACCAAATGTCCACTTGACTCACAAGTAGCACTTCTTACCTACCTAGTTTTTGTCCGACCCTTCCCTCAACAATCAGTCATGGTGCTCTTTGAAACTGTAAATACGCCGATGTTGGGTTGTCAATCTTGGGGCAGAATGACTGTGTTGAACAAAAGTATGGCTAGCAGCTGAACATCAAGGCCGTGACAGGTTGCCCATTCACTTCAATCAATATTCTCTATAGCCCACTTGGGTGGTAGTGATGCGCCCTAGGTATATTGTTTTGTCCGCTTGAGAGTACATTCCTTGGTTGACCATGGGGCAGTAGATGCATAGTGGTGCACACCTTGCTGGAGAGGTTTTCCGGCAGGTATTCTTGCAGCCGCGAACAGCACCAGTGCGCCAGTGCCACGCTGGGATGAGGCAGAAGTGACATGGTGGGAGGGGGATGTGCGGTCCTTGGCATGGAGGCGGGATGGGGTATGCCTCAATTGCATGTGTCTGTACATGACTTTGCTCCAATTTGGCGGCATGCCCTTGGTTCCATCGGTTGAGCTACTTTGGATAAGGAGAGAAAGCCCTTTCCCTCCCCGCTTCGTTGCACCAACTGATCAGCTGATTTATCTTATGTTCTGTCATCACCACCAACTGATGTGTTACTCCACTGCTTCTTCCAGTATTAGTCTTACAACTACTGCAAGGGGCTGGTATTGGACCCCACCCAATCATGAGTAAACAAGAGGCCACACAGTACTCAGTCGCATCACAAGCAGCAGAAATAGGTGGGCCCTAGGTGGGCCCACAGCACACTGCGCACCCCCACAGAATGTGTCAGCCGCCACCCTAATTCACCGGTAACAGTATTGAAGACCTCCCAGGATATCCACACCAATGTGCCAAATGGTTTGCGCAGTACAGAATGCCAGATGAGGAATGGACTAAATGTGTTGAGGTCCAGCTACACAGAACCCACGCTAGTGTTAGTCCATCTGGAAGAGAACTAATGCAGTGAGAAGAATTCGGAAACATATTGTTGTGCAGGTTCCCAGTGGAAGATGTGAAAGCAGTGTGTCAGGCTTGCTACTTACAGAAATACAGAGAGATGACGAACCTGTGGAGCATTTTGTGACCCTAGCGCTTTACGAAGTTCAAGAAGTTGGAGAGTCTGTTCGGGATGAACAGACTTAAGGAGGGGGCAGCAGTGTTACACATGGACTCCTACACTGGTCACAGGTACCATGTTAACTGGTTATGCGCAGTGGTGACCCACCTCTCGACTCTCAGACAGTTTCGTTCACTGCTCCATCACCCGGTGGCCAAGGAATTAATTGACAGTGTCGCAGCCCCTCCTCTACCCACCCTGCCGGAGGAGTCCACAACTTAAGAGGATGAACAAGAATTTTTTGGAAATCCTGTCCCCTGGTGCATTACTGCATTTTAAGAAGTTTCTGGGCTATGGCCGATGACACTCTAAATATCATCACAGCTGGAGGGTCTGCAGTCTTTGTGGGAGCCATCTGGCTGAAGTGTGGAAATTGGGAGAAATCTTCTCCACTCTTTACTGAGACTGATATTAGCTATTTGATTGCATTAATTTGTGAGTGGTGATGGATGATAATGTAAATGTTAGATGTGAATAACAAGTGATAGAAATTTCTTGTGAGATATTAAGTCAAGAGTATTTCCTTTATAGTGTTTGTAAATAAATGAAGAAATTATTATGAAATCTATCATTTAATTGACCTCCAGTGGTGATAACTCTTCTGGTTCCAAACCAGTGCAATGTTCCAGTAAAATTTCAGCAGAGAACGGTATTTACAAAGTAAACTAACTGTCCCTGCCTCACATCCTATAAATCAATAGCAGTAGAAATAATTCTTCCTGCCCACCACCTTTTTCATGTCATCACTGCCAAGATACACACTGGAATAAAGACAGCCTTAGCCATTCCTTGGCTGGAGACAATGCTGCCAACCAGGATAACAAGCAGTTGCCAGGAAACAACTTGTGGGGTAGAGTGGCCAGACGACCCCATACTCCAGGTAAAATAAAGTGAAAACTGGACTTGCACAGATCCCCCCTTCCCACCGAAGTCATCTCACAATAATAATAAAAGTTCCTAAGTTCAACTTAGCTACATTACAGCAATACCTGGCAAACCAGAATAGTCCAAGCCAAAACTTGATATTGTGGGTCAAGGACGTGCAGCTGTCAGACAAGATGCCACCGCCACAAACTTTGTGCTACAGGCATGGTCAATAACTGGCATGTGCTTAACAGCTAGCTCGAAGCCTGCCTCCCTGGCTACAGGGACAATCGGAGACTTATTGTGCCCACAGAAGAAAGAGAGAGAGAGAGTACTGTGTTATGCACACACTAGCAGTTTTGTAGTCAACCCTGGTGACAAACACTGAAAAATAATCTCAAGAATTTTTACTAGCCTGGTGTTTCACATGATATCTGCAATTATGTGTGATGTCACATGCAACCATTCAAAATCCAGATGTTCCGATAGTACAGAACAGGTCCTTGAACCTATCGAACAATCGGATACAGTGGCATTAGATATCATGGGCCCATACTCCCACACCGCGACAGGAAAACATTTTATAATCCTTGTCACAGATTATTCTTAAAATGTACTAAAGTGTACACCATGCCCAATGCACACCTGAAAAACATCTAGCACGTGCTGGAGAACAAATTTTTTTCTGCGATGGGGATACCCACGAATTTTGTTGTCTGACAATGACACACAATTTTTTTGGGAAACTATAGCACGATCTGTACACCAAGTGGGGAGTTAATCATCCCATTACCACCAACCTTACAGAACATAGAAATCAAGATCTCAAAAAACAGCTACATATCTGCATAGGGAGTGACCATAACAGTTTGGACAGCCCCTTGCCTTGTGCACTATTTATGCTCTGCCAGTGCATGAACTGGCCAAACACCTGCCACCATACTACAAGGATGTGAACTACCCCTTTTTGTAGTGTCTGCCTGCCCACAAACAGATCACAGCTGCACAACAGAGCCAAGTGCTGAGCATCTGCAGCACACCCATAAGAGGCGGTACACAAAGCTGTGAACCCCCACCATCACGTGCCCCCTCCCCACCTGAGCCAGCACCAATGTGTGTACTGGAGGCAACACCCACAATCAGCTGCTCACTGCGATTTCCATGCAAGATTTGCAGCAAAATGGAGTGGGCGACATGAAATTGTCTACTTGCCATTGCAGTGTGTGTGTATCGTGACAATCTATGCCTTGCAAGAACCTCACGCTGCAATGACCAGCATCCCAAAGCCATCTGAAAAACAAAACCTGACACCTGTGTTGTCACCAATGCCCCCTGCACGAATTAATGAAGCAGTCACTGCTGACATCAGAGGTGTATTTTCCTGCCTGTTCCCATCTGAGACATCTGGCATTGTCATGCCCTTAAGGAACTTTAAGGAGCCACAACTTGCTGAACCTACACCCCATGCTGCCAACGATTTTACAATGTGCCTCAGCCCATCCAGCAGTGCAGCTGCACCCTACAGGTGTCCTCCAGGACACCACTCTTGGAATGCACCTAACATGGCTGTCACTGTATGCATAATTTTCAATCTAGAAATTATGCGAAAATTAAGCGGACACCAATAAAGTACAGTAAAAGTGATGTGTTAAAATTTCATATTTAAATTTTTTATTATTAGTTTTTGTGATTTAATTTGTATTTTAAAAGATGTGGTGTTAGTTTAGGCTATTCAAAACCCTTATTGTCTGTGTACATAGCATATTTTTAATTAAGAATGAAACACTGTAAATTAAAATTACAGATCCGGGCCTCTATTATTCACTGCCGTCTTTGAGAGAATATTTGAAAAATAATTTAAAATGAATAATTTCAAAATTTTGTAACTTTTAATATTAAAAATCTATGTAAGATTTATTGTAATTTTTGCATATGTCCTTCTAATGTAATAATTACTCTTCAGCTATGGGAAATGCCAGAATATTTCCCATATTTCATACTTAAGCAATTAAATTTATTAATGTTTGTGTAAAAAAAACTGTATTTGCCACACACAATTCTTTTATATACTGATCTGCAGACAATGCAGATAATGTAAGCTTCAAACAAACACTTATGGCTTCAATTTAATTTTGTAAACAGTTCAATGCATACTTTTTTCCAATGTCAATTATGAAATGAACAAAACAAAAATTACCAAAACACCCTGGCTGAACAGAAAATTCAAATTTTAGGGTAGTTTTAACAATGTGCTTACTTTCTTTATATTAAGAACTACGTAATATCTTCCCCAATTAAAATATGTTATATGTGCTTATAACTGTATCCTTTCATGTCTACAAATGAATAAAAAGATTTGCGGGAAAAATTCTTTTTAAGAATTAGCCATGACCTCACGATTTCTTATGTAATGCTTCAGCCAATTTTCATGGCTCTCTTAGTTTTTCCCATTGGCCATATATTTATAATAATACCGCACCACATGCATTTTTGCAGAATATCTGCACTTGGGTGTTTTCCCGGACCTGTACATATTCCAATACATATTTCACATTGCAAGAATTTGAACCCAACTTGAACAAAGTCATTATCTCAGCACTCTTTAAAATTTATGCATTATTTTAAAACTATGCACTCAACCACATGTTCCATGCTTCAACACTTGAAATGGCTGCCATGCTGCATCCAGCTGCAGATGCACAAGGAATGAACAGGCAAAGCCAAAGAGCAATGGGAAACTAGCAGAAGAACATAATGGCTAATAGCAGACAGGGGACAGTAACAGAACAGTTCATTGGTTAAATATTTTCTTTTTGACACAAAATAATTATAACATAGAAAAACTGCCAATTCTTGTTCCAATAATAGTTATTCTGAAATGACTTGAATTTCCCCAGCGACATTTTACAATTCCCGGCTTTCCCCAAAAAAACCTGATGCTTGTGTTAAATTCACTGCTTTTTCCCGTATTCCCAAAATTCCCCGCTAAGTACCCACCCTGATGTTTTAATGGAGTACCTTCCATTATAGTTTTAGATAGTAGACCCCCAGTTTACCTCAGGAACATGTTACACATATTAAATTTTTCACATTATTTTCTCTCATTTCCCACCACCTTCACATGGGACAGTGGTGTAGTGGTTAGACTACTCGCCTCCAACCTAGGCAAGCCGAGTTCAATTCTTGGCAGGGTTGCTCTCAGATTTTTGCATGTGGGATTTGGGTCGGACGACGCAGCTTGTCGGCAGGTTGATCCCCCATTTACCCTGCCCCTTCAATCTGGCGCTGCTCCATAATCGACTCACTTCATCCTCATTGGCTCTTAAGACATCAATGTTAAGAGCAGGGCCAGATTACCCATTAGGCTGACTAGGTGTGGGCCAATTAAAATGTTTTAGTGATGCTGTCAACTGATTGCGGTGTGTGAAGTAGCTGCGTGTGGCCAGATATTAAAATGGAAACAAACACATCTTACAGTAAATTAGCACAAATAATTTAGTACATAATAATTGTATTATTAATGAGAGCTATTAAAATTATGATTATAAAAAGAACATATATGAATTTTATTTGAGCTCAAACAAAAATCTGTTTAGTGTTGTAAAACACACAATTGCCTAATTAACTTAAAACACAGCATTTCACTTAAAGAAAAATGCTCATAGACATGAAATCTTAGAGATAATTTAAATATCAGTATTGGTGAAAAATACTTCAGAAATGCTGTAACTGCCAATTACCCAGTGTCCAAATAACTGTTGATTATAATGACAGAGAAAAGTGGTCTGCACAGAATAAAGGGGTGGTAGATTGACTTTTACTTGTCTGAGCATGTCCCCAACATTTCCTTACGGTTTGCCTACACTACTTTGAAAATTATATGGTGGAATGGGTACATGAAGTTTGTTTAAATTTCGTTTTACAAAAAATTCCAACGATACAGTGGTGTAGTGGCTAGATCACTCACCTTCCACTTGTGTGGGGTCAATACTGGATACTAGCATGTGGCAGAAGTTGCAGTGGGCTGATGTGTTCTCAGGGTACTCCTGTTTCTCCCACTGTTACATTCCATCTCTCCTCCACCTGCACCTCACTTTACCCTCACTAGTGCAGAAGACAGCTGTTGAGCACAGCTATCTCAACAGATCCATGATTTTATATTTAAAAAATATTTTATTTAAATATACCTTCGTCACATTAAAACTGCCCTAGGAAATGTAAGAAACTTTAAAATCACATACTCAATGCTGTTAGCACCAAACTGCATTCAGTAAATACAGATGTTGGCAATTCGTTATTAACAACAGCTTTTTGTATGACTTTGTTGCAAATTTAAGAGAAACAGAAATATTTTACAGTAATGAAGGTCTTACAAATTTGTCACTAGCTTACAGATATACAAATTTTATGAGGGGAAAAAAGTGCACTGTGATGTCTCACGAGACTAAGGATGGAGAATTAATTCCTAAGACAGGAAAGGATAATTTTCGTGTTGGTATATACAATGAAATTATTGATACACGTAAAGAAAAGCTACAAATGCAGTGTATATTATTATAGATTCTTATTACGAGAATGACCTTGAGCTATCCATAGCTATCACTTTTAATTTTGATAATTATACCTATTTATAAGAAATTTCCAAGGAATAACATTTTAGAGTCACTGCATCTTAGATAACATCTAAAATTTACGAAAATGACATGACAGAATTATACAAATTTCTACAAGAAGGTTTTTTTTAAGAGTATCCAAACGTAAACATACCAATCAGAATAATACTTAGTGGTTCATTCACCAACTGTTCAGCAGAATGCTTTTTTCTACTCTAGGGAATGTGAAAAACTACAATTATTTGTAAAACAATTATTGATCACCGTGAACGAATCGCGCAAGTACAACAAAGGTTGACACACACAGTATCGTCATAGCTTGATATGTGCCTCATTTGTGTTTAATTAGGTTTGCTTCCGTGGATGTGCCACTAGGAGCCATACATGTTCCGCCATCATTCATACCTGTAAAACACTGAAGGCCTTAGTAGCAGCGTGAGCCAATTTCAGTGAACACGCCCTGACGGCACATTCGACAAGCCTTTGCTCAGCTGGATGAGTCTGAGAAAGGCTGCATCGTCGGTCTACAAGAGGCAGGTTGGACGTTTCAGAGCATTACTCGCCACTTGAACCATTCTACTTACACTGTGAATCGGTGCTGGATGGAGTGCGATAAGGAAGGTACAGACACCTGTCGAGAAAGCTTACGTTGATGCTGGCGGACCACACGCAGGGAGGATTGTTTGATCATGTGGCAGGCTGTAATAACACACCTCGGGTATTGCTGCGCACCATCCAGGGACATGTCCCAGTAGCTGGGAATACGTGTGTGCCCACCGGTACTATATCCAGGTGGATAGCAGAGCAGGATATGTCATTGAGGCGTATTATGATGTCTACCATTACAGCCTGAGCATCGCCGAGCATGTATGACCTTCTGCCGGGAATGGGCAGCATGGCAGCTTGCAGATTGGCGACGAGCGGTATTCAGCGACGAATCAAGGTTCTGTATGGATACGGATGACCCCCAAATTTGAGTATGGAGACGTCCTGGCCAGCTCCATAATACAAGCTTCATTGTAGAGCAGCACACCACCCCAACGAGATGTGTCCTGGTGTGGTGTGCTATTTCCTACAATTCCTTCATCCCACTGGTGGTAATTGAAGAAATACTGACGGCGCAGCGATATGTCCAAGAAATCCTGAGACCATGTGCGTTCCCCTTCCTGGCGGAGCTTTACAACCCCTATTTCCAGCCGGATAATGCCTGACTTCATACAGCACTGGCATATCAGGCCTGCTTCAATGATGTCAACATGCTTCTTAGGTCAGCAAAATTCCCAAACATCTCGCCCATCAAAAACATTTGGAACCATATTGGACTGCGACTTTGACCAGCGGCAACTATGGCGGATTTGGAGGTCAGTTGATCTCATGAGGTGAACATTCAACATCTCTATGCCTCCATGCTCGACCGTATTACCACCCGTCTCCATGCTACAGGTGGTCCAACACCATAGTAAGTTCATCTTGCAAGTATTGTTCCCTTGCAACACATGCTTGGTGTGGTACAATATTTTGATGTTTCTGTATATATACAACCCTGTCCTGAGCCTGTACCCACTTACATGCCCCTGTGATGGCACCTTCAGGGTAATCAAACTAGTGTATTTGCAGTCAACTATGGCAAAACACAGTTTATCGGCATGTCTCTACTGAACATTGAAGGGAGGTTGCTCTAGGATATGGATTTCGAGGACATTATCACTTCTTTACACAAAGGAGGGCTACAAATAATTTATCTCCAAATAAGAAATTAGTTATCAATATATTTTGCTGCTGTTAAAGGTTGTACTTTTATAAATAGTTAACTAAATATAAAATATTTTCCTTGCTATTAAATAACACTGGCTATGCATTTTCATTGCAGTAATATTTTATATGGTACATTAAAATGTTAATACGTACTTTCTATTGTGTCCATAGATCTTTCCTGTTGTTGGAACACAGTAACAGTTAATGGAGCAAAGATGAAAAATTATTTTGTATTGATGATTTGATTATTCCCATTTTTGCATTTCTGTGGCATTCTTATTCTATCTTAGGAGATTTAAACTATTTTTAGATTAACTTTGTACATGAATGCAAACAACTGCATGTAAAAGTTCAAAATTAATCATGTGAGGTAAAGGTGGTTTGAGCTAAAAAAAAATATCCCATGTCGAGAGAATATGAAGCCTGGACATTAGATACATTGATATAGATGAAAAATGGCACTGGCAATGATATGAGAGGGAAAGAGTATGTGATACAACATGCGACATCAATGACTTTGTCAAAAGGAAGACTAAAGAAATGCCTACAAATAAAAAGTTAAGCTTACAATTGTAAATTATTGGGTTTTATAACAAGTTCATTCAATAACTTAAATTTTACCTTGTTTTTAAGTAATACTTGTTTATCCTTTTAATTCAGTAATTTATTTATAACGTATTAATATGGCAATTTAAATCATAATAATGCACCTGGTCTCATTCTGTGAATTGTAAAATAATAAATGAAGGAAAAATGAAAAAAGATAAGAGACTGGGGAGGGGGCTGCACTTTTTTATGGGCCTACAGGTGGCAAGTGCAAAACCCGGCCCTGATTAAGAGCCACCCAAATCTCTTCATTCATTCATGCATTCATTCATTCACTCACTCACTCACTCACTCATCCACCCACAAACTTCACATCCCAAAAAGTTCACAAGAGCCTTCGTTCAGTTTTGATAGCATTTCATGTGAAAGAACAGAGTAACTGTCTCAAGAACTTGTGTTGGCTCCAAATAGCTTTTAATTATGCTCATTATGAATCACACCAGTCCACACCATTTAATCTTATGTTCATGTATGTTTCGAACAACTCTTTGTCAAACCTCTGGCATTAAGACAATCTCCTTCCAAGTTATCCCAAGGGCATTCAAGAAGTTTAAAAATCTGAAACAATCACATGAGAGGACTAATCTGAAACAACTAATGTAAGTATGTACAATATGAATTTTGCCAATAACCTTTCCAAGGTGGATGACTTAGTCTCGTCCAAAGCACACACTACTAATAGTGCTAGCAATAAAGAATGGCAAAATTGTCATACAGATGATCTTGTCCTTACTAGATACAAATATTTCTAAGCCCTGCCACTGTTGTGTTGGCAGATCAAAATTTTGAAGCCTATGTTAGTAGGGCTCATATTTTACATTAAAGTGAGTGAGTGAGTGAGTGAGTGAGTGAGTGAGTGAGTGAGTTTGAGGGGTGCTCAACATCAAGGTCATTACCACCCACAAATAAAATTAAAAAAAAAAAACACCCATTAAAAACCTCTACAGGAGGCAAAACGACAGTCACACAACAAAAGAACAAAAAAAAATACTTTTGAGAAGCAACAACACAAGAACAATACAACAGACTGTACAAGAATGAAAAAACAAATCGCAACACATTAAAAAGACCCGTCGCACGTAAAAATGGGAGTATGCTCACTCACAGACATACTCCTATCACACAGCCTTCACCATAGGTCATTAGAAACATTAAAAGTTAGACAAGACTGCTCATACCTGCTACATTCCACAAGAATGTGCCGGACAGTCAAGAGAGTGCCACAGGTAACACACTCAAGAGGGGGTTCATCTCGAAGCATATATGTGTCAGACACGTGTACCCAATGCAAAGTCAAGAAAGAACGTCATCTTCCATGCGGGTGCACGAAACATCCGGATGAGTGCAAACAGGCAAGTCAGAAATGGCCTGTAACTTGTTGAATGGCCTGTAACTTGTTGGACAGTGGAAGAGAAGTCCACTCCCGCCGCCAAGCTTGCCAGACTAGATCACGAGCTGCATGTAGTACATCACACACAGGGACATGAGGGTCGCAAGGTGGAAGGCTGCATGCATGCATGCATGCATGCATCCTTTGACGCTTTATCTGCTGTTTCATTGTGATGGATGCCCACATACCCTGGAACCCACAGGAAGACGAGACACCAATCTACACAGACCCAGCCAGCTTCTCCTGGATCATGGAAAGAAGCCGGTAAGCTGTGGAGCCAGATCTAATGACTGTCAAGACACTCGTCCAAACTGAGCACACAAGGCATTTCTGGAGAAACCTCTTACTGATAAAAAACAGACCCTTGAAAATAGCAGAAAAGTTCTCGCACCCAGTCCAGATATAATGTATTCACGGTAACTTCAAGATTTTCTGAAGCCCTGCTAAAGATCTACTTTCAGGGACCCGATTATGTATCATTCCGCAGTATTTAAACAAAACATTGCCATGTGACACCTGTCAAACGTTTTGTAAACAGTGCCATGTGGGAACTCTCAAATATTTTGTAAACAAACAG